>JAXQQM020061113.1:0-468083 GCA_034641835.2 Pinus albicaulis
TGGTTTAGAAGAGAAAAGTTGTCATTAGGGGAATTTTGAGATCTAAAATGGGCCTCCTAAGGAAATAATAAAATAATAGTTAAACCATAAAATAATATTTATGAATTTGCAATACACTTTTTGCACCACAATCCATGTAACCATAGTTAATTTCAATTCAAAAGTTGTACCAAAATAAAATTTATAATTTTTTTTTATTGATGTGACTATAAATAAGAATGAGCTTTTCAAGAAAAAGTCATTATCATTGAACAACTCATGCAATTGTCCTTTGTACTTAAATAACTTAAAATAAAATATAAATATAAATTTATAAATTCTTAATTATATTATATGTTATTAATTAAAATGTATATTATTTAAATTGTATAATAACATGTAATTAATATACTATATAAATATAATATAATATAATAAATGTATAGGGATATGCATTGTTTCTTTCATGAAATATGAAATGACAATAATATATTTTTATTCAAAAAGTGTGAAATGACATTTATTATGAGTACTTTACTTTGACTTTTAAAGTACTTAGAGCACTATCATGGTTAACCATGAGTTTTTATCCACCATTGAGAATGTGACAAGTAAGTACCTTTAACTCAAGCAATGCCACCTCAACCATTAGGGATGATTTCATCCCCTAAAATGTGATTGGTTCTCATAAAGTGAATTTTGATTGTACATTTTTCTTAGGAGGCCCATTTTAGACCTCAAAAATCCCCTAATGACAGGATTATAGGACTCTTGGTTTCAACATCTGGCCTTGAAGTTGGTACAAGACAAACTAGATTCCGTGTACTATCAGAAAATTTCTAGTACTATCAGCAATTTTTTACAGAATTAAAATCAGGTGTATGAAACAAAAGTTATGACTATTTTCCCTAGGTCACTTGTTTTAGATCGAACTATGAAGCCTTCAAAAATTCTAATTTCCTCGGATCATATATCCGAAAATATAGTGAACCAAGATCTAAAATTTGTACACCAAGTTCACCAATATCTCGACTCTCTGTGGTTGCAATTCCAACTTCTAAAGCCTCGTAGAAAAAAAATTATAATGAAAATTCTGCAATTTCATGTTTGAAGCAACAAAACCCTAGAATCCAAAGCTCTAAAACCAAATCTTATGGAACCATCTCACAAAATATATAAAAGATCAACAACTTGAGAAAAGTCCTCTTCGAGGGGGAAACCTCCTTTACATTACATAAATTAATAATGATTGTATGATACAAAAGACAAAACCTCCTTTGTATATATAGGAGTCTAAGGGGTCACAATAAAATCATAGCCTACATAGGAATAATAAGATAAGGGTATAACATTAATAATATTTGACTTCTATGGGGCACAACAATAAAAATAAGGGGACTACACTAACAATAACAATAAGGGATCTACCTCCGGATGCAGATGTGGTGGAGCATTAAAGCGCCCTGGGCATCTGCGCAGCTCCCAACGACGCTTGCGTGCTGTGCCCACATGGCCCCGCATATCTCACCTGATGGCGTTATTAATATGCCTCGGTTCGACCATCTCTGTAGTTATTGCACCTTGGCTCTGCGGTATATGGTGATTGTTTTGTTGATTTCTCTCACTATGGATGGTAAGCAGAATGGAGAAGGCCATGGGAGAACTCTTACTCCCTTGCGCAGTGTTTGCCCGCCTGGTTATGCCAATTCGAGCCACAAAACGCAGACTGGGCATCGATGCTGCATTCTGGCCTGCTTGGAGACAACACCGGGTGTCCACTTCACCAACAGCCCGTTCTGCAGCGCCTCTACTTCATCTGGTGTCTCGGATGTGTTCTTTACAGGTACTTTTCTTCCTTTCAGCTCCAATTTGCATTCTCAAGGTTGTTGCTCCTCTGCTAATTGGACCTCTAGCTCTTCTGTTCATTTAACTGACCTGCGCCACCCCGGTGGTCTCCCCATTGCTCTCAAAGCTCCCGACCCCTTCTTAGGCCGGCCTCGCTTGCGCCACCTTCTGCTCGCCATGCCACGCCTCAGGCAGCGAATGCGTTGTCGGCGTGGAGTCAGTCGAGGCCAAGCCTCTCTCCTTCCACCTTCGCCCTTTTCTGAGTTGAGCTCCTCTTCTAAGAGTGACGAACCTACTCCCCCGCCAACTTCACGCAGAGGCAGTAGGCGAAGCGCTGAGAATACGTGTAATGTAGGCAGGGGACGTGGGCGCGTGCATGTTTCTGGTGGCTTTTCTAGTCAGCCCACTCCCGCTGTTATTTCTAAGCCTCCATGTCAGTCCGCCCCTCATGACCCTCCCGTTCCTCCCAGTCAGCCCCTCCCTCCTGGTGCTTCTGCCCCTCCCAGTCAGCTCAACCCTCTGGGCAGAAGGTTTTTGGGGTCCACCATCAGGCAAACCACCCAGAACGCTGAGCTCCGTTTCCACTGCACCTCCGTCGACTCCATTATCACCACTTTCATTACAGTCTCCCTGCGTGAAGAAATCCCTCATCCCGCTCCCCCCTCCCCTCCTCATGCCCATTGCTCCAACCCCTCTCTTCAAATTGGGCCGCGTTCTGAAGCTGAGAACCAGGACATGAAGATTGACAGTCAAGATGGTAAGGTGGACAGCAGCGACGAAAATGAATATGGATGCAGAGTTGAGGAGGAGCCACTGTCTTCTAAGCATGAGGGTTGAATCTCCCTGCTCAATTACTACTGGAATTTTTGAGTTTTACTGTTTCAGTTGCCAACCTGTTTGGCAGATAGATGTTTCTAGTTTTTATGCTACTGTTTATGTGTCTTGTATAAAGTCATGGTCGGTTTCCCTATCATGGGCGGCCCAGTTACTTATGTTTAAAGGGTCGGTTTCCCGCTATGGGCGACCCAGAATTCACAAGAACAGTTCTGTTGATCAACCCCAGCTGTCTGGCTTTCACAGTAGTAGCTGTGGCAGTTTTGTATCAGTATTTTTATAAATTAATAGAATTAGTCTCACTTAGAAAAAAAAAAAACAATAAGGGATCTACACTAGTATTATAGGGACCTAAAAATAGATGTTGTGGTAATTTTTTTTATCAATTTGGATGTTTTTAGGATTCAATCCAATTGGAATAAACTTGAAATAAGCTCATGAACACGTGCTAAAATTTAATAGAAATTTACGATTGTTTTGCTATACGATTGTCGGGAATGACTATCTATATAATTTATTAACCAACACAAAATTCCTACTAGTTATATGAACCCATTTTATTCATATTTATTATATTATTATCATTATGGAGTTCCAAGGGGTCATTAAGATTGATGTGGAGAAAATCAAAATGCATATGGAGGATTTTTCCACAATGCTAAAAGATTGTCCTACAAGTGCTATAGGATAGTCTCGAGAGTAGAATTGGTGAAGGAGAAGGCAGGAAGGTGAATGATGGTCATTGGTATGGATGAAGGAGAGATGGAAGAGCCTTATCCAATCCTCAGAGGAATAAATAGCATATCCCATAGAAAAAAAAAAGGAATTTTTTCCTCATCTTGTAGTAAAATTGCATATGTTGGCAAACTGTGGAATGTTGAAACAAAAGTTACATAATGGATCTATTGGGCACCTAGAGCATTCAAATATGTTTATTAAATACACATAACAATCCTATTTTTCCAAGAGCAGATATATACTAATGCTACTTAACCAAAGTCATTAACCAATTGCAAACTAGCTAATATGTAGGATTAGAAATAAAAGTGGAGAGAAGAAAATGGATGAAAAATAAGATATAAATGATGGATTCATGGCCATATATATTTTATTTAGTATTGAACAAAATAAACCATGTATGAATTGATAAGATGAATCTAGATCTCAACTTTGCAATCAAGACTGTTTTTAAATGGAAATAGCCATAAAATGAAACTACATTAAATGAATGAAAGAGAAAAAAGTGCAAGAGGGGCTTGAGTACCTAGGGTATGGCCCTAAGCCAAGGAAAATCAAGTCCCTTAAAATATATATTAGAATGAAAATAGCATGGCCTTCATTCACTTTCAAAACATTTCATACATAACAAAACTAGGCAAAGAAGGTCGCTACTCCTCAAAGTCTATTCTCCACAAATTCGAACTTTCTTTCAGGCTACTAGGCCCCTTTATTTATACACAAATATTTGAGAATTATAATGAAAATACTTTCTAGCAAAGGTTATAAAGGAGGATTTTAGTGTTATAAAATTAAAAACAAAAAAACAAAAAAGCCTCCGCTACAACATCTGTTTGTGGTACCGGATGTTTTAGTGCACCTGATAATGAAAATTCATCACAAATAAAAAAATTTGGGTGGCTTAAGGTTTTAGTGAATTTTTTTTTAGCAGTGCGCTTAGTGGAAAAAAAAATCATCAGTGCATTGCCACTATAAAATCATCAGTGCACTACCACTATAAAATCATCGGTGCGTAATTTTAGATAAAATCACTAGAAATGAAAACAAATGTTTAGAGCATTGGTGTGTCATCTTTATAAAAGCATCTATTCTTTAATAATAATAATGCATCGAGGAGTTGAATGTAAAAAAAATTGATGGCCGAAAAGTACACTGCCCCAGTGCTTATGTCTTCAAAAAATTTCCTGCGACGTATTTTTCAGGAAGGACATCGGGGTAGGAAAAAAAATATTGCAAACATAGTGTTTTTTTAAATTTATAGCACCAGTCCTTATGAGTTTTAAAAAAGCATCGATGTGCTTCTAATATAAAAGAACCAGTGTCGTTAATTTTAATATTGCATTAGAGCGTTGGTTCTGTGAAATCGTTGATGCTTTAAGAATTACAATGCACCGAGATGTACAATCTATAATGCCATGCATCGGGGTGTTAAATGCAAACAATATTAATGCTTGAAAAGTATAATGCCCAGGTACTGATTTTTTTCGAACGCCCCGTTGTTGTACTTTTGAAAAAAGGCACCATACCATGCAAAATATTCTTGTAGTACTAGTGCTTTTAGGTAATATAACACACTGGTGCATATTTAATTTATAGATGCATCGAGATTTTGTATGGGATGCCATTTTTTATTATTATAAATATCGTTGCTGAAAATTGTGTATTCAAAGTGATGCACATTAATGTATGATGTCCCAATATCCATTGTCTCCTTTTTAGAAACATCAACCTATGACAGTGAAATTATTATGATTTTCTAAAGATCTGTTATTCATCGAAAAATCGACATATATCTTTTAACAGTATTAATATAAATTAATTTTTTATTAGTGCATTTGTATATGATGTTTGGATTAATTTGTTATATCATCAAATTTTTCATCTCTTCATTATATTATTCAATCATCCATATATTTAATCAATGGTGTAACATTTCAAAAATAGATTCGAAAATGCAATAGAATAAATTAAAATTTATTTTGTTTATATGAATAAGCGGCTTTTTTTCATACAAAATGGGATATTTTTTAGTAACCCCTTGCACTTTAATTAGGACACCATGTCCATTACATTAAATAAAATGTTTGATTTTCATAGAAAATTATTTCAAAATATACAACTTGCATTGATATCTAAATATACCATCATTCTTCATTGGAACTATTGTGAGTTCTCGAGCTACTTCCATGACTTGGATTATTTTGATGAATGTTCTGTTAATTGCATCAATTGTTTTTTTCTTCTCCAAGTTATATCTACAAAATAAAAATAAAGTGTAATGAGTGTATCTACATTGGTGAGAATAATGAAAATTGAAATAAATAATATACATCAATGTAAATCGAAAATAAATGTGTGATAGAAAAAAGTGAGTCTTGAATTATGCACATTATTTCAAAACCAATTCTCATGCCTTTTTTCAACAACTCTTTTGTTGGTGTAGTTCCATATTTTGTTTACTACAAGTTTTATACCCCATAATAAATCATAGATTTAATATAAAGGATCTTTTTTTTTTCTATTAATTATAAACTCAAAAAAGTAAAACGACATAGATACTTACAAACTATACAATTAATTTTCACATGCGAACATAAAATCACAACCCATATTTAACAAAATGTCAATCAATTCTTCGAATGGATCTTATTTGTATGTTAGCACCTATTTGAAGATATACAAGGATTGTTGTTGTAAAAAAACTTAAAATATACAAAAATGAAATCTTAATTTGCTATAAAGAAATATTAACAATTACTCACAAACTTTGATATCAACCATTTTCTTCCTTGTCGTATTGTTTTATGTGTTCAACAAGTTCCATTTTGTTTTCTTTTCTATAAGAAAATACTTGAAAATTAATATTTAATGTTAAATATATTGTTTATATTTACCTAATAGAAAAATTCAATGATTGCATACATTTGAAGCATGTTGTTGTTTCCTATTGGCATACATACATGATTACATAGATACATTCCTATTTGCATGTTTCAGATAGCATCTCGTTGATCCTTTGGGATTTTCATAATCTTCCTGAAAAAGTAATAAACTATTTTTATATTGATATATGAAAACTAAATATATAAAAAAAAATGATATTGATAAATGAATGCTTTGTAGTAAAGTATACATATAATTCTAGAAAAAAAAAATTATTTGGAATATTACTTTTTGAATGATTATTATTTGTTGTTGTATGTTTTTTTTATTGCAAGTCTAACAGGTCTCCTTGACCATTTCTCTCGAAATGCTCCCTCTAGTTTTAATATCATTTGGTTCTTGGAATCATTGGATTTATTTCTTTATTATAAGTGGAAAGTACATATATACGTTCATTCTACTATGTCCCTCATAGTTTTGTGAAAAAAAATCCTGCTTTCATTAAAGTCCAACACCACTCCAAATGAGCTAAGGACCAATTCATCTTCATTTACATGTTCTATAATTTTTTTTCTTAAGACGCCATTATTTTCCTTTGTTTTTGGTCCATGTAAAACATTAAACATATGTGAATTAATAGATTGCTTGAAACATTTCATCTAATAAACTTAAGTATATTATTAATGAGCATTCAAAATAAAATAAAAAACTCATATTGAATAATATTTTTTCATTCATCTTATTCATCTTCTACAATTTTTCTATTTGCATTTTACGCTCTTTTGTACTTAGATCAGAGATAATCTTATCGGGCTTCCTCATTTAGTTCCTCTGCATGAAAAACACTAACCAATACATATTATTTAAACTTAATATAGTTCAAACATATTAATTTCATAAAGAATATACAAAGAACTTGTCTTTTCTTCTTTTTTGGATGTGATATCATTGTGTGGATCAATGTTTTTGTACTTGATCACTTATCAAACTTCTTTAAATTCATATAAAACGTGTACCATTGAACACAAAAACCATTAAGTATATTTATAAATAAATCACATAATTTCCAACCAAAAAGAGCTCTAGAAATGAGTGCGCTTATGTGAATGAATGCATCAATGTATTTAGTTTAGTAACCCCAACGAGAGTTTAATTATTGAGTAACGACAGTGAAAAATATATATTTTAATTACTTTAAATTATGACGGCGTGATAGGTCACGGTAAGGGAACCACCATCATATTAAATAACGAAAACATAAAAAATTAAACACAAGTTTTTTGACTTAACAATGTTATTTTTCGTTGGCGCATAGGTGCATTATATAAAGCATGGAACGCTGATAAACAAAATTTGTTTTAAAAAAAATAGACAAGGTCGTTAGGGTTTGGATCTAATTCAACAACTAGTCCCCATGTCTTACATGTTAAACTTCTTATATATAATAACACAAACCCATTAAATCTAAAATGCCTAAAATGAAAAGCCCTAATTGTGAAGCGGTAGAGAGATTTAAATCCTAAGGTAAAATTTTGCAGTCACTTAAGCAAAAAGAAGAAAGGATTTAACGTAAGTAATGATTTTTATTTTATTTTTTTGAATTTTAATTAAATCTAAATAGGAACAAAGATTGTAAATATTTTTATTAGTAAAATGAAAAGTAAAATTTTTACCATACAAGGTTTTTATTTTTTTCTGGATTTTAATTAAATCTAACAGAAATTATAAATTTTTTTATTAGTAAAATTAATGGTAAATTTCAAAATTTTTACTATGCAAGATCTTGAGTGAATCATCATACCTTTCATATTTTGATCTTTTGAATAGTTTTGTTTCTCCAAAATATTTTTTTAGTAAAATCAAGAGTAAAATTTAAAATTTTTACTATGCAAAGTTTCGATTGAATCACCATACTTTTCAAATTCAAATATTTTCAATAGTTCTGTTGTTCCAAAGTATTATGTTTCTCCACAATTCTCCCACTATGTCTCTTGCAAATCACTCCCTTGAAATTTTGGGAAAATTAATGAAATAGTGAATAACTTCTTACTATTTAAAAGAATTTATAACATTAGATTTTGAAAAATCCACTACCTCTCATTTTTCAATTTGAAAAAAACAAACGTACACTTTTTTTTTCACTTTTTATGAACATCGGTGTGCTTCATAGTAAAACACATCAATGCATTTACGAGAAACATGCACTGCTTAAGATAAGTTGATGGTGTGCAAATTTTTTTTAACACACCAATATGATAGAATTCCTTTTTTTTTAATTTCAAAATCTCGTAAACCAGTATGGTTATTCTTCAATGCACTGGTGCAATTATTACTTAAATGCATCGATGCAATAAGTTTTACAAGAGCATCAACATGATAGAATTCCATTTTTTGAAATACTGGAAACCAATGCGGTTATTATGTTAGCGCATCAGTGTTGCTATTTCTTAAATGCATTAGTGCAATTAGTTTTAGAATAGCACCACTATGATAGAATCCCTTTTTTTTATTTTCGAAATCCCAGAAACTAATAAGGTTATTGTTTTAACACATCGATGCAATTATTACTTAAATGCATCGTTGCGATTAGTTTTAGAAGAGCACCAATATGATAGAATTCCTTTTTTATTTTTGAAATCCTTGAAACCGTTGGGGTTACTATTTTAACACATCGGTGTTGTTATTATTTAAATGCATCAGTACGGTTAGTTTTACAAGTGCACCGATATGCTTTAAAAATTCTCTGAATTTTTATTTTCATATAAAATGGCATATTCATTTTAAATTTTCCTTTAGCATGGATCCACATGAGTTACAGTAGCTCATAGTATACATTTTCCACTTAAAGTTGTCTTATTCTTGAAAAATAGTTTGAAAACTATATTGAAATTCATATTGTGCTTACATGGTCCTCGAAATTAATTTTAGGCATGTACACAAAAATTTGATGTTGATTTTTCTCAAATGCGGGGAGAAAATCTCATAATATCAAATGGTCAATTCTTCAAATTCCATCTTGTTCCATATTTCTCAAACTCCTTCGTGGGGTTCACCATTTCCATCTCTAGTAAGTTCATATTTTATTTATATTTATATTATCTAATTGAATCTTTTTCTTTATCCATGTCAATTTGAACAAAAATGTATCCAAATTTGAAGGATCTTGATTCAAAATCGAGTTCATATGCCGAAGATATTCCATCATTTCAAAAACTTTGGAATATTTTATCAGGAGCAACATATCACAAGTAGTTGGTAGATGAAAATATATAGTCTCTTTACCATGCCAATTGGAACATGGCTTCTAGCCACAATTCTAGGTCAACGGCGGTAATAATTTTTTGGTATAATGTAATTTCAACAAACCAATTGCATTTTTCTTACTAATATCACTAATGTACTAATATTTAATATTTTTGAAATTAGGAATCTAGTGATGATGTGAGACCCACCTATCATCTTTTGGTGCACCCCACTACAATGTCAAATCAAGAGAATGTTCCATTAAGATAAAAACTCAAAGTGGAAGCATACAAAGAATGGCTGAATCAACCACCTATTAAATTTCCACTACATCCATATTCAACAATTTGGAATTACTACAACAATAGTAGTTCTTCATCACAAGTTGGAAATGGATGCAATCAAATTGAGGTTGGTATGAATGATTATTTACAAGATATGACTACCATGGAGGCTATCAAATAGAGGTTGGTATGAATGATTACTTACAAGATATGACTGCCATGGAGGAAATGTTGTTAGATGCATTCCAAAACGATGAGCTAGGAGATGATTTTCATATCACTGATACCTTATTTGAAAGTATGAAATATGCTTCCACCACCCATCTGATTGGACCTAGTGGCCAGTCAAAGTATACCGAGCTAGGGACAACAATGTTACTATACAACTTAAAAGAAAAGTTTGGCACGATGAATGCATTTTATCAACAATATTGAGGTAATTGACCATGATAAATTCCCTTATATTTTGAGAAATATTGTCACACAATAAACATTAAAAATGGTTGATTTTATTATCATTAAATATTGAAATTGTACATTTATATTTCCCACCAACTACATGTTATTCAAATATAAGGTTCTTCCAAGTGATGTTGTCTTTCCCAGTTTCTTGAAGAGGCAAAGCAGTTGTTGAAAATGTTGGGTGTTAAGTACATATCATATCATGCATGTTCAAATGATTGTCTTCTATATAGAGGAGAGTATGCAGACAAAGATTATGCTCAAAATGTGGGCATGACAGGTACCATAAATAAATAAATAAAGGGTAAATCACATGGTGCTCATAATAAGATATTGATGCACATGCCTATAATCCCAAGTATTTAAAGTATCTTTCGTTGCAAAAAATTAGCTATGTTGCAGGGATGGCATGCCTCACATAGAAGAAAGTCGGGAGTTATGTAAATCCCAACAAATTCAATAACCATGAAGCATATAGGGGATACATGGCTCGAACAATTCAAGGATAAAGTACAAATTCTACGACTCAACCTAACCATGGATGGTGTCAACCCATATTCCCTCTAAAAAAACAACTATTATGTTTGGATTGTAGTAGTGAACAATAAAAATAACACCCATATATTTCCGTGAAGAATGAACATCTTATGTTGGCTCTCATAGTCCGTAGTCGAAGACAAGTGAAGAAAATGGATGTCTACTTACAACCATTGGTAGATGAATTGAAGGAATCATGGGAAGGGATACATGTATACGATGTATCAAGACTCATCACAATAGAGAGGATTTTTATGTTGTTTGGAATATGTGCTTATACCACACATGATTATCTAGGCTTAAGGTTTTTCTCTAGAAAATTACATGTTTATTGATTTTTTTTATACACGTAACAATATTGTTTTTCATATTACTTTAATTCGTTGAAATTGTTATGATACTCATGATCACTAACATGCCATGTACATACAATACTTTTTCAAGTCTTGTAACAAAACGATGTCATGGATGTAAACGCTTTTTACCTTCTCTGAAGGCAAGGTGGTCCAAACACCTATGAAATATAGTGTATGAATACTCTATGGTATTCCTCCTAGATGAAAAACCATTACCAAAGAGAAACATCTTCTTTCAATGGTAAACGACAGAGAACCAAAAGGCCTGAAAAAATGACACGACTTGGAAAACTTAGAGCATATGAGAGGGACAAGGAGGTGGAGATGACATAATTTTTTTATTCAAATATTGGGAAGTGTATTTTTGATGATCCAATATTCTTTGGCACCTATGTTGAGAAATTCCCCATTGGGATGAAAAAAAAAATTATCTTTTATGAGCTCCCATATTGGGAGCATCTTAAGATTTCAACTTACTAGATCCCATATATAGATTTAAAAAAAATCAACTTCTTTATGGAAGCACATATCATTGAAAGAAAATGACACATTCGTTGTTAGGATAGATATTATTTCTTCAAAACTAAAGATAAATATTGTACAAGACAAGAAAGTAGAGGAGAGGTTGGTCCCTCTTTGTCTTTCAAAGAAGGTGATGTTCCATGGACTTTAAAGAAAGATTATCTTTCATTGGAAAAGGAAATTATAATTGGTGTGATGGTGGCTTCTTTAATGGGTCTCACTATGGTGCTGCTTCTCATTGGAAGACCATTTTTCGTGGTTGAAATGACATGATCATTTGAACCTTCTAAGAGTATGTATGTCAAAAACATAAATTTTTTATTTTTTATTATGTTTATGCAATGGGATAAAATATAATTAATTTTTTTATGTGTTTACTTTGCAATGTCATTATCTTTTTCTTGTGCATGGGTGAGTGAACCATGACTTCCCCAAAAACCTATGACGTGTCATATATAAATTATCTGCATTTATACATTGGTTCACATCAAAGGAGATTCATGTGGCTAGCATTCCATGGTGATGTCAAGAGATAACTGATAATTTTTGTATGTTTGAGAAGGAACTATTGACGAGTTTCATGGAATTGCATGTTCATCTTATAATTCACCTAATATACGAGGTTAAATTATTTAAGGTGGCTTCTTGTCGTTGGATTTTCTTCTTAGAGTGGTACATGAATAAATTGAGAAGTTTTGTTTGAAAAAGGGAAAAACTCTAGGGGTCTATGGTAGAGGGGTACATATCATATGAGTCTTTCTATTATGTCAGTGAGTACATCAATCATATCGACAACACACCAAGTTTGGTGATTTGGGACGATGAAAGGGATGAAGAAAAAAGATAAGGGGAGCTTCTCCAAATGAATGAAAAAGATGATTGACAAAGTGTACATTGACTTATCATTTGCAAAATTTATACACAATAATTATTCACACTGAACTTCATAATGCATATTTTGATCTCATGTTTACTATATATGTTTCTTTGATTTCATTAGTGCATTTAGAAATTGAAGCCATCAACAAATTCATTCTTTACAATTCAGAAGTGACACAACCATGGGTCACATTGTATGAACATAAGAGGATGAAATGGGACAGTGACAAGAAATAATTCAGATGGTTGAATGATAGAAGTGTTCCTTATCCTAATCATCTAAAATAAAATATGCCAATGATATGATCTAACATTAGGGTTGTTGATCAAGTTAGAGAAAAATACGGTGCATCTGGTTGTTACCTGTGTGATGAAGAGGATGGGCTAAACATAAGGATTGGGTGTAGAAACTCATTAAAAATCTATTTATGTACATTTATTTTAACTTCACAATGTACCTTTGAATTGTAACATATATCTGGTTTTCAAGCTTCTGTGGTTATCAATTGATGAAGAAGAACCCAGATTTTCCACAATGTTAGAGAATATATATCGATTGGTGTAACATACATATTTATATTTTAACTATGCTCGAGTTATTTGACACATGAAATTGTGATTATTTCAGTTTCTTATATGTGCATTTGTTCCAATCTATGTGGGCATATGGATACCATTTTCACATGAAGGATCTCAATGATGGATTCATGAAACAATACTATGGAGTGGAAGTTGAGTTCGACCAATGTAGTTGTGCTAGCCACTGCAATCAAAACCTATTACATCAGATGTTACGTTATGTTTGAAAGATACAAGAGAACATTAAAGTGGTCTTCTCTTCATTCCGATGTGTTATTTTTGGGTGAAAGTGGTGGGAAAAGTTTGAACTGAATAATGTATAGGATTATCACAATAGTGGGTTGATATCTATCAACTCTAGAAATATGTGGCTTGAAGCTAGTGATCCTTATGTTTTCCCCAAACATTGCAACCAGGTTTTTTTTACCTAGATGTGTTAGATATGGATTGGTGGTTCGTATTAAGGCACAACCCTAAATAAAAATATATATTTTTAAATAAAATTTGTTGAAGATTGCAACAAGAAACAATTGAAGTGGCATCCGGAAACATCATCCTTGATCCTAGTGAAAAATAATCACCTAAACCAGGTGGGGCCCACAAGGGCTATATTTAGGTGTATGTCTATCTTTAGAATGGTGAGCATATTCTAAAATTAGCAAGATGCTGATTCTAGATGGTTGAGAAAATTCTATCTTTGGATGAATTTTTTTAGAGATATGGGCGAAGTCTATTTATAGATCTCATATCTAAAATAGAATGCATGTCGATTATTATCAGCCCTTGATAATAATTATACAATAAATAGTAATTTATTCTCTTGAAGCACTTTATTTCAGTGAAAAAATGTGGCACATCAGTGGGCTGAAGGAATTACACAATTCCTAGGGTGGTTGGTGACTCATGCATGGTGGACTTCATTATAACTGATTGTGGTAGAGTTGTAACAGAGTTGGAAGAGTAGTTATGTGAGTTGTTATTTAGTTTAAATTAGTTTAGTGAGTTAAACTCAGTTGTGCTAGTTGTAATTGAACATACACTAGTGAAAGATGAGTGAATTAATTATTTAATTAATTCACAAGCCGTGTCTTACTTGCAATTGAAGAAATAAAATAGTTAACTACTTGCATGTCAGATCCAGTGGAGACCCAATGGAGAGATAGGTGAAAGGGTGAGATGGAATATCTGTTATGACTATAGTGGAGCATTTAATGCATCCACACACACATTGTACATTCCTATGATTATTGCGCAGTTGAGGCAAGGTAAGGTCAGATTCATTCAATGTTCTTCTTCAGCAGGGATTGCGTAGTGGAGGCATGCTGTCAGGAGGCAAGAAATTGGTGCATGGATATGAAAATTGTTGGAAGACAGTGTGAGACGATTGTATATTGTACTGAGAGCTCTATGAGTTAAGATTTGTATGAGATATATGTAGAAATTATATACATTAAGCATGCATATGTCCTAGATTCCCTTGATCTCACAATATTTAACTTCTTGCAAGATACAGAATCATTCCACTGTTAATCTATTGTGGAAAATTAATTGCACACACATGTGAAGCATAAATAAAATCAATTGCACATAACACAGTTGTTTTTAACTAGGAAAGCCTAAAGCTGAAAACCCCAACTATATATTATGTATCATGGAATCATATGACAATCCTCATACAAATCTTATCAAGCTCTCAGTACAGTGCAATTTTCATACACTAATCAGGAACAATCTTGCAAATCCATGCACCGATCTCTGCCCCCTGCTAGCCTACCTCCACTGCGCAATCCCTGCTGAATAATAGCTCTGAATGAATTTGAATTACTCTTTCCTTGACTGCGAAATCCTCATGGGAAACTCTAATGTGTGTGTGATGCAATGAATGCATCACTATAGTCACAACAGATAGTCCATCTTGCCCTTTAACCCATCTCTCCATTGTGTCTCCACTCGAACTACCATGCACTGTAGTTAAATACTATATTTTTCAATTGATTAATGAGTTATTATTTGTGAATTAATTAACTAATTAATTCACGCCACTCTCAATAGTGTATCATTCAGTTAGACTAGATACAACTAGCTCAACTGACTCTAACTGAGTTAAACTAAATACAACTCCATAAACTACTCTTCCAACTCTGTCATAACTCTGCCACTTGAGTTATAACTAAATCCTCCATGCATGAACTCCAGTAAACCCTTGGGAATTGCGTAATTCCCTTAGTCCACTAATCTACCACATCTGTGAACTAAAACAAAGTGCTTCAAGAGAATAAGTTGATGTTTAGTGTCTGATTATTATTAAGAGCTAATAATAATCGACATGCATCTATTTTTCGATCGACGATCTATAAATAGACTTTGCCCAATATTCTAAAAATAGAATTTCATCTCTTTTTCCAACTTGATCAACCATCCACAAATAACATCCTGCAACTTCTGAAATATGATCATCATGTCTAAAAATAAACATAGTCTAAAAATAGACTTGCGCCAAAAATAGCCTATGGGCCCACTTAGTGAAGGCGACTCTTTTCATTAAGCTCATCATCTTGTTGAATATCAACACTCCCTCTCAACAAGATAGAGATTATCCTTCACCCCGATCCTATCTCTATGGTATTCGAATTTACTTCTCGTTAGCGCCTTTGCCAGAATATCTGCATCCTGATCCTCTGTAGGGATGTACTGAATCAACATGATATTCCGCTACACACAATCTCTGATATGATGATACCGGATATCAATATGTTTAGATCTATCATGAAACATAGGATTAACCTAGAGTTTAATACAACTCTGATTATGACATTGTATCACTTTTGGATCTAAATGTGAACCGAACAAACCAACCAGAATCTTCCTCATCCAGATATCCTCACATGCAGCTCGACTTGCTGTCATGTATTTTGCTTCCGCTGAACTGAGTGCCATGGATATTTGTTTCCTTCTATACCAAGAAAATGTCGTAGATCCGATACTGAAAATCCCTCCTGATGTGCTCTTTATGTCTGTTGGGCTTCCTACCCAATCTGCATCCATGAAGCCATGCAACTTCACCACATCCATTTTTCTATACCATAAACCATATTCAGATGTGCCCCTGAGATATCTCAATACATGCTTGCCTGCCTTCCAAAAGATCTTGGTAGGCTTAACCATAGTTTGTGAAAGTTGGTTCACCGCATAGCATATGTCTAGTCTTGTAATGACTAAATACATGAGCGAACCCACCAACTATCAATAAACAGTGGCATCCACTACCTCTACCGATGTAGCATCCTCTTTCTTCCAATTTCCTGGAAGAGGAGTGTCAATAGGCTTGCAGCCTTGCATCTGAAACTTTTCCAGTATCTCCCGGGTATACTTTCCTTGAGACACAAACAGTTCACCTTCCCGCTGCCATATTTCCAATCCAAGGAAATAATGAAGGAGGCCCAAATCCTTCATCTCAAACTCCTTTGCAAGATATGCCTTGCATGAGTGTATCAACTGCTCATCACCCATTAGTATTAAATCATCAACATAAAGAAAAATGATTAAAATCTTACCCTCCACCACAATCTGGTACAGGTTTGCATCCGCCTCACTCTTGCTGAAGCCAAGTCCAGTGAAATAGTTGTCAATCTAAGTGTACAAAGCACGTGGTGCTTGTTTCAGCCCATATAGTGCTATTTTGAGCCTTCACACATGTGACTTGCTGCTGAAGATCTCAAATCCTTTAGGCTGCTCAATGTAAACCTCTTCCTCAATGATCCCATTAAGGAACACAGTATTTACATCCATCTGATGAATGTGCCAACCCATCTATGCTGAGAGAGCAAGGATGGTCCGTATGGAAGAATATCGTGCGACAGGTGCAAAAGTTTCTTCATAGTCAATCCCCTCGATTTGTGAGAAGCCTAGGGCAACAAATCTTTCCTTATACTTCTCGATGCTCCCATCAGTAGCTTGCTTTAACTTATATATCAATCTTAATCCTACAACTGATTTTCCCACCGGCCTTGGAACAATATCCCAAGCACTTTTCTGACAATGGAGTCATACTCCTCCACCATGGCATCTACCCATGTGGGCTCCTGCACTGCTTCTTCAAAAGAAGATGGCTTTGTCACGATACACTTGCTCATAAGAGCCATGTATCCATTAAATCGGTCAGGTGACTGTCTCTGTCTGCGCTATGATGTAGGACTCCTACATTCTGTGCCGCATCAAGCTTCAGTCTCTCAACTTCTGTGGTACACTTTCTGACTTGTCTGATGTTTGGTTCTGCATGAGTGGACTCCTCCATTCCATGAATCTCCTCCTGTGGCTGATCCACATCTAGAGGCTCATCTTTGGGAATAAGAAGTTCCTCCTCTGCATGTAAGTGTAGCTCCCTCTCAAGCGACAAATTCATGGCTTTTACCTCAATGAATTTTATATCCCATCGCACAACAATCATCCGAATGTCTGACAAATACACACGATAATTATGGGGTGTTTCTGTGTACCACAAAAATATCCAAACTTCTGCAGTCGGCTCCAGCTTCTTCCTGGCATCCTTTGTCACATGAATGCAAACAGATGAGCCAAAAATCTTCAAATGAGAAATATCAGGCTTCTTACCATTAAAAGCTTCTTCAGGTGTACTCATGCCAAGTACTCTATGAGGACAACAATTTTGCACATAAACCACAGTGTTTCACGCTTCCACCCACAAGTCCATCACTAGGCCCTGGTCATGCAGCATCACTCGTGCAACATCCACGATCGTTTTGTTCTTTCTCTCCATGACCCCATTCTGCTATTGGTTATGAGGCGCTATGAGTTCTCTTTTAATTCCTTCTTTGCTACAGAAGTATTTGAATTCACCCGAGATGTATTCAGCACCGTTATCACTCCATAGAGCTTGCACTTGCTTCCCTGACTCCTTCTCCACCAATGCTTTGAACTCACCGAACTTTTAGAATGTTTCACTCTTCTTCTGCATGAAGAAGATCCAGCATCTACGAGAATAGTCATCAACAAATATAACATAATACCTATTTTTTGTTGTTGAAGCAATCGAGAAAGGTCCACACACATCTGTGTGAATTCTCTCCAGGATCACCGAAGCATGGTTATCCTTCTCATGAAAAGTGGTCTTCACAAACTTACCCACAGTAAATCCCTTGCACTGATCTGACTGTGCAAGAGTACCCTTGGGAAGTCCAGTAGAAATCTGCTGCAAAATCTTCAAAGCGCCATGGTGAAGATGGCCCAATCTCCTGTGCCATAATTTTCCCTCATCCTATCTCACCACTTCTTCTGCTTTGCCCACTATTATTTCCTAAATCTACCTCAGGCTAAGAAAGGAAGATTCTAGGGTAACATCAAACCACGCTCAATCTGGTAGCTAGCCCTACCAGATTAGGAAAGGGCTCTCTCTGGGTCAATCTCAGCAAGAATAATCAATAAGGCTTGAGATGACTTAAAATAAAGGCTGATTTTAGGCTAGGTATATAGGTGAAAGGGTTTGAATTGATTTTGGGGGCTTTTGTTGAAATCAAAGGGAAAGGCAGTTTTGGGTCTGGGGATGAGGCCTAGTTTTTGCAGAGTTTTGAATGGGGCAAGGAAGGCAATTGTTTTGATGCTTTGGATTGAATGAATGGATAGTTCAGACCGGTGAGGAGCTAAAGAGGGCAAGAAGATTTCAAGAATCCTCTTCAAATAGATGAAAACATGGAAAATTAAACAAAACTCAAGGTAGAGCAAAGCAATCTAATGAATTCCATCTTTATCACTCATTTGTTTAATTTAAGAGGAAAGTAGAAGGGAAATGATACACATAAAACATCAGTGAATTTACAATCACAGAGAGAAATACACCATCAAAACATAGAGCCACATGGATCCCAAAGAGTGCTGCAAACCCTAGTCTATTCCTTTGCCAAAATGCAGAGATGAAATGTACAATAGAGCTCAAAGCAATCCCAAGTGTCCAACCTTGAAAATAACTGAGAAAATACAAGATATAGACAAGCCTAACTCATTCCCATGCCTCTAGGGGTCGAGCTCACCATTCTAGGAGATTTTTCAACAAGATCTAAACTAAGAACTGGAAAATAGGCAATGAAACAACTCGCCTCTATAAGATAGGAAACTGATTCATTTAGTTACATTTCACTTTTTGGTGAATGAATCTACTTGGATGAGTAAAAATGTGCCAAAATTACATAAAAGTCATGAAATTACATCAATTTACATTAGGAGTTTCACATTTGGAGATAAAAAGTCAAATTGGCCAAAACTAGGCGAAAATCTGAACTGTTGAGTGAAAATTAGGCCAAATTTCCCAACACGCCGCGCCTGAAATCCCTATGCATTGCGCCACTTTGAGGATGATTTTGAGGGCCTTCCTAGAGTCAAAATTGAGTGTAGGATAGCTTGTTGGAAATCTCTTCCTATCTGATTTCCAACCCAAGTGGAATTTCTGAATTTGGTTGCCATTTTCCCCTCCAAAAATCAAATATCCCAACACTGCTTCCTGTGTGTCCAAGAAGTGGCAGAAAGGCCATTTTTAGGGTGTTTTTGACCCTTTAGGCAACCCAAAACTTGTCAAAATCCTTAGGGAATGGGTAGGAATGCATAATTTTTGATGAAAAATCTAGAAATGAAAAGTTTTCCTCAAGAGGAGCTGCCAATTATAAGCGTGCGCCAAGTAGCGCGACGTGTCGGGCAGGAAAATCTATTTTAAGGCCAAAAAAATTCAAAATTGACAAAATATTTCCCAAATTTCTTTAAATTTGGGCTAAATGTCCACCATCAAGCACTATGCTGGGCCAAAGAAGCTTCAGCCAAAATTTGGAGTCTATCATGCCTTTTGCGACGCTTTAAAGCTCTCTTTAACTTTGACTTCAGGATCTTGATTCGCGCCTTGCAAACATGATTTCGCGCCCAATAATGATTCTTCATGTGCTTGAGCATGTTATTTTCCTTGTTGGCCTTCTCCAAAAACTTCTTAAGATGAATATTGACCCTCTCAAGCCAAGTCTCTCTATCAGCCTCAATCTCTCGCTCAATGGATGTCATCTCGGTTTGGCTTCTTTGGGTAGCTTGCCGATTCTCACAGATGTTTTGCAACTCCATGATTGTTTGTTGATCTTCCAACTGTTTGTTTCACTGATCCAGGTAGTTTATGATCCATTGGGCTCTTTGAAACTTGATGGTCAATGTGTCTATCTCCGCTTTCTGCTCCTGAATAGTCTCTCTCAACTTTGAGCTTGGAGAGCTCAAATCCTCATCAATCAGTATGAAACCTGTGTCTTGGCCTCCTGAAGGCCCCTCATCCTACATGGACCTCTTACCTATGTCCTGTACCTGTACCTATGCTGCTGATGATGGCAACGAGACCCCTTCCACCCCAGGTGGAGATAATACTCGCTGGGCTGCTACAAATAATCCTCTAGTGCCTCTTTGATAAGTGATATATGTCGGCACACTAGTAGTCTCTACCTCCTGACCTCCATACTGATGTGAAGGTTCACCTGCATCATGGACAATCTCTGGAGGAGCCTGAGGAACTGTGAAGAAATCATGGGAAATGAAATCCTCCCATGAAATACCCAACAATCCAAGCTGATGTACAACCATGATCTTGATGAGTGCATAGTGATAAATACTATTGTACTGTTGCTCGGGAGTTTTCCTCTGCACAAGAGTGGTCATTCTCTCGATGTTCTAGCACATGAAATAAGGTATGTTCATCATCCTCACTATGGTGAAATGCATCAATAATGTGATTTGGTAGGCATAGAGGCGTGAAAACCGGCCCTCACAACTGAAATATCTGATAATGAGTTTCATCAAAGGCGCATAGGATTCCTTTAGGAACCGGAATGGGAACACCCTGTTCAGTTGCCTCACAAAGCTAGGCCTAATGTATGGTTCATAATGCACTCTGTCCACCTGCTGTCTTTTGTTCCACTGTTCACCCACATTCAGTATTCCGGTTTCTTGAGAGATAGTTTCCGGTGCCAAAGTGAAATTTACACCAGCAAGAGTTACTTGACCATCATGTAAATGAAATACAAACAAACGAGTCAACTCCTAATGATGATGAATCCTAGAAATAATTTCACAAAACTGATAGCATGACTATTCTTGAAAACATGCCATGGCAAGTGGACAAGCCTGCAATTTAGTCAATGAGGTGGGATCCTCTCTCACATGTCTGCCACCTTTACGAGGCCTTTTAGGTGCATCAAGCTCAGTGGTGGAATAACTATGTCGGTCATATGATGTATCAGTGTCTATCTCCATGGTGTTCAAGGTCTATGCAAGGTGTATGTTGGCTTGTATGAGATGAAAATGAGAATTTTGGTTCTTTTTGTTTTAATTGCCAAATGTATGGTAGTGTGGGAGGGACTCTTGGGAAATAGGGCACTGGGGACAATGAAGTTTAATCAAGTGATATTTACCTTTAGAAAATTTGACAAATGTAGGGACAATGGACAACCACTTGATTTTTAAGTATAAACTTGGGATTTGGGGAAATTTTGCAAATGGGATAGGGATAATGGGAATGAGATGAGTATAAGTGGCTTTAGGGATGTAAGGGAATAGGGGATGGACTATAGTGATAGGATAACAGTGAGCAGAAGGAATAAACAAGGTGAAGAATGAAAAAGTTTGGCACAAAACCAATTTTAAAACTCCAACTTCAAAACCCTAAGGAAACAATTTTTCAACAAGATGATAGGGTTTAAGTTTTGACATTCAATTTCTCATAATCCATGTTCAAACATTTGTAAATAGAAAATATCAGTTCACATGAACTTACTTGGACAAAATAGACCGAGTGATTGGGAATTTTTTGGAAGCAATGACAAAAATTCGTGTTTCGGCCCAATGCGTTGCGACAGTTCAAAAACACAAAGAGAAGAGTGGCCCTATGCATCGCGCTTAGTCTATGTGCCACGATAGTTGCCCAATGCACCGCGCCAGTCAATTTCACCACAGTTCGGCCTCCAAATCTATTTCTTCACTCCTCCATGATTTTCATTGGCTCATTGATGTCTTTGGTATGCAAATGGAGTGTTGGATCATGAAAATATCTTATATGCCCAAAATTTTAATTTTTTCTTTTTGAAAACCCACTTTGTAATGTTTGGACACTTTGGCACTTTTTCAAAAAAACTTTGTTTTGCTTGGTTTCAATTTTTGGACTGAATGATGAGTTTCTTCTTTGTTTTGCAGGGATGGATGGCATGGAGTTTTGGCAAAGGCAACCAGGGCTGCGAATGGAGAATTATTACAACTGAAGAATTTGAAAAATTACATTGCATTTGTTACAAAAGGATAAAATAGACAATTTTTCTTCAAAACAGTTTTGAAGAAAAATCATTATCGAGCATTATGATGATGAAATTTTTGCAGTGAAACCTTATCTGAAGCTTCCTCATGTGCCTACTGGCCATTATTAGACATTTTTAGACTAGATTGATAAAACCCTAGACCTAATGAGACTAAAAACCCTAAAATGACTCTTTGCCAACCAGGAGACCAAACATGACTGTAAATGATTTTGATGAACAGAAATAGACCAGCGGGTACAAAACATGAGGGATATGAGTGACAAGACCCTTCTGTCAGATGATTCATGCTCCTAATGGAATGCAGCTGAGTGAGACACCTAAAATTAAATGCAACAAGAGAGATTTCGATCTCTGACGGAGGGATGAAGATACCAACTCTAACATTGGCTCCAATGGGGATGGTAGCTCCTTGGAGGTACCAAGAACTACAGATTTCTGGGAGAGTGGGCAGTGCCTTCGTCCATTGGGCTATGGAGTCCATAACTTCAACAAATCAACACAAGTCTCTTGACTCAATTTTATTGACTGAAACTTGACTCAAACTGACTCAATTTTGAAACCAAAATGACTGAATGACCTGACTCGACAAATTCAAACCAAATCTAAAATCAATCTCCAGAGTTATAGCCTTCACCTCGGGCCCCAAACTGAAGAAAATATCATAGCACACACTTGCGATGAAACTGAAGTAAACTGGTATGTACAATGAGAATGTAAAACAACAAAAAACATTTCAGAAATGATACCGCTTGAGTAGCCGACCATTGACCGGCCCTCCTAGACAATCTTCCCCGTTCATCCCTTTCAGAAGAAAAGCATTCTGACCCCGATAGGGAGCAATTTTAAAGGGTCCTTTCCAGAGATTTTCGAACTTACCATGCTTACCCTTTTCCTTGTTCCTTGCATCCCACTTCAGCATCACTTCTTCCAATTGAAACTTGTCCGCCTTTTCTTTTCTATCATATATTTTCTTAATTCTCTCTTGCAGCTTGAACGTGTTTTGGAAAACTTCTTCTCTGGTTTGCTGCAAATGGATCATTTTATTTATTCTCCTTTGCATATGATCATCTTCACTGCCAGCTTCCTGCAAAATTTTGACCACTAGAACTGTGAGAGAGGTAGGAAATACTGTGTCAACCCTATATACTAGCTCAAAAGGGTACATGCCAATGTATTTCTTCTGACACACTTGATCTGCCCAAAGTGCATTGACCAACTTCTTATGCCAACTTTTCTTGTTAATTTCTAGCAACTTTTTAATGATGTTGACCAAAGATTTGTTGGAAGACTCCGCCAATCCATTGCCTTATGGGTGATAAGCGGTTGAGTGTCCCAAAGTGATCTAATACTTGTTACAAAACTCAGCCGTTCTTTTTTATTTGAAAGCTGCTGCGTTATCAATAATTAACTTATTCGGGCAACCAAAATGAGACAAAATATTATTCTCAAGGAACGAAATTATTACCGAATCCGTAGCTTGCCTGGTGGGAATTGCTTCGATCCATTTCATGAAATAATCTGTCGCTGTGAGGATCCACTTGTGCTGAGCTGAAGAAGCGGGATGGATTTAGCCAATAAAATCCAAACCCCATTGCTGAAAAGGAGCACTAACCTCAATGGGCTTAAGCGGCAAAGGCTGCAATTTCTTCCTTCCTTCAAAAATCTGACATTCATGACAACTTTTGACAGTCTTATACACATCAGAAAAAAGAGTCGACCAATAATATCCCACTCTCAAAATTTTTTTTGCCATTGTTTTCCAGAAAATGTGACCTCTGCAATCTCCCTTATGAAAATCCTCCATAACCTACTTTGCTTCTTCTTCCACCAAACAGTTTAGCAAAACACCACCGGGATCTTTCCAATAGAGTGCATTGTTCAAAATACAAAACTTGGCAGCCTTCAATTTCAGAGTTCTACTTTTGTTTTTAGCCATGCTTGGCGGTGGTGACAAGTTTTGGAGCACATATACAATATCTGAATACCAAGGAGAATGAACAAAGATTTCTGATACCTTAATTAGCAAACTTTCTTCGTTTTCCTCTGACATAGCAGCAATGAGATTAATGTCCAAGGCATGTAAATTTGACTCAGCCATTAGCTTAGCTAGCCCTTGTCCTTTGATAAGCTTTGTAGGCTTTATCTCCACATCATACTCCAACAAGGCAGCAATCCATTTACCTCGTCTCCCTTCTGGATCTGTTTGGACTAAGACATCTTTAACAGCAACGTTAGGAACATAAGCAAGAATGTGAGAATGCAGAATATATATTCGAAAATATTTCAACGCTTTCACTAAAGCAAGAGCTTGCTTTTCAATGATGTTATACTTTAAGGCTGCATATCTTATGGTTCGACTGAAAAAAGCAATTGGTTTTTCATGTTGATCTCTTTTCTGCATCAATACTGCTGCCATAGTATGCTCCGAAGCAAATGAAAACAAGATAAAATCCTGAGTATAGTCCGGGTTGATCAAAAATAGAGCTGAAGAAAGAGCCAACTTCACTAAATTGAAAGACTTTACAGCCTCCTCAATCCACTTCACTATGCTATCTTTCTTAAGCATGTTTGTAATCTCCCTTAGATGTTCTGCAAGATTAGGCACAAAACGGCGAAAGAAATTCATCTTACCATTAAAGGATTGAATCTCCTTTTTGTTTCGGGGAAGATCAATTTGCTGAATAGCTTCTACTTGAGCTGGGTCAATACAAATGCCATCTTTTGAGATAATATGACCAAGAAGTTTTCCCACATCCATGGCAAACAAACTCTTCTTCGGATTGAGTGACACACCATACTTTCTACACCGCTGAAAAACAATCTTCAAATGGTAAAGGTGTTCTTCATCTGAATTTGAAAAGACTGTCAAATCATCAAGATACACAACTAGAAAAACATATTTCTCATTTGCAAATTCCATATCCATTACGCACTGAAAGGTTGCACCAACATTCTTCAAACCGAAAGGCATTTTAGCATAGTGGAAAGTTCCCCACGGAGTGGTGAACGCTGTTTTGTCTCTATCATCCTCATGGACCAGAATTTGGTTATAACTAGAATAACCATCGAGTAGCGACATACGAGATGCTCAAACTACTCACTGAAGTATGTGATCCATTTTGGGCAATGGATAATTATCTTTCAAAGAAACCTTATTCAGATTCCTAGAATCAATGCACAAATGAATCTCACCTGTCTTCTTACGAACGGGCACCAAATTAGAAATCCAATCTGAAAACCTTATAGGAACAATGATACCAGCTTTGTATAATCGATTCACTTCCTTCTCAATTGAGGGCAGCAAATTTGGATTTATTCTTCTCAACTTCTCCCTGAAGGGCTTTTGATTTGGCTTGATAGGAATGGTGTGTTGAATTATGTTTGTATCGTATGTCTTCAAATCTGAATAGTCCCAAGAAAATACATCAGCAAAAGAAGACAATAAACTGATATATTTTGATTTTACCTCTAGTGTCAATGCTTTGGACAATTTCACCATCTTTGGATTCTCAACCGATCCAATGTTCACATCTTCAACTCCCTTTTCGGTTGGCCGCAATGTTGGTTTTCGGGCCACGTCATCTTGATCGAAGAGCTCCTCTAAAGGTATTAGACCTTTAGGAATGACATTATCCTTCAGCTGCAATACTTCCATCTGATTTACTTGCACATCAACCTCACCATCATCATGCTCCGTATCAATTGAAGTGTCTCTGAATTTTCCTTCATTTTGCATAAATTCATCAATCTCATCATCATCTTGAAATACTTGCCAATACCTTTGATTGTCTGGGACAGTCGGACGATGTTTCACATGAATTTCAAATTTTTTACTTGAGTTCATCGAAATTTTCAAATTACTTGCTAACTTTGCAAGTTCATCTGCAATACCATTCTGAATACGAGGGACTCAAGTCAAAGTATAGTCTGAAAACAATTTCAAGATATCTAAAACCGCATTTCGGTAAGCGCGCATTCGAGGATGCTTAGCTTGGTATTCACCCTTCACTTGCTTGATAACCAACTCGGAGTCGCCATATACTGCAATCCTCTTAGCATTTAACTTTCTAAGAATTTTCAGACAAACAATCAAAGCTTCATAGTCTGCCTCATTATTTGAACAATCAAAAGCTAATTTATAAGAACAGACCCTTACATTACTCAGTACCTTGTTTGGGGTGGAAAAAGGGTTGCGTACCCAAATGCCAATTCCAGCACCATCACTTCCTACTGCGCCATCAAAATCCATGGTCCATAAACCATTTTCATCTTCTTCCAAGTGCTGAAATTCTGTTTGCTCTGTTATTTCTGCTTGTTGTCCATCAATTTTTTGCTGTTGTTAGAAGGTTGATTGCTCAGCAAAACTTTCAAGTTTTTGTCTCTCTTTCTTCAAAACCTCTCTAAAATTCTCGGTGATTTCCGGAATGTCTTCTACTTCAACTAATTGGTTATTTACATCATTGAAACTATTTGAATACAAAACAAATGATTCTAAATCTGTATTTACATAGTTGATTGGATGATTTACCGATTTCTCCTTGCTGGTGATCATATACTTCATATTTTTCTCCCGATATAATTTCCTCATCTGACCAAACACAGGAATAGTAGCATAGGATAAATCAAGCTGCAATGTTCCCTTCAGTTTCGCTCCCAAAAATCTGGAAAGAAGCATGCCAAATCTAGGAGGAATATCCGCCACAACCACATCCATCAAAACATTTTTAGTAGGAATATGATCCAAGCTGACCACCAAATCTTTGATAAGCCCAATGCATCTTACTCTACTGGAATCGAAATAATAAAGATCATGATACTTTCTAGTGATGTCCAATCCCAATTTCTCCATGATTTCCCTCGGCATGAGATTATGAGAGGCTCCGGAATCAAACATAGCATTATGTAACACAAAATCATGCAATCTAAGGCTGATATAAAAAGGAGGCACATCACTATCTGGAGACTCACCATCCAATGTTGGACCAAAAATCAACTC
Source organism: Pinus albicaulis (assembly GCA_034641835.2). Taxonomy (NCBI): domain Eukaryota; kingdom Viridiplantae; phylum Streptophyta; class Pinopsida; order Pinales; family Pinaceae; genus Pinus; species Pinus albicaulis. The sequence goes on from JAXQQM020061113.1 coordinate 27,479, forward strand.
AAATTGATCATCTTCCACATTCACCATATCAGACAATGGATCTAATTTCAAAATCTTCAACACCTGACCCTTATAGCTATTGTTCTTCATCAACTCAGTCAAAGGAATGGATACTTTCAACTTAGCAATTTCATTATCTAAGCTAAAAACTGAAATTTTCTCTACCTCTTTAGCTGGAACATCCTTCTTTTCAGTTTTCTCCTTTGATACAATTGGCTGATTAGATTTTTCATTTGCTGATGGGGATTTTTTAGTAGTGGGATCAGCTATCTCTTTTCCCTTCTTCTGCGCCATGAGTGAATCATTCTTTGGTGCTGAAACTTCCTTTCTCTTTTGAATTGGATTAATAGGGACATTTATATTTCTGAGTGAATATTGCCGCTGCTGGGCGGTCAAAGCATTCATGTATCCCCTCTGGTACTCATCTGACTCTTCTTCAAGAGCTGTCTCATTTGCCAAGATGAAATCCTCGTCTTTTTTTATAGCTGAGTTTTCTGCATAATCCTCATCTTCAGTGATAAAAGTTGGCATATCATCAGGTGTAAAGAAATGATTCTGTTCTCCTATTACATTCTCTTCATCATCTGATTCCAGACCAACAAAATTCTGCTGTAAAGGTGTCTTCACTTGCTGCTGTACTGTCGGCTCTCGTGCTCGCTGCTCTCTTTGCTTGATTCTAAATTGCAGTTGCTGCTGACCACAGAAGTTAGGATTTATGATCTGTGGTTCAGGCTTATCAAGTGTTAATATTTCAAACATCTTTTCCATCTTCCGAAGCATTTGATCTCACGTAGAAACCTCTTCCTTTATTGCTACTTTATTTTCAACTCTCAATCTAGCTCTCCTGGCATTCAAATTAGCTTCAACACTGACTGCAATTTTCTGCATATCTTCTAAAGTAGTCGAACTTCTTTCTCTCAATTGATAAGCCATGTCAGGATAAAATCCATCCAGAAACTTAATCAAGGCTGAGCCCCTAGGTGGCTTTATATCATCAAGAATTGCATTGTAAACAGAATTGAATCTAATACAGTAGTATTGGACAGACTCACCAACATTCCTCTTGATATTGTCATATTCGGAAAGGATTGAAAGAGGATCTTTCTGTGCTTCCCATCGATCCAAGAATTGTCTCTGAAGATTGGCCAATGTAGCAATACTTCTAGGCGGCAAGGCTCTGAACCACTTTCTAACTTCTCCTCTAAAGGTTTGAACAAACAGTCTCATTGTTACATTTTCCGCATCAATCTCATGAAGGTCAAAGAAATCTGCCATTCTGTCCACATGTTGCTGAGCAGTGACACTTTGAGGAGTGTCATAAAAAAATGGAATTTTTCTTTGATAATCTGCAAGCATGTCATCTAATTTTTGAGGCAACACAAGAGGTACAAATCGAGCAGCCATTGCTCTTGGTGGATTTACAATTGGATTTGGGGATATAGGCGGAGTCGGAGCAGTCGATGTATGAGGTGTATGTGGTGTAGATGGAGGCGATACTACTGTAGATTGTCGATCAAAAATAGATGGTTGCATGGGAATGGTAGGAATGAAAGGAGGCTCGATATGAACTTGTGAACTAGATGTAACTGCTGATGGCCCAAGAGTTTCAGATGCAGACTCTATGAACTTAGTAATATTTGTAGCCACAATGGAATTTTGAATATTCAAAATGTAATTGTCAATAGATCTATTAGCCTGCTCAATTTCAAGATACTTGATAAACTCTGGATTTATGATAGTAGAACCAATGGCACTTTCAGACTTCGTCTCAAACAACAACAACTCAAATTGTTCGTCAAACTCAAGATCTTCAATGTACTAAAAAACAACGGGACATGAATGAGATTTAAACAGAGGAATCACAGGAATTTCTTGATGAAGGATTCTCAAAATAAGATTGGGATTTTCATACACTGGAGGTGGATCGGGATTTGGATTTTCTCTAGTATGTCGTCTGGAAGACAGTGTGTTGAATAATTTTCAAAAATCAAAGGGACAAAAATAACTTGCTCAGCCTATAAAATTCTAAACTCATCATCCAAAGTCTAGAATGATCTGATGTATTGGGGAAATTTACAAGTCAAGTGTCATGTTTACAAACTAGACCGGAGATTGACTGAAGCAGCATTTATCTACTTTTGCTAATGCAAAGTAAGAGTGTTTCGAAGTCTACTTGGCATAACTTCAGGCTCCGTCTATAGCTTATAAAACAAATAAAACTAACAAGAAAACCATTTGACTCCCCTGTATGTTTGCCACTATGTTATTATCTAAATCTACCTCAGGCTGAGAAAGGCAGAGTCTAGGGTAACATCAAACCATGCTCAATCTGGTAGCTAGCCCGTACCAGATCAGGAGAGGGCTCTCTCCAAGTCAATATCAGCAAGAATAATCAATAAGGCTTGAGATGACTTAAAATAAAGGCTGATTTTAGGCTAGGTATATAGGTGAAAGGGTTTGAATTGATTTTGGGGGTTTTTGTTGGAATCAAAGGGAAAGGCAGTTTTGGGTCCGGGGATAAGGCCTCGTTTTTGCAGAGTTATGAATGGGGCAAGGAAGGAAATTGTTTTGATGCTTTGGATTGAATGAATGGATAGTTCAGACGGGTGAGAAGCTGAAGAGGGAAAGAAGCTTTCAATAATCCTCTTCAAACAGATGAATACATGGAAAATTAAACAAAACTCAAGGCAGAGCAAAGCAATCTAATGAATTTCACCTTTATCACTCATTTGTTTAATTTAAGAAGAAAGTAGAAGGGAAATGATACACATAAAAAATCAATGAACTTACAATCACAGAGAGAAATACACCATCAAAACATAGAGCCACATGGATCCCAAAGAGTGCTGCAAACCCTGGTCTATTCCTTTGCCAAAATGCAGAGATGAATGTACAATAGAGCTCAAAGCAATCCCAAGTGTCCAACCTTGAAAATGACTGAGAAAATACAAGATGTAGACAAGAATAACTCATCCCCATTCCTCTAGGGGTCGAGCTCACCATTCTAGGATATTTTTCAACAAGATCTCAACTAAGAACTGGAAAATAGGCAATGAAACAGCTTGCCTCTATAAGATAGGAAATTGATTCATTTAGTTACATTTCACTTTTTGGTGAATGAATCTACTTGGATGAGTAAAAATGTGCCAAAATTACATCAAAGTCATGAAATTACATCAAGTTACATCAGGAGTTTCACATTTGGAGATAAAAAGTCAAACTGGCCAAAACTAGGCGAAAATCTGAACTGTTGAGTGAAAATTAGGCCAAATTTCCCAATGCGTCGTGCCTGAAATCCCTATGCGTCGCGCTACTTTGAAGCTGATTTGAGGGCCTTCCCAAAGTCCAAATTGAGTGTAGGATAGCTCTTTGGAAAGCTCTACCTGTCTAATTTCCAACCCAAGTGGAATGTCTAAATTTTGTTGCCATTTTCCCCTCCAAAAGTCAAATCTCCCAACAATTCTTCCTGTGTGTCCAAAAAATGGTAGAAAGACCATTTTTAGGTTGTTTTTGACCCTTTAGGCAACCCAAAACTTGTCAAAATCCTTAGGTAATGGATAGGAATGCATGATTTTTGATGAAAAATCTAGAAATCAAAATTTTTCCTCAAGAGTAGCTACCAATTATAAGCGCGCGCCAAGTAGCACGACGCGTCGGGCAGGAAAATCTGTTTTAAGGCCAAAAAATTCAAAATTGAAAAATTATTTCCCAAATTTCTTGAAACTTGGGCTGAATGTCCACCATCAAGCACTATGCTGGGCCAAAGAATCTTTGGCCAAAATTTGGAATCTATCATGCCTTTTGCAATGCTTTAAAGCTCTCTTTAACTTTGCCTTCAGGATCTTGATTCGTGCCTTGCAAACATGATTTCGTGCCAAATAATGATTATTCATGTGCCTGAGCATGTTATTTTCCTTTTTTTCCTTCTCCAACAGCTTCTCAAGATGAATATTTACCCTCTCAAGCCAAGTCTCTCTATTAGCCTCAATCTCCCGCTCAATGGATGTTATCTCGGTTTGGCTTCTTTGGGCAGCTTGCCGGTTCTCACGGATGTTTTGCAACTCCATGATTGTTTGCTGATATTCCAACTATTTTTTTCACTGATCCAGGTATTTAATGATCCATTGGGCTCTTTGCAACTTGACGGTCAATGTGTCTATCTCCTCTTTCTGCTCCTAAATAGTCTCTCTCAACTTTGAGCTTGGAGAGCTCAAATCTTCATCAATCAGTATGAAACCTGTGTCTTGGCCTCCTGAAGGCCCCTCATCCTGCATGGGCTTCTTACCTCTTTCATGTACTTGTACCTATGCTATTGATGATGGCAATGAGACCCCTTCCACCCGAGGTGTAGATAGTACTCACCGGACTGCTGCAAATAATCCTCTAGTGCCTCTGTGATAAGTGATATATGTCGGCACACTAGTAGTCTCTGCCTCCTAACCTCCATACTGATGTGAAGGTTCACCTGCATCATGGAAAATCTCCAGAGGAACCTGAGGAACTGTGAAGAAATCATGGGAAATGAAATCCACCCATGAAATACCCTGCAATCCAAGCTGATGTACAACCACGATCTTGATGAGTGCATAGTGATAAATACTGTTGTACTGCTGCTTGGGAGTTTTCCTCTACACAAGAGTGGTCATTCTCTCGATGTTCCGACACATTAAATAAGTTATGTTCATCATCCTCACTCTTGTGAAATGCATCAATAACCTGATGTGGTAGGCATAGAGGCATGAAAATCGTCCCTCGCAACTGAAATATCTAATAATGAGTTTCATCAGAGGCGCACAGGATTCCTTTAGGAACTGGAATGGGAACACCCTGCTGAGTTGCCTCACAAAGCTAGGCTTGATGTATGGTTCATAATTCACTCTATCCACCTGTTGTCTTTTGTTCCACTTTTCACCAACATTCGGTATTTCGATTGCTTGAGAGATAGTTTCCGGTGTCAAAGTGAAATTTACACCAGCAAGAGTTACCTGACCATCATGTAAATGCAATACAAACAAACGAGCCAACTCCTGATGATGATGAATCCTAGCAATCATTTCACAAAATTGATAGCATGACTGTTCTCGAAATCATGCCATGGCAAGTGGACAAGCCTACAATTTAGTCAATGAGGTGGGCTCCTCTCTCACATGTCTGCCATCTTTACGAGGCCTTCTAGGTGCATCAAGCTCAGTGGTGGAATCACTATCTCGGTCATATGATGTATCAGTGTCTATATCCATGGTGTTCAAGGTCTATGAAAGGTGTATGTTGGCTTGTATGAGATGAAAATGAGAATTTTGGTGCTTTTTGTTTTAATTGCCAAATGTATGGTAGTGTGGGAGGGACTGTGGGGAAATAGGGCAGTGGGGACAATGAAGTTTAATCAAGTGATATTTTCCTTTAGAAAATTTGACAAATGTAGGGACAATGGACAACCACTTGATTTTTAAGGATAAACTTGGGATTTGGGGAAATTTTGCAAATGGGATAGGGATAATGGGAATGAGATGAGTATAAGTGGCTTTAGGGATGTAAGGGAATAGGGGATGGACTATAGTGATAGGATAACAGTGAGCGGAAGGAATAAACAAGGTGAAGAATGAAAAATTTTGGCACAAAACCAATTTTAAAACTCCAACTTCAAAACCCTAAGGAAGCAATTTTTCAACAAGATGATAGGGTTTAAGTTTTGACATTCAAGTTCTCATAATCCATGTTCAAACATTTGTAAATAGTAAACATAAGTTCACATGAACTTACTTGGACAAAATATACCGAGTGATTTGGAATTTTTTGGAAGCAATGACAAAAATTCATGTTTCGGCCCAATGCGCCGCAACAGTTCAGAAACACACCGAGAAGAGCGGCCCTATGCGCTGCGCTCAGTCTATGCACCGCGACAGTTGCCCAGTGCACCGCACTAGTCAATTTCACCACAGTTTGGCCTCCAAACCTATTTCTTCACTCCTCCATGATTTTCTTTGGCTCATTGATGTCTTTGGTATGAAAATGGAGTGTTGGATCATGAAAATATCTTATATGCCCAAAATTTTAATTTTTGCTTTTTGAAAACCCACTTTGTAATGTTTGAACACTTTGGCACTTTTTCAAAAAAACTCTATTTTGCTTGGTTTCAATTTTTGGACTGAATGATGAGTTTCTTCTTTGTTTTGAAGGGATGGATGGCATGGAGTTTTGGCAAAGGTGACCAGGGCTGCGAATGGAGAATTATTACAACTGAATAATTTGAAAAATTACATTGCATTTGTTACAAAAGGATAAAATAGACAATTTTTCTTCAAAACAGAGTTTTGAAGAAAAATCATTATCGAGCATTATGATGATGAAATTTTTGTAGTGAAACCTTATTTGAAGCTTCTTCATGTGCCTACTGGCCATTATTAGAAATTTTGAGACCAGATTGATAAAACCCTAGACCTAATGAGACTAAAAACCCTAAAATGACTCTTTGCCAACCAGAAGACCAAACATGACTGTAAATGATTTTGATGAATAGAACTAGACCAACAGGTACAAAACATGAGGGATATGAGTGACAAGACCCTTCCATTAGATGATCCATGCTCCTAATGGAATGCAGCTGACTGAACTGAGTGAGACACCAAAAATGAAATGCAACAAGAGAGATTTTGATCTCTGACGAAGGGATGAAGATACTGACTCTAACACCCACCATTGCAGCGAAGCCATCTACCTCCAGCTTATAGATATTCTTAATTCGAACCCCTATCTTCTTGGTTTGACCTTTTTTTTTATGTCTAAGGAAGGCTTTTCCCTCACTGAAAACAACATCATAACCTTTGTCTTCCACCATTGCGACCGAGACCAAGTTATTCTTCAGACCTGTAACATGCATAACATTCTTCAACAAGAATGGATTACTAGACTCCCTCTCAAAGGTAATGGTCCCAATGCCAGTCGCACTATACTAACCATCATCACCCTTCTCTACATGCATTTGGAGGTCCTTCTCCTCCAAGTCACTAAACAACTCTTTGTCTCCCGTCATATGGAAAGACGCACCACTATCAAGATACCACACCGATCCCATACAGTTTGAAACCAAGCATGAGATCAAAGAGAAATCAAGTTTAAATTTCGAGGCTAAGGTCTCTCTAGCTGCAGCTCCAGCAACCTTCTTTTTCTTCTTCTTTTGTTGACAGTTAGTGGCAAAATGCCCATGTTCGTGACAGTGAAAACACTTCACTTTGGAAAAATCCTGCTTCTTACCTTTAGCTTCAGATTTTGAAGGATTTTTCTTTCCCTTCCCTTTCCTTGCTTTGGCAGCCAAATCAAAATTCTCTTCATCTTCATTCTTCAATGAAGAGCCATCCCTGGTACCCCGCCTTATCTCCTCCTGCACAAGATCCGACCAAAGTCACTCCCATCCCGGCAGTTTTTCTCGTCCATTAACAGAGTCTTCGTAGCTATCCCAACTCTTTGGAAGCCCAAGGAGAGCCAAGCTCACCAAGTCTTATTCATCAACAGCAACCCCCACACTTCCCAGTTCATCCTTGCAGTGGAAAAACTTCGTGAGGTATTTTGGAATACTATCGCCCTTCTCCATTTTTATTTTTCTGAGCTTGTCTTTAAGCGCCAACTTCCTCTGGTCACTTCTGCTTTGGAATGAATCTGTCAAAGCCTTCCACATTAATAATGTAGTGGCTTTCCCATGAAGGATGGACACAATATGGTCCTTCAGACCTTCCAACAGAATTCTTCTAGTCTTTGTTGTCTTCTTTTGCCATGCGTCAAGTAATGCAACATCGCTATCGATGAACTCCTTTAGCCCATTATCCTCTAGCACCACCTCCATCTTGTCCTTCCAGGCTATGTAATTCATGCTCCCATCAAGGGCATACTCCAATCGTAACCCATTGAAAGCCATTTTAATGTATACTCAACTTCTGCACCAGGAATCTTCTGTAGCAAATTCGAATTGTCCACTAGCATAAACTCACTTCACAATTGCAATCTTCAATTAACAATGCTCTGATACAATGTAGAAATTATATAAATTAAGCATGCATATGTCCTAGATTCCCCTGATCTCACAATATTTAACTTCTTGCAAGAAACAGAATCATTCCATTGTTAATCTATTGCGGAAAATTAATTGCACACACATGTGAAGCATAAATAAAATCAATCACACATAACATAATTGTTTTTAACCAGGAAAGCCTGAAGCTGAAAATCCCAACTATATATTATGTATCATGGAATCATGACAATCCTCATACAAATCTTATCAAGCTCTCAGTACAGTACAATCTTCATACACTAATCAAGAACAATATTGCAAATCCATGCACCGATCTCTGCCCCCCGCTAGCCTGCCTCCACTGCACAATCCTTGCTAAAGAATAGCTCTGAATGAATTCAAATTACTCTTGCCTTGACCGCGAAATCCTCATTTGAAACTCAAATGTGTGTGTGATGCAATGAATGCATCACTATAGTCACAACAGATAGTCCATCTTGCTCTTTCACCCATCTCTTCACTAGGTCTCCACTGGAATTGCCATGCACTGTAGTTAACTGCTGTATTGTTCGGTTGATTAATGAGTTATTATTTGTGAATTAATTAAATAATTAATTCACTCCACTCTCACTAGTGTATCATTTAGTTAGACTAGATACAACTAGCTCAACTGAGTCTAACTGAGTTAAACTAAATACAACTCCATAAACTACTCTTCCAACTCTGTCATAACTTTGCCACTTGAGTTCTAACTGAATCCTCCATGCATGAACTCCAGTAAACCCTTGGGAATTGCTTAATTCCCTCAGTCCACGGATCTACCACATCTGTACACTGAAACAAAGTGCTCCAAGAGAATAAGTTAATGTTTAGTGTCTGATTATTATTAAGAGCTAATAATAATCGACATGCATCTATTTTTAGATTGACGATCTATAAATAGACTTCGACCAATATTCTAAAAATAGAATTTCATCTATTTTCCAACTTGATCAACCATTTAGAAACAGCATCCTGCAACTTCTGAAATATGATCACCATGTCTAAAAATAGACATAGTCTAAAAGTAGTCTTGCGCCAAAAATAGCCTTCAAGCCCACTTAGTGAAGGCGACTCTTTTCACTAAGCTCATCATCTTGTTGAATCTCAACAATATATGAGGTTGTTTCATGATCCATTGATATACATAATATATTATAGTTTTGGTTTTTATCTTTAAGCTTTCCTGATAAAACGTCTTGTTATGTGCGCTTGATTTTTCTTCATATGTTTGCAATTGGCAATTTAATTTCTACAAAGAATTAAGAAGAAGGATTATGTATTTAACATATGGATTAAATAGTTAGATCAGGAGAATCCGGTAATATACATGCATATTGTTTATAATTTCTACAAAAGTGCTATCATGCCAAGCGAGGAATATAATCAAGGTGATGACAATAAAAAGTAGTATGAACTTGTGTTATTTCATCATTTATAATATTGTTGTACTTGGTCTGATTTTATAAAGGTCTTGGTTTGGGTTTAAATAATTTTCTTCGAGGTTTGTGTTTAAGGGCATTTATTTGAGGTGGACCAATTTTGCAAAGAATTTTTTTGGGTTTAAGGACTTTTCTTGGAGGACATTTCTTGGAGACGGTTTGATTTTTCAAAAAATTGTTTTCGGTTTAAAGAATTTTCTTGGACGTACATTCAAAGAACATTTCTTGGAGGTATGTGATACATTTTTTTGGATGTCTTTTGTTCATTTTTTTTTGAAGTATGGATTTGTGCTTAATTTCGAATTCTTGGAGATGGTCTAATTTTGCAAAGAATTGTTTTGGGTTTAAAGACTTTTCTTGGAGGCGACCTGATTTTGCAAAGAATTGTTTTGGGTTTAAGGAATTTTCTTGGACGTACATTCAAAGGAAATTTCTTGGAGGTATGTAATACATTTTTTTGGATGTTTTTTGTGCTTCATTTTTTTTGAAAGTATGGAGTTGGGCTTAATTTCGAAAAGACATTTTCTGGAAGTATTTTTTAAAGTGACGTTTTTTTTTTTAAAGTTGGAGGCATTTTTTGAAGTGACATTTTTTTAGAGTATGTGTTTTGAGTTGAAGTAAATATTTTGAGCTTCATTTCATTTTTATAAGACATTTTTTTCTCGAATTTTTTAAAGTAAGTGTTTTGGATTGGAGTATGTATTTTTTGCAAAAAATTTAAAATGATTTTTTTTTAAAATTAAATCTTTTGTGATGCTTTTTCTAATTGAGTTATTGTCTAATTTTTTGAAGGAAATTTTTTGAACTTCATACTCTATTATCATGGGAAATCGAAGGACTTGTGCGAGAAAATATGATCGAAAAAGAGACCCTAAGGAACGTAGAGAAGAGACGAGACAATCTCGCAAAAGAAAGATAGAAGCCCTCTCAAATATTGAAGGGGAAAATCAACCTCAAGCAGAAATTGAAGTAGGTATGTAAATGTAAATATTATGATCTATTGATATATTTAAAATTTTCCTAGTGTAAAATGTGAAGCTTAATTTTTATTTGATGAACTAATTTGAAAAATATTTTGTTTAATGTAAATAGACAGAGATATTCCTCAAAACATTGATGATGAGATACAAAATTTTGAAAGAGAAAGTGAAAGAGATATTGAACCAATGATTTAAGATGGTGAAAATATTGAAAGAAATTCAAATGAAGAAATTGAATCACAAGGTATGTACACACACACACACACACACATATATATTGAACACATGCACATATTATTGAAATTATACATATATTTATTAATTTAGTTATTTATTGTTCATATGTAAACTTATTATGTACTATTTTTTCGAATATGTACAGATGAAATCAGTGTCGATGATGAGATGTTAGAAAATGTTGACACTCACACATATGGAGATAAAAAACCTGACCATGTTATACGATATCGTGTTAACTACATTTTTGAAAAGTATTTCTTAAATGAGCGGGTGACAGTTCAAGCTCAAATGTTGAAAGGTCTCCTATCATTAAGGAAATTAAAAGAAGCTACGACACTACTGGGTATTCGAAAATCAACCAAAGATAAAAAAATGAAGGAAGATGTGATACAAAATATAAGTAGTGCTATAAATTCAATTAAGAGATCTAGAGAGAAAAATGTTTCAATTGTACGTAGAGGAATACATATGGAAATGGTTTCATCAAGTACTAAAGAGAATCATTTGGTAACATCTATGGCATGAGAATTAGGAACCTCGCAAAAAACTTTGCACAAACATTGGAAATTTCGGCTGCAAGTAGATGTAAATGATGAACTCGCTTGTTGGAGAGCTATTTGTAGGCAACCATACAAAGATAGACTTGGAGAAAATGTTAAAAAAATAATATATGAATATTGAAAGAACAATTCGCGTGTTTCACCAACTGCAAGACATGTGATGCGAAGAAGAATAGCACAAAATCAATACGAAGAACATGAAAAACATCTCTTGGAAACCACTCAGATAGATTTATTCAACAAGTTCAAAGAAGAGAATCATCAAATTCATGTTTCACTCAGTGCTTTTGTTCAACAAAAACCATGGTATGTAAAACCTATCACCGTACGCAACACTTGTTGTTGCCGTTATCATGTGGAATTTGAGTTATATTATGACACATTCCTTGATTTCGGTAGAACATTATGGAAGGATTCACCTCCTCCTTCCACTATCCTTGAATTCATATCTCAAATTCTATGTGAAAGAGAAAGCGATGAACTATTTTACAAAAAGAAATGTGTTGGTGGTAAAAAATGCGATGATTGTGGAAATTTGGCTAAATTTCAAAACAAATATCATACTGATATAAATGATCAATCATTTTCCAACATGAAAGTGAAATGGAAGAGATATGAATATATCGATACATCGATTCAAGGTGCAAATAGTGTTAAAAGAATTGAATTACTAGAAGACGAAATTTTTGTGATAGACTTTTTGAGAAAGTTTGAGGCAAAAATTTACAAATACACCAAGCATTCCCATAGAGCTCGATGGCAAGACTTGCAATTCAAAAAATCTCGTGAATTTTTTCCACCAGGGACCATTTTTTCAGTGATTGATTTTGCAGAAAACTACACATTTGTTCCACAAAAAGAAATTCAGAGTGAATACTATCATTTTGACCAAGTCTCCATGCTTGTCCATATTCTATATAGACATGCTGAACAAAATGTTGATCATATAGAAAGCACGAGTGAGAATTGACATATCATTAAAGAATATCACTTTTATATCAGTGACGATCGTACACATGATACATGTTTTGTACAACATTGTTTTGGAAAAATTTATGATTCATTGAAAAATCATGGAATAACATTCAACGAACATTGGATATGGTCGACGGATGTGCAGATCAATTCAAATCTGCACGATCATTCTTTTGGTTGTGTTGTCTTCATAAGAAAACCAGCATTAAACATTGTTGGAATTTCTTTGAGACTGGCCATGGAAAAGGAGAACATGACGGTGCAGGAGCATGCATAAAACGAGCACTTCGAAGATATCAAATGAACCCCTCTGCAAGCCGACTTGTGAACGCTAAAGAAGTTGTTCAATGGTGCATCGCTGCTCTAAGCCATGAGACTAACCCATCAAGGGAAGTGCGAAGGTACATTCAATTTAATTTTTATTGGAAATATAATTTTAAACATTTTGTACATTTATCGTGCAATGATTATCTTTGATTGTATTTTGATAGATCATATTTACAAATTCTTCTTTTAATTTTCCATATAAAGGTTTTTCTGGCATATTGGGATCGAAGACGTAGATAGATCAATTGGAAATGACGTTGAAACAATAAAAGGGACTCGAAAATTGCATTCAATTCAAACAAAGTTGTCCAGAAATGTGTTTGCATTGGATAAAAGAAAATATTCTTGTTTTTGTGATGTTTGCATAGACAACACAAAATCCAATGAAGTTTGTGAAAACAAAATGTATGTGAACGATTGGAAACATACAAAGCTAAATACAAAGGGCAAAATGTCTATTGCAATGTTTGAAGAAATGAAATCAGAGGAAACTACAATATCATCCGATGGTGATCGAGTTTCTGATCTTGTTAGAGAAGGTAACATTTGAATTTCTTTCTAATGATTTAAAGATCTAGAAATAAATTTAAATATGTATAATTTTGTTAAGTTTGTTTTATTGTGCAGGAGATGTTTTTGCTGTAATTGCACCTATTGACAATGATGAAAATGTTAAGTATTATTTGATGCGTTGCACTGAATGAAAAATGAAATTATTAGAAAACTATAATGATCACGGATTTCAATATGACAGAGGATCTATTATACTGAAAGGTTATTTTTTCAAACAAACTAATCAAAGTGGGGACTTTGTTTACTTTGAAGACTATGAACCTGATTCCATAAGTTTTCAATACAGTCACTTGGTGTGTGCAGCACGCATAAAGTTGATAGAGGTTCAATCAAAGAGAAAAACGAAAAATTAAGAAATGGAAAATGTCAAAATCCGATCATGAACGGATTATTGAAGATGGCATTCCATTGGAATTTTTTTGATTGAATTGCCCAACAATTTATTCTCTTTGGATTAAATATGTTTTAGAACTTCTAGTACTCAACTAAAAATTGAGCTGCTTATGTTATTTGTGCAAGTGTTTGCACATGTACAAATTGTTTTGGTACATGCACGTGCTCTAGTATCAACTGAAAGTAGCTTTTCTATACATGTGCATTGATGAAAAATGTTACATGTATTGGATATATATATATATATATATATATATATATATATATATATATGTTCTAGAATGAAATTAATTGTTCAAGTAGTTTTACTATGTGCATTGATGAAAAATGATTTAAATGTACTCAATATATATGTTCTAGAATGCAATTTTAACTATTTAAAGTAGTTTTTCTATGTGCATTGATGAAAAATCGTATTGGATATATACACGAACTTAATGTGCCCAATTTTTCTTGTGAGATTTTCCGGTAAAAAATATCCGTGCAATGTAAATAAATCATCCATAGTATAGTTTTGCACGAAGATTCCTTTCAGATAAGAGACTCGGAGCACTTCTCCGACTTTTGGTGGGATTTGACCCACATCTCTATTCCTGATTGAAAATATAGTACAAAATTTGTCTGTCCAATGGTCGGATATATGTTCTATGTTCTAGAATGCAATTAACTGAATGTCATCAATTTACCAAATTATAAATCAACAAGGCTACCTATTTGAGTGCATTAATGACATTGACCCAAATTCAACAAACATATATGTACTTCTTATATTTCCAATCAAAATTAAAGGGATAATTTACATATATCTACTTCTTTAAACTCTTTTTTCAATTAGAGCTCAATTGATACATGGTTAGTTGCATTGAAAATCCGTGTTCTTCCTATTGGAAATTTTTTCACTCAAACAAGACTATGTAGAGATCAAAAGCAATCTTAAGAACTTTTTGATTATATCACAACATTACTTTACATGATTAATGTACTTCAACCATCCAAAACTTGGGTTTTAAAATTTTTTTGATTATATCACAACATTACTTGACATGCCATCCAATTGTAGTTCAACTATCCAATAAAAACATTTAACATTATATCACATGTGCCAAATGTAGATTGAAACCATCCAAAACTTAAGTTTTAATTTTTTTTTGATTATATATCGTGCAACATTACTTCACATGCCATGCCAATTATAGTTCAACTATCCAATAAAAACATTTAACATTATATCACATGTGCCAAATGTAGATTGAAACCATCCAAAACTTAAGTTTTAAAAACTTTTTGATTATATATCATGCAACATTACTTCACATTCCATGCCAATTATAGTTCAACTATCCAATAAAAACATTTAACATTATATCACATGCCAAATGTAGATTGAAACCATCCAAAATTATAGATCACAACATTAATTCACATGCCATGCCAATTGTAGTTCTTGACTATCCAATAAAAACATTAAACATTTAACATTAAATATCACATGCCAAATGTAGATTGAAACCATCCAAAACTTGAGTTTTAAAAACTTTTTGATATATATCATGTAACATTACTTCACATGCCATGCCAATTATAGTTCAACTATCCAATAAAAACATTAAACATTTAACATTAAATATCACATGCCAAATGTAGATTGAAACCATCCAAAACTTGAGTTTTAAAAACATTTTGATTATATCATGTAAAATTACTTCACATGCCATGCCAATTATAGTTCAACTATCCAATAAAAACATTTAACCTTATATCACATGCCAAATGTAGACTGAAACCATCCAAAACTTAACTTTTAATTTAATAAAAAATTATAGATCACAACATTACTTCACATGCCAAATGTACTTCAAGCATCCAAAACTTAAATTTTAAAAACAAAACAAATTATAACACATCATTACATAACATGCCAAATGTATTTCAGAAGCAAAACAAAACTTAAATTTTAAAAACAAAACAAATTATAACACGTCATTACATAACATGCCAAATGTAGTTCAGAAGCAAAACATTAATTTGTAGATGACAACATTACTAGTAGTTCAATTATCCAAAACTTAAAATTTTTAAAAACCAAACAAATTATATAACAACATTACTTCACATTCACATGCCAAAAGTACTAAAACCATCCAAAACTTAACTTTTTGGAACAAAACAAATTATATTAACACTGTAATAAAATATGTCCAAAAATTGTAGATCTCATAAAATATGCCCAAAAATTATAGATCTCACAAGTATCAAACTGTATCAAGTTATATATATATATATATATGACAGTGCATCTAGATAATATATAAAAAAGTAAATTTAAGACTATCTAAATCTTGAAATCAAATCTACAAATCATGTCCATCAAATAGAGATGGATGTAGCGTCTTTCCTATTAGGGTCTCAATCCGTGCACTATCATGCAAAGCATGGGAAACCTGTACACAATGCACATGTACTTGAACATTAAAATTTGATGTTTTAAAAATGAGTGAGAATATATATAGAACTTCATGTAAAAAATAAAATATAAAAAAAAATCATGCAATACCTCATGAGGTTCCCTCTCCATTTGTTCACCTGCTACAAGTCCCCCCCCATGGGAACATCTGCAACTGTAAACTGTACAATATACATGTACAGTTATATATATATATATATATAGATATTAAAAAATTTCAAATTAAAATGCACGTGTACATATATAAACTTATTTTCAATAATATTAAAAAAAAAGTTAGACAACTTGTTAAAATGGTTGAAATGGTGTGGATGTTCCTATCTCCGTCGCTAGAGTCCGTGGATTAAAGAAATCTTCTATAGGAACCTAAAATTCAAAATTTTAAAAGTATAAAATAACTCAAGATCAAGATCTCAATTTATTAAATAAACAACAATTTATAAATTATAACTAAATTAAAAAAACATATATATATTTAAAAGTGAAAAATTGAATACTTCTGCAGGTGAATTTTGGACATCTCCTAAGAGAGGCTCCAAATGAAAATCTCCAAGAACCTAAAATTCAAAAAATTTAAAATAACTCAAGATATAGATATATATATCTCAATTTTTAATGAAACTTTTTGAGGTGGAATATATATATATAACTTAAACATAAATTTTAAAAGTGAAAAATTGTCCATACTTGTTGTGGATGTGGCACATCTCCTAAGGAAGTAGAAGGTACATCTCCCAAGGAAGAAGAAGGTACCGCCATCCCAAAAGATGTAGAAGGTACATCTCCCAAGGAAGAAGAAGGTACTGCCATCCCAAAAACATTGGACGGAATCGGAATCTGTTAAAACATTTTATTATTATATATGTACATGTACATGTGTGCACAATTATTTATTTTAAAAATATCACTTAAAAAACACTAACATTTGTCAACATATCTTGATGGTGAGACCCATCTTCATTGTTTGAACCAGAGGCCCCGAACGTGATATTAACATTTTCGTCATTCATCATGCGTGACAACTGCAAATGGTGTTTTAACATATAATGATACATTTTTGTTAGATTAATGTACATACAAATAAATACATATACATGTATTTATTACAAATTGTACACATGTATGTGTTAAAATAATTGAACCCTAAGGTCATTAACACATACCATTCCCGTTCCCTCTTCCTCATAAAGAATTAAGTCTTGCCAACCATTGCGACAATTCTTTGCATATATTCGGAGATCTTCAACATTCATGTTGTCAATCTCTTCATCTGTACAACACACAAAATTGGCACGTGCATTCTCTCGTGCTCTTTCTCGATTTAGACAAACATTGACTCCACCCAATCCACTGTAAACATTGTCGATCATGACATCCCTTGCTTCTCGACTTATTTGAGAAGTCGCATCCATCTCTGATCGCAGAGTTTCGACCCAAAAAGGTTGACTCACCAATGGCGGCTCAGGGTGAGGCAACTCCACATCTCGCTTAGTGCCCTTATGGTCATACAATCGGCCTTTCTCCGGACCAAAAAATTCTAACGGAAGGTCATTGTAATTGGGTTTCATTTTCAAAAAAAATTATGCGTAAAACAATTGTGCAAAATAAATAGGAACCTCGTCGTTCCATGGGAGCCTTCCATAGGCCGCAAGGTGCCTATCAGACAAATAGTGAGCTATATCAGGGTGCTTGAAATATTGCACCTTCAGCATTTTTCTTTTTGGCCCTTCCTTGAAATTAAACATTGACTTGGCCATATCTTTTGTCTTTTTTTTACATCCTCCCATTTATCGGGACCCATTAATTTTTCCTTTCTCTTTCTCATGAGTTCTACAAATGTATCAGTCGTTGGCCCAAGATTTTTGTACACATTTACTATTTCACCCAATGAATGTGTAATTATTTCGAGGCTTTGTTGACTCTCAGCAGGTAGAGTCAAAGCCACGAGATCTCTCTGTAATTTTGCATGAAGTTGTTGACACCTTTGTAAGGTGCATTACACCATGTTTCTTTCCCATGGTATATCAGTAATGTCGGCCGGATAAGTTGTGGTGGGTAGACAACCTTCTTCTTGAATGTAGCGTTCTGCCCTGCGTCTATTTTGACCAATATTTGGAACATTTTCAGCCTCTGCATCAATATATATAAAATTTTGTATATTATGAAAAACATATGTAAACAAATTTGTACAAATTCAATGAAAAAAATATTGAAATTGATGGAAAACTCGACGTGGTTGGTTAGCATATTCTCCACCCTGAAACTGTTGAGACCCAGAATGACCTTGCTGAGAACCAAACCCACCAGCCGTTGATTGGCCTCCAGGAGAATAAATATCACCCCCTTCATGCAACCTGCTACCACTTATTGATAGCCCTATAAGGGGATTTGAACCACCACCAACCTCTCGAGAGGAGAGAGAAGCTTCATAAAAAAATACGAATTTATAATGAATTGAAAAATACATTCATGTATATATAAATACACACGTAAATATTCATTTCTTAAATTGCATTCAAACCATACCACGACTGGGTGAACCCTAGGCATCCATGGCTAGAGTAGACACCCTTCTCCTCTTGGCTTCTAAAAAATAAAAAAATGAAACTTATTAACAACTAATTTAACTCACAAAGTTGATAAAAAATCAATTCCATATGTACACACATGTATGGATATTTAAGATTATATTTAAATTTACCATGAACAACTCTCAATCCCGATCCCTGATCCTCCCCTCTCGTAGAGATATGGGATTTTGTTGATCTTCGTCGTTCCTCCTCCATGATATATATATCTACGGTGGACATTTACAATTAATTTTTTAAATAACTAATTTAAATTAAATTCAAGATAAAGTTCAGAAAATTAATGTTTAATTTAAAGTGTAAACAAATTATGTCGATGAATAAATTTTGAAGGAGAGCGTCTCAACACTAATTCATCTTTAAGAGATGAATCTTGAATTTTTGAAGAAGAGTGTCTTAAAACTAATTCATATTTGAGAGATGAATCTTGCATTGGCATTGACATTGCCCTATATAATTCTAATTCATCTATTAATTCATCTTTGATAGATGAATCCTGAATTTGCATTGCCCCACACAATAAATCAGCAGACATCTTATTCACATTTGTACAATGTCTTATACTAAAAAATTGAAATTGGTTAACAATATTGTTTGTTATTCCATGCAGTGCTTTTAGCCTCTCCTTCTTAACTTGGTATATGCCATTCTTTTAGCCTATTCCCAACCCTTCTATCAATCCAATATAATATGCCTCATTGTTTGTTGTTCTTCCCGATATATTCATTTTCCTTTAGACGACTTTGCCAGTTGCAATATTGGGAAGCACATATGTAATAATTGCATTCCCTGGATTGGGATAGCAAGAAACTTCTATGCATAATTTCCATTTTTCAACCATATTTAATGGTTTTCCTATCCCTAAAAACAACAAATTCAGTAAATATATATATATATATATATATATATATATATATTATTTATTGACATTTATTTCAAATGCATGGGAGAAATGAAAAACTTATATTTATATCTATTCCAAAGATTGACTGTAGGGGAATTTACTAGATATGTCACCTTTCATAAAAGATGAAATCTAGAGGCTACCTGGCCCTTTACAGACTCTGCCTATAGAACTACTATGGATATGAAAATGAAAAACTTCTAATTAGATCTAGATATTCTAAAGATTGAATGTAGGGGTATTTACTAGATTAGGTTTTAAAACCTATATGTTTCGTATCAAATCACTTTTGGTTTCAATGGGAAACTTTTATGGCTAATTTGTGTTTTACATGTTGAATATAAAAGGTTTTTTCTCTCTCATTGTTTGAGGCCATGGATATGAAAATGAAAAACTATATACTTGGTTAAAACCTATGTTTTGTATCAAATTACTTTTTGTTTCTAAATACTATATACATGTTGACTGTAGGGGCATTTAGATCTATTCCAGAGATTGAATGTAGGGGAATTTATTAGATATGTCACCTTTCATAAAAGATGAGATCGAGAGGCTGCCTAGCCCTTTACAGACTCTGCCTATAGAACTGCCATGGATGTGAAAATGAAAAAATTCTAATTCTAGATCTATTCTAAATATTGAATGTAGGGGCATTTACTAGATTAGGTTAAAACCTATATGTTTTGTATCAAATCACTTTTGGTTTCAATGGAAAACGTTTATGGATAATTTGTGTTTTACAGGTTGAATATAAAAGGTTTATTCTCTTTCATTGTTTGAGACCATGGATATGAAAATGAAAAACTATATACTTGGTTAAAAACTATGTTTTGTATCAAATTACTTTTTGTTTCTAAAGACTATATACATGTTGACTGTAGGGGCATTTACTGTAGGGGAATTTAGATCTATTCCAGAGATTTATTGTAGGGGCATTTACTAGATATGTCACCTTTCATAAAAGATGAGATCCAAAGGCTACCTGGCCCTTTACAGACTCTGCCTATAGAACTACCATGGATATGAAAAATGAAAAACTTCTAATTAGATCTATTCTAAAGATTGAATGTAGGGGAATTTACTAGATTAGGTTTTAAAACCTATATGTTTTGTATCAAATCACTTTTGGTTTCAATGGGAAACTTTTATGGCTAGTTTTTTTTTTTTACATGTTGAATATAAAAGTTTTTTTCTCTCTCATTGTTTGAGACCATGGATATGAAAATGAAAAACTATATAATTGGTTAGAACCTATGTTTTTTATTAAATTACTTTTTGTTTCTAAATAAGTTATATACATGTTGAATATAAAAGGTTTTTTTCTCTCTCATTGTTTGAGACCATAGATATGAAAATGAAAAACTTCTATTTAGATCTATTCTCTAGAGCTATGGCTAATTTGTGTTTTACATACATTGACTCTTAGGTTAAAACCTATGTTTTGTATCAAATCACTTATGGTTTCAATGGGAAACTTCTATGGCTAATTCAAGTGTTTTACATGTTGAATATAAAAGGTTTTTTTCTCTCTCATTGTTTGAGACCATAGATATGAGAATGAAAAACTTCTATTTAGATATATTCTAGAGATATGGTTAATTTGTGTTTTACATGCACATTGAATATAAAATGTTTTTTCTCTCACTGTTTGAGTCCATCGCTATGAAAATGAAAAAATTCTAGATATTTGAAACTACTCAAGAGATTGACTGACTTGTAGGGGAATTTACTCTTCTAGGTTATTTAAACCTATGTTTTGTATCAAATCACTTACGGTTTCAATGGGAAACTTTTATGGCTAATTCTTGAGTGTTTTACATGTTTAATGTAAAAGGTTTTTTTCTTTCTCATTGTTTGAGACCATGGATATGAAAATGGAAAACTTCTATTTAGATCTATTCTAGAGATATGGCTAATTTGTGTTTTACATACATTGAATATAAAAGGTGTTTTCTCTCATTTTTTGAGACCATGGATATGAAAATGAAAAAATTATAGATATTTAAAACTAGTCGAGAGATTGATTGACTTATAGGGGCATTTACTCTTAGGTTAAAACCTTTGTTTTGTATCAAATCACTTGTGGTTTCAATGGGAAACTTTTCTGGCTAATTTGTGTTTTACATGTTGAATATAAAAGTTTTTTTTCTCTCTCATTGTTTGATACCATGGATATGAAAATGAAAAAATTATATTTAGATCTATTCTAGAGATATGGCTAATTTGTGTTTTACATGTACATTGAATATAAAAGGTTTTTTCTCTCATTTTTTGAGACCATGGATATGAAAATGAAAAACTTATAGATATTTAAAACTATTCGAGAGATTGATTGACTTGTAAGGGCATTTACTCTTAGGTTAAAACCTATGTTTTGTATCAAATCACTTGTGGTTTAAATAGGAGACTTTTATGGCTAATTTGTGTTTTACATGTTGAATATAAAAGGTTTTGTTCTCTCATTGTTTGAGACCATGTATATGAAAATGAAAAACTTCTGTTTAGATCTATTCTAGAGATATGTCTAATTTGTGTTTTACATACATTGAATATAAAAGGTTTTTTCTCTCATTGTTTGAGACCATGGATATGAAAATGAAAACTTCTAAATATTTAAAACTATTTGAGATATTATTTGACTTGTAGGGGCATTTACTCTTCTAGGTTAAAACCTATTTTTTGTATCACATCACATATGGTTTCAATGGGAAACTTTTATGGCTAATTCAAGTGTTTTACATGTTGAATATAAAAGGTTTTTTTCTCTCTCATTGTTTGAGACCATGGATATGAAAATGAAAAACTTCTATTTAGATCTATTCTAGAGATATGCCTAATTTGTGTTTTACATACATTGAATATAAAAGGTTTTTTCTCTCATTATTTGAGACCATGGATATGAAAATGAAAAACTTCAAGATATTTAAAACTATTCGAGAGATTGATTGACTTGTAGGGGCATTTACTCTTAGGTTAAAACCTATGTTTTGTATCAAATCACTTATGGTTTCAATGGGAAAATTTTATGGCTAATTCAAGTGTTTTACATGTTGAATATAAAAGGTTTTTTTCTCTCTCATTGTTTGAGACCATGGATATGAAAATGAAAAACTTCTATTTAAATCTATTATAGAGATATGGCTAATTTGTGTTTTACATGTTGAATATAAAAGGTTTTTTCTCTCTTGTTAGAGTTGGTATGTTCATCCCTCCGTCAAAGATCAAAATTCTCTTTTGTTGCATTTCATTTTTTAGGTGTCTCATTCAGTTCAGTCATTTGCATTCCATTAGGAGCATCGGTCTTCTGATGGAAGGGTTTTGTCACTCATGTCCCTCATGTCGTGTACCTCCTGGTTTGTGTCTGTCCATCAAAAAACAATTTTAAAGTCATTCACACTCATGTTTTGGTCTCTTAGTCGACAAGGAGTCATTTCAGTCATTAGGTCTAGGGTTTTACAAATTTTGTCTTCAAAGTGTCCAATAATGCCAGCAGGCCAGAGGGAGATTCAAAATAAGTTTTCATTTCAAATATTTCATTGTCATAATGATTGATCATGACTTTTCTTCAAAACAGAGTTTTGAAGAAAAATCGTCATTTTGTCTTTTGTAATAAATGCCATGTATATTTTCAAATTTTTTCAGTTGTGAAGATGTTCAGGCACAGCCCTGGTCACCTTTTCCAATCCCATGCCAGCTATCCCTGCACAGATAGACAAGAGTTTCATCATTCAACCAAAAAATCAAAGTGGAAGCAAAATAGAGTTTATTGGAAAAGTGCCAAAGTGTTCAAACATTACAAAATGGGTTTTTCAAATGGAAGAATCAAATTTGTTGGTACAAATATGATTTTTGTGTTTTAACAATGTATATGCATGCCAGGGAACAACATTGAGCAAAGAAAATCATGGAGGAGTGAAGGAACCAGTTTGCAGGCTGAATTGTGGTGAAATTGAGGTGCGCGGCGCATAGGGTGTCTGTCGTGGCGCATTGGGAAAGCGCAGCGCATAGGGTGTCTGTCGCAGTGCACTGGGTAGGAGCAGCGCATTGGTCTAGCCACTGTAGTGTAAATTTTCAACGTGCGCGGCGCATTGGGTTGTGCGCGCGCCGCACAAGACCTACAAGTGAATTTTCATCATTTCTCCATAAAATTGCAAAACGGTTTCGCCTCCTTTGCTCCAAGATGGTTTTTGAGACTTTGTAATTGTGATTAACCATTTTTGGTGTTAAATATGAGTTTAATTATAAGATTTTGTATGCCAAAAGCTTAAACCCTATCATTGTGGTAAGAAGTGCTCTCATAGGGTTTTGAATTGGTGTTTAGAAAACAACTTTGGTGCCAAGTACTTCAAAGCCCATTCCCCAGCTATGTTTCCTTTCCCCCTCACTATCACACTATCATTAATAGTCCCTCCCCTATTCCCTAATATCCCAAGTCATTTCCCATTAGTTAGTCTGCAGAATGTCAGTTTTCATGTTTTGACTCCATTTCCCAATGGATGAAGGCACAGTCTGCTTTTCCAAAGATTTGTAGTTCTTGGCACCTCCAGGAGCTACCATCCCCATTGGAGCCAATGTTAGAGTCGGTCTGTTCATCCCTTCGTCAGAGATCAAAATTATCTTTTGTTGCATTTCATTTTTTAGGTGTCTCATTCAGTTCAGTCATTTGCATTCCATTAGGAGCATCGGTCTTCTGATGGAAGGGTTTTTTTCACTCATGTCCCTAATTTCGTGTACCTGCTGGTTTGTGTCTGTCCATCAAAAAACAATTTTAAAGTCATTCACACTCTTGTTTTGGTCTCTTAGTCGACAAGGAGTCATTTCAGTCATTAGGTCTAGGGTTTTGCAAATTTTGTCTTCAAAGTGTCCAATAATGCCAGCAGGCCAGAGGGAGGTTCAAAATAAGTTTTCATTTTGAATATTTCATTGTCATAATGATTGATCATGACTTTTCTTCAAAACTGAGTTTTGAAGAAAAATCGTCATTTCATCTTTTGTAATAAATGCCATGTATATTTTCAAAGTTTTTCAGTTGTGAAGATGTTCAGGCACAGCCCTGGTCACCTTTTCCAATCCCATGCCAGCTATCCCTACACAGATAGATAAGATTTTCGTCATTTAGCCAAAAAATCAAAGTGGAAGCAAAACAGAGCTTATTAGAAAAGTGCCAAAGTGTTCAAACATTACAAAATGGGTTTTTCAAATGGAAGAATCAAAGTCGTTGGTAAAAATATGATTTTTTTTGTTTTAACAATTTATATCCATGCCAAGGAACAGCATTGAGAAAAGAAAATCATGGAGGAGTGAAGGAACTAGTTTGCAGGCCGAATTGTGGTGAAATTGAGGTGCGCGGCACATAGGGTGTCTGTCGCAGTGCACTGGGCAGGCGCGGCGCATAGAGTGTCTGTCACGGCGCACTGGGCAGGCACGGCGCATTGGGCCAGCCATCGTAGTGTAAATTTTCAACGTGTGCGGCGCATACAAAGTGCGCAGCGCACAGGACCGACAAGTGAAATTTTCATCATTTCTCCATAAAATTGCAAGACGATTTCACCTCCTTTGCTCCAAGATGGTTTGTGAGACTTTGTAATTTTCATTAACCATGTTTGGTGTTAAATATGAGTTTAATTATAAGATTTTGTATGCCAAAAGCTTAAACCTTATCATTGTGGTAAGAAGTGCTCTCTTAGGGTTTTGAATTGGTGTTTAGAAAACAACTTTGGTGCCAAGTACTTCAAATCCCATTCCCCAGTTGTGTTTCCTTTCCCCCTCACTGTCACACTATCATTAATAGTCCCTCCCCTATTCCCTAATATCCCAAGTCATTTCCCATTCATAGAATCATTTCATTTCCCATTATTTTCCCTTTCCCCATATCATTTGATAAAATCCCCAAATCCCAAATTCCCAAACACAGTCAAGTGACTGTCCTCACACTTCAAATTTTCACTTGACAAAACCCCACTATACCCACTGCCCATATTTTCCACAATCCTTTCCCTTTGACACATTTGGCAATCAACACAAAGACATCAAACTCTTTACATTAACCCCAGGCAACATAGATGAAGAAGGCTTCGAGGAGGCGTGAAAAGGCATAATCCTGGCTGAAGCTTCTTTGGCTGAGCATAGCACTTGATGAGGGACCTTCAGTCCAAATTTCAGGGAATTTGGAGAAAATTTTGTCATTTTTGAATTTTTTGGTCACAAAACAGGTTTTTCTGCCCTGATGCGTAGCGCCACCTTGCGCGCGCTTATGATTGGCAGCTCTTCAGAGGGAAAAATTTGTATTTCTAGATTTTTTATGAAACTTAATGCATTCTTAGGAATGGCATAATAATTTCATCAAGTTCTGGGTTTCCTAAAGGGTCAAAAACACCCTAAAAATGGCCTTCTGCCACTTTTTGCACACACGGGAACCAGTCTTGGGAGATTGAACTTTTGGAGGGTCAAATGGCAACAAAATCCAGAAATTCCTCTTGGGTTGGAAATTAGACAGGCAAGGATTTTCAACAAGCTATCATGGGCTCAATTTGGACTTCGGGAAGGGCCTCAAAAACAGCTCCAAACTTGTGTTACGCATAGAGATTTTGGGCGTGACGCATAGAGGATTTTGGCCTATTTTTCACTCCACAGCTCATAATTTCGCCTAGTTTTGGCCAGTTTTACTTTTTTATGTAACTCTTGATATATCTTGATGTAATTTCATATCCATGATGTAATTTTGGCACATTTTTACTTGTTCTATAAGATTCATTCGCCAAAAGGTGAAATGTGAGTGAATGGATCAGTTTCCTAGCATATAGAGGCAAGTTGTTTCATGGCCTATTTTCTAGTTCCTAGTTTAGATATGGTTAAAAAAGATCCTAGAATGATGAGCTCGACCCCTAGAGGCATGGGAATGGGTTAGGCTTGTCTATATGATGTATTTTCTCAGTCATTTTCAGGGTTGGACACTTGGGATTGCATAGCACTTCATTGTACATTCATTCTGCAATTTTGGCAAAGGAATAAACCAGGGTTTGCAACCCTCTTTGGGATCCTTTTGGCTCTGTGATTTGATGGTGTTTTTCTCCATGTATTTGTAAGTTCACTGATTTTTATGTGTACCATTCTCATTCTCCTTTCTTCTTAAATTAAGCAAATCAGTGTTAAAGGTAGAATTTAGTAGCTTGCTTTGCTCTGCCTTTAGTTTTGTTTAATTTTACATGTTTTCATCTCTTCGAGGAGGACTCTTGAGACCCTCTTGCCCTCTTCAGCTCCTCACTGGTCTGATCCATCCATTCACTCAATATAAATCATCAAAACTATTTCCTTCCTTGCCCCAATCAGAATTCTGCAAAAACTAGGCCTAATCCCCGCACCCAAAACTGCCTTTCCCTTTGATCCAGCAAAAACCCCAAAAAACACAATAAAACTCCTTCACTTATATACCTAGCCTAAAATTAGCTTTTATTTCAGTCATCTCAAGCCCTATTGATTATTTTTCGCTAAGATTGACCCAGAGAGAGCCCTCTCCTGTTCTGGTAGGGCTAGCTACCAGACTGAGCATGGTTTGATGTTACCCTGAATTATGCCTTCTTTCAGCCTGAGGTATATTTAGGCAATAACATCTCTCATTGTTTGAGACCACGGATATGAAAATGAAAAACTATATAATTGGTTAAAACCTATGTTTTGTATTAAATTACTTTTTGTTTCTAAATAAGTTATATGCACATTGAATATAAAAGGTTTTTTCTCTCATTGTTTTCAAGTCCATGGATATGAAAATGAAAAAGTTCTATATTTAAAACTATTCAAGAGATTGATTGACTTGTAGGGGAATTTACTCTTAGGTTAAAACCATGTTTTGTATCAAATCACTTATGGTTTCAATGGGAAAATTTTATGGCTAATTCAAGTGTTTTACATGTTGAATGACTTGTAGGGGCATTTACTCTTAGGTTAAAACCTATGTTTTGTATCAAATCACTTATGGTTTCAATGGGAAACTTTTATGGCTAATTCAAGTGTTTTACATGTTGAACATAAAAGGTTTTTTTCTCTCTCATTGTTTGAGACCATGGATATGAAAATGAAAAACTTCTATTTAGATATATTCTAGAGATATGGCTAATTTGTGTTTTACATGTACATTGAATATAAAAGGTTTTCTCTCTCATTTTTTGAGTCCATGGATATGAAAATGAAAAAATTCTATTTAAAACTATTCAAGAGATTGATTAAATTATAGGGGCATTTACTCTTATGTTATTTAAACCTATGTTTTATATCAAATCACTTATGGTTTCAATGGGAAACTTTTATGGCTAATTCTTGAGTGTTTTACATGCTGAATATAAAAGGCTTTTTTCTCTCTCATTGTTTGAGACCATGGATATGAAAATGAAAAAATTCTATTTAGATCTATTCTAGAGATATGGCTAATTTTTGTTTTACATACATTGAATATAAAAGGACATCACTAACCATCACTAGATCAGTCTCTACCCAAGATGTCTAAGATTCCAGAGCATTTGTTCCAACCCAACTTCAAGAACTAGTAACACAACCCACAACTACCATCGGGCTTGAGAACATTTGTCCAACCAAGGTTTCCAAGACTAGTAATTCAACCCACAAAGGGCTCCAAAGCACTTTTCCAACCAAGGTTTCCAGGGCTAGTAACCCAACCTAAGTTGTTAGAGGGGTTCTAGAGCATTTGTCCAATCAAGGTGTTAGCCACCTGTAAAATTTGATTATCCCAAAAGGTGGCTAGATCTATTTTGAGCCTTCAAGGAAAAAATTTTCTTACTAAAAACTGTTGGCTCTTGAAGACTTTTGAAGGCCTCATGCCTATGTCCAAACTTTCACCACTGTTCCCATCTTGAAAACTCTGAAATCCTGCTAATTCCCAAAAAGAGTACTGCTGCAAGCACCATTTTACCCTTCCTCCTCTTCAAAAACTACTCTCTTTTCCTATCCTTTCACTTCTCATGAAAAACGCTCATTTTTACGTTTATCCCCTTTCCACTTCATAAAAAACCCCTGATAAGGTTTTAAGACTCTCTCTTAACCTTATCAAAAGCCTCAAATCCCTTTCAAAATCCTTGAAAAACCATTAAAATGCATATTTTTTATGTGTTGGACTTAAGCCCCCTTAGGCTAAAGTCTCCAACCCTTTTTATCCATGCGCCCTGGTGCCAGGACTAGGCGCTGAGTTAGTCAGGCACTTATCCATTTTTAAACAATTATCCTGCCCCGAAAATATTAAAAACCTTTTTTATTTGCAAATTTCGGGTTTTATTTTATTTTGTAAAGTTTTCCGCCGGTACGATCTTCCACTAAATCTCCACCGTCAATATAAATCCACAAATCAACGGTGCAGATTCTATCTACCTGGTGGTCCCTGCCAACTGTTCCTCAATCCAGAAACTACGTGGTATCCATCGCACCGCCTTTGGGGCAAGGGAAATTGTTTCCCCATCGCCAGCGATTCCACACACTGCTCGACACGTGTCCTGGGCACTGTTCTGAAAACCGCTGTCCATCATGCATTAAAGTTCGGACGTAGACACGCAGCGATATTCACATCCACTGTTCGATCTGGAGCCAGTAATTGGACAGCGATCGCTTGTTGAAGATGCACGCGCGATAACCGGGCTACCGTGCAGCGGCAACAGCATCTCCGTCGTCGATCTAATCTGCAGATCGACCGTCCAAAATTCATTTCCCAGATTCCCTTCGTTTGAATTTCAATTTTCGCTCCCCACCGTCGATCTCTGCGCGATCGACAGTTCAGATTCATTCTCCTTTTCTGCCTCCTCGTTCAATATCGACCGTCGATCTCTGCGTGATCGATGGCTCGAATTTAATCTTTTTCCGCCCGTTCTACGATCTCTCCCTATCAATCCTAACCATTGGATGATGCCATCCAATGGCCACGCTTCCTCCACATGCCTCCGCAACAATAAACCTATAAATGCATGGATTTTATAATAGTTTTTTTTTGCAGGGTTTCGACGTTCTCTCCGCCATAATTCAAAGAAGTTTCAGAGACAGAGGGTGACGATCCTCTTGCCTCCGGTTCACCAAAGAAAATAATCACAGGGTTTTGACTCCACGTTTATCAATGATCTGCGAAGGCATTGATGCCTTTCAAACACTGCATGGCCCTGCACATCAGCAAAAACACAGCAAGTCAGTCACAAATCAAGAGTATCAGTATAGAAGACCAGAATGCACCAGAACAAGAGGATTAAAAGACAAATTTGTGGGGATTATATATAACATGTGTTGAGGATGTAAATCCCCTCTGCGGATAGAGGCGATCCCTACTAGCCCAGCACGGGTCTAGCAACAATCATCAAATGCTATAGCGCAAGTTCCTAATTGCGAATAAATAAGCCAACGATGGAGGCCTACCTGGAGTCTAGTGCTATGATTCGTAGAAGAGACAGCGTTCCCGTTCCTCAGCCTCGGCAGATCACGATCCCCACGATCTCCGTGAATGGACACCTGCACATGCAAGAAACAACATGAATACAAGCATAAAATCCATAATACGCAACTATATATCAGTCAGAAAGGATATAAATCATCATTATCATAAGTGAAAAATGGAGTGGAACCATAACCGGTAGTCATTCATTAATAAGCAATCGAAACAGAGTACAACCAATGTTCTGACGTTGAGGTCTCCTTCGGAGGGGTCTCCAGTCGTGCACGTCTCGCAAAGCCTGCCAGGGATGGGACAAGCCTCTCTTAGAGTCTCTCGACGATAGTCTCCTTGCTTGAGTCGGCCTTAAGGGAAGAATGAGGGCTCTTGCAGCATGAAGGCTCTTGGGAATTTGGAGATTCAAAGCTTAGGCACTTTAAGACTAGTTTGCAATGGCAATGAGCTAGCTTTTATAGATGGAGGAAGGGGAGTTGGGATCCCTATAATTGTGGGATTGGCCCTATATTCAAGGAAGCTTCCTTGAGAGGTGGAAAACCACTTCCCTTCCATGGAACTCCTGGAGCCAAACCTCCCAACTCAAGATAGGTAACAGTTTCTGAGTCTGTTGAAACGAAACTTCCACCATTCTTATTTAAAAAACACTCCTTAAATTGGCTGGCACGACTGTGACTCTGGGACAAAGTGCCAGTTGGTGCGGCCTCTTTGTAGGATTTTCCTCATTGGCGCGAGTGATGAACTGGCTACCCGCGCCAATGAAAAAAGGGGTGCTTTTATGTTTTTTTGCAAGGAGATGTCTTTAGGGCAATTGAAGCTCATGTTTAGAAGAATGCAATGATAATGGTTTCAAGGCGTGACATTGCTCACAGGTCACATAATGGGCCCTCCAATGTGCGGGACGGGGAATGGTAGAGACGGTGACAAATTACTATGTAACAGATGCCCCCTAAAGCATGAGGCCCGAGAGAGAGAGAGGGGTGAAATGCTTTACGAGAACGTGTCCAACTAAAACTCCGCCGTCGGAAAACCTGCGTAGAGAAATACAACTGATATCTCAAGTACATGATGTATATGTGATATGGGCGCAGCCATCTGAAACAGAGTATACTATAATCCAGATCCAGGGTATGGGCGCAGCCAAAAAAGAGCTGAAATATGACTCCAAAGTGACTTTTTCGTGTATTTACCGAGTCAGAAAAGAGCTGAAATATGACTCCAAAGTGACTTTTTCGTGTATTTACCGAGTCCGAAAAAGTATAAAATACAACTCGTTTTCACCGTTAAATTCGCGGAAAGACTTGTTTCTGCACATACCAAGCAAGCGTAAAACCCATTTCTGACATAACACATTAAAATATTTGGGAAAAATAACTTTTAAAACCTATCCTGTGTCTAAAAAGTTATAAATATGCCAAAATGGTAAAAAACAAAATTACATTTACTATTTACCTTGGTGAAAAGCAGCAGTGGTCCATTTGGTGTGCAAAACTTCTGACAGTGATTGCGAAAAATCCGGTTTACCATTCAGATTCCTGTCTGTTACAGGTAAGAGGAGCTTCCCTGTACTTCATTTCAATCCGCTTTTTAATCGTTTTCCCTCATGTATCAGACTTCTATGGCCACTCTTTAAATTTTTAGGGTTGCGCTCATTGGCGTGGGTATCGGGCACAGACCCGTGCCAATGGGCTTTTATGTGTAAAGGCCTCGTGCCACCTGGCGCGACTGTTCACAAAACAGCTGCGCCAACGGCCAAACCCAAATTTCTGCCTTAAAATCTGAGATTTTAACCAATTTGAATGAATTTTGAAGCCCAACAGAGATCTAATTAAGGGTTTGTGACCATGTGGATGCAGGAAATCAAGCAAAATGGTGATTGAGTGGAAAGAAAGAGAGCATGGAGAAGAGGATGAACAGGCCATAGAAAATGAGGCTTGCATGAATGCCCTCAGAAACTGTGGGCTAAAGAAGTTCTTCCTAACACCCTGTTTACGAGCTCAGCCTGAGCTCCTCCAGTATCTGATCAATATTTGGGATGAACAGGAACAAGTGTTCAAGTTACTAGACCAGGTGTTGGAACTGGAGGTCTCTGATGTGTATTTTATAACCGGACTGTCTCGCAGAGGTCCGGTGCCCATCTTGACTGGGAGCCGACCATCTGGCGAGAAGATGGAAGAAGTGATGGCACGAGTGTGCCCAAGGGCACAAATGGGATCAGGGAATAAAAAGGTGGATATTCACACCATCCCCGATTTGGCATTGAGGGTTGTCCTCCATACCATCACGTGGGCTGCAGGGTCGCAGGCACCGCACGAGGCCACAAAGGCCCAACTCCTGCTGGCCTCAGAGTGCATGAGTCCCCTATTGTTTTACTAGGCTACAGCAGTAACAATAAACATGAAGAGACAGCTCACGAAGTGCAAGCAAGCCAAACTGAAATAGTTTGGCTACGGTTCCATCCTGGTATCGTTTATTCTGGAACGATTACCAATCTTCTAGGGCCAAGGGGCCATAGTAGCTGAGCCGATTCCACGAGAGCCAAGAATGGCTCGATGGGCGGCACTAATGCCCAGAGCTGGAGGTGGCCAACAGATGTCCTGGAGGCTGGAGTTTTTTGGGTGGTTACAGCACCAGTTGATCGTAGTGGAGGATTGGCCATATGTAGGAACTGATTTCACTGGAGACCCAGATCTCCCACTGCCAGAAGGAGATGACTGGGACGAGGAGTTGGGTATGACCTCATCTCTTTTGATTTTTATGTTTTATGATTTTTTTTTTTAATACACATTCGTCCTAACACATTTTATGTGTATGCATATGTGGGCCCCGAGAGACCAGCCGGTATGTCTCCAATCGCGCGGAGGACTCTTCTTGCCCCTGATCCTCAGGCAGAGGGCAAAGGAGGGGAGGAGTTGATCCAGAATCTCGAGGGTATTTCCTGAGGGATCCCGGACTATGCTTGGCTGGCGGATGTACCGATGGCGTACCAGCGACATACGGTGAGAGTACCTAGTCGAATCCACCGACTTTTGAGACGCTTAGTGCGTGCAGTTACATGTTATCATGAGCACCATGCGGATTAGACTCTTAGGGCTTTTACCACACATATTTTTTGAGACACATATCGTCTCCGGATGTATTTAAGACGATTATGTATATTTTTGACTTTATGTGACACACGCTATGTAAACACTTTGATATCTATATA
Organism: Pinus albicaulis; assembly: GCA_034641835.2. NCBI lineage: Eukaryota > Viridiplantae > Streptophyta > Pinopsida > Pinales > Pinaceae > Pinus > Pinus albicaulis. Next base: position 60,609 of record JAXQQM020061113.1, read on the forward strand.
TATATGCATATCTATTTCTGGATGGATCTTTCTTTACATGTGATGATGATTTACAAATTGCGAAAATGTCTGTCTAACACCAAATGAACTACCGCATCTGTTAATGTATTCAAATGCCTGGGTATATGTTGATATGTAATGTATTCAAAATTCCTTTCCAGTAATCGAATACGCAGATACAGACGTAAAATGGACGGGTTTCTTACTGAATAGTGTCCATTTAGCTGTAACACTACAAGTTGCGAATCTAGATACACAAGCAATTCACGGATACCAAGGTTTACTGCCTCGGTTAATCATTCTAACACAGCACTATATCCCGCGATGTTGTTCGTAGTACGTCCTAGACACACACCTTGCAGGTTGACCAACTCACCAGCAGGATCATAGATTACCCAGGCTGCTGAAGACAGATTCCTGGTACTGCGGGAGGCACCATCCGCGAAACCAACAAATGGATGAATGGACATCTTCACAACCAGGAAGACCCGATCAGCAGAAAGATGTTTACAAGGCACACCACACCATACATGCACACAAATGAAAAACACACACCTATGTACACACACCACACCAAGAAATCACTTCAGGCATAGTACTTTTTGAGGTACAGCCCATTTCTGGGCTGCGCCAGCAGAACTCCTTCATAATCTATAAGCTCATAAGCCTCGTTTTTCAAAACACATTTTACTATATAGTGCCCATGCCACATAGGCTGGAACTTACCGGCTCCAAGCTTGTCATGTGCTTGATCGTACAGGAGGACGAGGTCTCCTTCGATAAAGGAACGGGGGGAAACAGATTGATCAAAATGAGTTTTGACCCTATTCTTTTGTGCTTCAATAACAAAAGCAGCCAGATGATGGGTTTCATCTAACCGTTCCAGATACAGAAGACATTCTTCCTCAGTAGAAGTATTAGGTAGAAGTTCCACAGCTAATTTCAGAGAAGGAATCTCGCATTCAACCGGAAGAGTTGCTTCCAGACCGTACACCAATTGAAATGGTGTGAATCCAATTGCACTCTTTGCAGATGTTCGGTATGCCCATAGAGCTGAGAACAGTTGGAGATGCCAATTGGATTTGTGAATACCAACTGTTCTTTGAAGCATAGTGACTAGAACCTTGTTCACTGCTTCAACCTGACCATTCACCTGAGGGTAATATGGTGTTGAGTTGTCGTGACGCAGGCCCAACTTTGAAGTCAGCTCAACCATCATATAATCTCGGAAATGATTACCATGGTCGGTAATGATGGCCTGAGGAACCCCGAACCATGCAATAACGTGGTTGAATATAAATTGAGCAGCCGTTTTACCGTCAGCAGCTAGTGTAGGCATCGCCTCAGCCCACTTGGTGAAGTAGTCGACGGCGACAATTATATACGCATGCCCCCCGGCCGAGTGAGGGTTACACGTCATAAAATCCACGCCCCATTTTGCAAAAGGGCCGACAGTAATAACAGGATGCAAGGGGAGAGGTGGCGCGCGCATCTTGTGCTGAAATATCTGGCACGCATGACATTTACGGACTGCAATAATACAGTCTTTGAATATGGAAGGCCAGAAATAACCTGCTCGCAGAATTTTCTGGGCAGTAGCATATCCGGACATATGTCCACCACAGGCGCCACTGTGGCAGTCATTTAGGACCTTTTCAGCCTCCTCCAAGGTTAGGCACCGTCGGAGCACCGGATCTACTCCAATGCGGTATAAGGTATCTCCTACTATATGGTAGGGCTGGGACTGATGCCGGATTCGACGGCGGGCAGTTTTATCCAACTCAGACCAAAATTTCGAGGTCTGAAGATACACAATTATGTCACCGTACCAAGGGTCACAAGTACTGATGAGGAAAAGCGTTTCGTCCGGTATATGGTCTTCAGAGTGTGAGGGAGCGGAGTCTGTAGGGAGAGAGCATATAAGATCCGCGAAAACCAGTGATTTAGTTGACTTAGCGGTAGTGAACTCTAAGTCAAACTCCTGCAGGCTAACAATCCACTTGGAGTACTTGCCCCCTAGTAATTGTCGAGAGAGAATATACGTCATAGGGTTGCAATCCGAAACCACTGTTATCGTACGCAAAAGGATGTAATGGCGAAAGCGCTGCACAGCGTGTACTGCGGCTAACGCCAACTTCTCGACATGATCATAACGCATTTTTGGATCATGAAGGTTCTGTGACAAATAATAAACAACATGTTCATTACCGTCATCGTCATCCTGCACCAAGACCATGGCTATGGTGCTAAATGCGGCGGCGAGATATAAAGTGAAGTCGCGGTGGTAGTCCGGAGGACGAAGCAACGGAGCATTGACAAGCAATGTCTTCATCTTCTCAAAGGATTGCTGAGCGATTTCTTCCCAGTGGAAGGGAACGTTCTGCTTTAATAGATGAGTGAATCCTTTGGCCACCTCGGCATAATTCGGGATAAAGCGTCGAAGAAAGTTCGCTTTCCCTTACAGACTCTATAACTGATATAGGGAGGAGGGTGATGGGAGATTAATGATGGCCTCAACCTTTAAAGGGTCAAGGCGAATCCCATCTTTCGAGACTATGAATCCTAAAAGACAGCCAGAATCAACGCAAAAGACGCATTTATGAGGATTAAGCCTAATATTGTATCACCTGCAATGAAGAAAGATCTGGCAGAGATGTTCGGGATGGTCCTCTCGCTTAGCTGAATGAGTTGGCAAGTCGTCCAGATAAGGCTGAACGATATGGCGAATGTCATGAAAAGCGTAGGACATCGCACACTGAAAAGTGGCTCCAGCGTTCTTCAAGCCGAACGGGAGCTTTTTGTAGGCGAATGTACCCCACAGACAGATGAATGTCGTCTTGTGTTGATCCTCAGGTGCAATATTGATCTGATTATACCCCGAGAAACCATCCATCAAGGAATAAATCTCACTTCCGGCACATTCGTCAATGATCTGGTCTATGAACGGAGTGGGATAATTATCCTTTGGACAGGCACGATTGATGTCGCGATAATCAACACAGACTCTAATCGTACCCTGCTTTTTATCGATAGGGACAATGTTGGAAACCCATTCTGTGAGGGGGATGGGATAAATAAAGCCCGCGTTCAGAAGTTTTTCAACTTCTGCCTTAATTGCGACAGCTTTCCGAGGATGCATGGGGCGTAAGTGTTGGCGCATGGGCTTCGCACCAGGATAGGTTGGAATCTCATGCACTACGATACTGGGATCAATCCCCGGCATTTCCTCGTAGGACCAGGCGAACACATCTCTGAATTATTTAAAAAGATCAATATAGACTTGAATCTCATCGGGAGAACAAGTCACTCCCACGTGAATATTCTCAACGATCCCCAGTTTAACGAAGATGTTGATCAGGATGGTTTGAGTGATGTTACTCAGGTTTCCCTCCGAAAAAACCTCGTGCGTCAAAATAGGCATTTGAAGAGGAGGGGTAGGAACCTGAGAAGCATAACACTCCAGATAGTCAGTCATTGCCCCCAAGCTAGGCATAAAAGAGGAGCGATGATGTCCATCGCCCCAAGGCAGCTCCTCAAGAGACATAGTTTCAATGATGGCTTCATCGGAGGGAAAAGTCTCTTTGAGAGGATCAGGTGAATCGTCCTGACCAAGCCAGGGGGATTGAGAGTAGACGTTGAGAGCCATGCTCAAAGGAGCATGCTGAGGAGGTGGAGGATCAGATGCGGCAACAATTTCACAATAGTTAATCTCTACTGGAGTCAAGGGCAATGATTCTCCAAACTCAAACACCTGCTCAGGCGTAGGAATAAGCCAGGGGTCATCGGACCTGGAAATCATGTTAACTTGAGCGATGTGCGGTGGTGGTGCAGGAAAAATACCCATGAGGACTGGGTCTTTGAAGAGACCAGGTCCTACACTGTCCGGGGGATTTGGAATTTGATCCACGTATGGCACGTTGTTCTCAGAGGTAGAGGTGAAAAATGACAACAGATCCACCGTGACAATTTTTCCCTCATGAGGGAACTTAAGGAGTCGAAAGATGGTGGACGGCACGCAGAGCATGGCATGGGTCCAGCTGCGGCCAAGAAGTATATTGTAGTTTATTTTGGCATCAACTACTTCTACTTCCACGTTGACAGTCTTCCCCTGTAAAGTGATCGCTAGACTCTCGAGAACACCCAGGTGTTTGGATTCCCGACCATCAAATGCCTCGAGGGAATTAGGAGAGGATGCAAGGGCTGGAGAGCCAATGGCTTTCCAGCAAGCGGACGACATAATGCAGGTAGAAGCACCTTCATCCACCACGGCCCTATGAATGTTCAGACCGTTAATCCCGACATGAATAACAAGGGCTATCTGATGTGGAAGTCGGGGAGTGAAATTCTCTAAATCGAAGGTGAGAAGACTCGAGTCGTCGGGATCAATGCCACCGATCACAGACAGTAAAGCCTTCCGTTGCGAAGGACAACTTTGAAGAACTTCTAGCGCCAACATAGCAGAAGGCGCCTGTGCCAAATCCTCAACAATGCTGTAATGTTGAGCGGCACGATCATTTGGATTATAAGAAGATCTTCGTAAGACACCTTTAGAAGGTGGCTTCACAACGGGTTCAGGAGTAGGCTTCTCGATTTCTATCGAACCGGAGACCGGTGGGGGAGGCGGTCCATCCGCAACTGCCTTCCCGGGTGCCTGCCGCGATTCGTTGTAATCCTTCGAATGCGTAGCGACGGAGATAGGTGCAACACTCTTCACCATGAAAACTTGGGACCCAAATGGTGTAGATGGTGACGGCTATTCAACCATCTAGGTCTGTTGAGACAGGAATGGTTCCTTAAGAACCGCTGGAGTCCCTTTCAAGCCCTTGAGAAGTTGACTAACTTCGGATCGTCATGGACAATCCTTAGTATAATGGTCTCTTTCGCAAATGAGGCAGGGGTACTTCAGCTTACGCTGAGAACCATCCTCAGTACGAGATTTAGATTCTAGCTTTGGGGCATCAGATTTAGATTTTCCTTTGCCCTTCTTTTTTCCCTTGGAATTTTTCTCCGTAGGATTGGCCCGGACGGCATTCATCTCCGCGGTTTTGCCAGAATTAGAAGGGGCGGGATTAGCAGGAGCATTGTTGGAAGAATTAGACTTCTGCTTCCCATTCGAAGATTTCTTCGAATTCTGAGAGACAGAACCAATGACACCATCCACCGCAGGGGTAGGCGGAGCCTTAGAGGTTCCGAACCGTGGAGCATCAGGCAAGATATCATAAAGCGTGCCGGACTGAGAATACACAAGATCCAGATATTGGGCACGCGCAATGGCTTATTCCTCCGTCACACACGCTCCCATCGCAATATCTTGGGCGATTTTATTCACGAAGGAAGTGGTGAACCAGTGAGTTAGTATCTGATCAGGTATGTGAAACTTGATCAGTATACGACGGCGCCGCCACTCATGAATGTGATCAGAGATGTGAGTGGCTTTATCCTGCTTCAGAGAAGTCAGGAGGTGTGTCCCGGCTTCATAATGAACTGGTAACTGAAAGTGCGTGAGGAAAGCCATGGCTAAAGAATTGAAATCTTGGAAAATGCCATGGGATAACTCTATGTACCACTTAGCAGCAGCTCCAGTTAAATTACATTGGAAGAGGCGCAGACGAATCGAATCATCGACCCAAGAGTTAGACGAACACCAAAGATGATACGTCATCACATGCGCCTGGGGGTCCTCTCCAGCTTTTCCCTCAAACTTGGGGAAATCACCTGGTATCTTGGTAGGAATCGGAGGCCAATATGGATTATGTAAAATCGGATCATTGGTCAATTTTGAAACATCCGGCAGCTCCAAGGTAGCCAAGAACGGCAATGGTGGATTAACCGTCATGCCAGGCCTAGGATGAGGTCCGGTACCCATACTCCACAATGGTTGTGAATATCCTTGCCCCCATGGGTTCTGTCCCGTAGGATTCTGACCGTAGGGGGCGTAGGTCATATAACCAGACTGATTTGGATGCTGGTAACTAGAGTGTGGGGCTTGATAACCAGAGTACGGACCCTGATTATGTGTCGACCCAGTGTAAGCAGCATTCGGATTTGGCTGCTGAGTGTAGGTAAAACCGGGTGGAGGAGGATAATACTAAGAGCCTCTGGGGTGGTTATAATTCGGTTGAGATTGACCATGAGGGTAATAACCACCCTGAGGATGAGTAGGCTGCTGAAAAGTGGAACCCTGCGGAGCCTGATAAGTAGGGCGCAACTGTTGATTTGGCTGCGACATCGAATGAATCGGCTGCTGGGCAGGGTTAATGGAATGAGCGGGCTGCCCTGAGTGAACAGGTTGACCCGACTGAGAGGGTTGCCCTGAATGAACAGGTTGACCCGGATAGACAGGCTGTGCCGGTTGCATAGGCTGACCTGGCTGCGAAGGAGCCCCAGGTTGTATCGGATGGGCCGATTGGCCTGGAGGCGGAACACCAAGTTGTGCCGGATGGGCCGGTTGACCTGGTGGAGGAACAGGGCCCGGTGGTTGCTGGAAACCGGTTTGACCTGAAGCAGAACCATAAGATGGTCCCGGCTGATATGCAACGTTAGAGACAACAGGATACTGCGGTTGCGTTGGTAGAGAAGGTTGGATTTTCCCCCCAGGACCATAGACCAGTCTTGGTTGGTACCCCAGCTGAGGCTGAACAGGTTGACCGGAAGGGCTGTAATACTGTCCTTGCGGACCGTATGATGGCCCTTGCTGGCCCGCAGGATATCCTTGGATGGGCTGCCCTTGTGGGTCATAAGGATGGCCAGGTTGGCCCGAAGGTTGGCCTTGGGAAGGTTGCCCTTGCGGGTTATAAGCCTGGTTATAAGGTAAACCTTGAGCATGGAGGTAAGCCTCAGGAGCGGGCAGACGTAAAATGTCCCCGTGCTCGTCATACTGACCTGGAAAAGCATACATGGGTGTACCATCCTGTGCATAGTGTGAAAAATAAGAGCTGTTGGGATCTTGGGAGGCTGGTCCAACCTTGGGGTTCGGCTGTTGCAGAGACAACCGATACTCCTCCAGAGAGATGTTCTCTGGTATAGCAGTCGCTAGATAGATATCCTTAGGAGGTGGAATAGCCCTGGCAGAGGGTGCTGTGACAACAGGAGAAGAGGCGGCCACACAAACAGTGGGCCGAACGGGTACAGAAGTAACGGGTGTCGGAGGAGACACCCCGGGTGAAGGAGCAGCTGGCCTCGGAGAAGGAGCTGACACTCCCATAGAGGCTGTGGCAGAAATGATATGACCCAAAGACCTGTACCCAGGTGGTAAAGAGGGACTGGCTGTTGACATGTCAGCCAGTTCAGAGTTGTCTCCCGGAAACAATCTTCGAGGGAAGAGCTGATAGTCTTCACCAGACGTTGGGATTTCCTCGCCAGAATCACTCATGGTTGAGCCTGCCGTTAGATCGCGCAATAGACGGCGAGGACTAGGAGGAAATACAACAGCAAGAAAAGGCGAACCCGATGTAAGAGAAAGGAAATCAGCTCCTAATCTCAATTCAGACATAGGGTCCGAAAAGGGCCAATCGAACTCAACTGGTCCCCCAGAGGGTTTCTCAGAAAGAACCGGTCCCCCGTCAGGAAACTCGGAAACAATAGGCTGTTGCGGTTTAGCAGAGGATTGGGAAACCTCTGATGAATCGTCCATGTAAGGACTACCAGTAGATGAAACCGAAGGTTCCGCCATTGTGGCAAATGACAAGAGAAAAAGAAACAAACACACACACGGGCTGAAAAAGAGTCAAGACACACGATCAAACAATCAACAAGAAAAATCTAAGAGGGCGTGTAATCGTGGGTGATTAATTTTTACCACATTGAAAAATAAGAAACTTTACCGTTTCATGTTTTAAGAGTCGAGAAACGATAAAAAGGTGACTCTATCTCTTTCAGATTTGACACAAGCGTGAAAGGACAAGTGCTTGGCGATCTTTTCAAATTTAGGGAGTCAGAAAAGACCAAATGACTGCTCGGGAATACTAGGCAAAAAGGGTGTACCAAATAACCGTGAACTGCAATATACACCTTGGTTTTAATAATGAAAGAGAAATCAACCAAGGACTTTCCGTACGTGCAGGCAATCTCCCCGAATGCTGTGTTCGGTGTATCACGGGTATAGGGCGGCAGACTCGGCTTCCTATGGATAAAGGATTGAAAACCTAGAGGGTTCTCCCTTTATATACGCGACGGTACGGGGAGCACAAGTCCGTACTAGCGCTGTCTAAAGCCAAAAGGCGAACGACAGCTACTAGGTTTAAAGACGCTGGAACACGTCTCTAGCCTAGACCTCTAAATGTGTTTTGTTAGATTTCAATGCTGCCTTAGTGTAAATTGAGTAGATTTTAAAGTTGATCTTCAATTACGTTTCAGTTTTCAGGCCCTAACGAATGTGTGGTCTCAAAAATTCCTAAATGCAAAGCTACATGCCACAGTACATCATTTCATTCAATGAAAACTAGCTACAAAAGAGTTGAGAGCTTTGACACAAACAAACTGATCGGAAGACAATCAATGATATCTCTAATGCAACTAATGAAATCGAAAAATTTCATCCAAATCACTAATTACTAGTAAAATCGAAAAGGTTTCAATTTGCACTAATCAACCAAAAGCAAAAGAGATTTTTTTTTTACAATTTTCAATGTTTGATGGCTAAATGCACTAAACAAACTGAAAACAAAAGAGAAGAAATTCGAGAAACGATATTAAGAGAGAAAAAAAAAACAATTTTCACTCGATGACACAAACAATCAGATCTCAAATCGACCAAAGTCTCTCAAAACCAAGAAAAAGTCTCAAAGGTTCCAATGGACCGTGTGATCTAGGTCCAAAGCAAGACCAAACGAATTTTTAATGAAGAGAAGAGTAATCACCCAAAAATCGCAACGAAATGGTGAACAACCACTAAGAGAATGTGGAGGAGCAATCAGAGAATTGACTGGACTAACAAAACACCGAAAAGGAGGGCTTGGTACACAAAGCCACTAGATGCCCTAGGGCTTAAAATGTGAAATCAATGGAGAAAATCAAACAACCAAAGGACGAAGGCGAATTCCCAGTCAAACAGGACTCCAACACACTCAGGTAGCCGAAAAGCCAAAAAGAAAAACACTGACCAGACCCAGAGAGCTCAAAATTGAGCAAACCGTAATGCCTCACAGGAGTGGCGCAACTGTGAGGTTGTAACTGGCGCCAGAAAGCAATTGGCGTGGGCAATACAAATGCAACATGCGCCAATTGGCACGACTGTCGAGCTAAAAAGCGCGTCAGTAGAGTTCCTCGGCCAAAAATAAAAAAGAACTACTCCAGAAGCAGATCAATGATAACTAAGCAAACCAAGAAGCAAAAACAACAAAATAACCCAGCCCAGAAGGCCAACCAAGCAAGGAAAACCACGAAACAATCAAAACGAGACAATCAAAATGAGACAATCAAAACTAGACGTTCCCCAGCGGAGTCGCCAAATTGTTGAGGAGGTAAATCCCCTCTGCAGACAGAGGCGATCCCTACTAGCCCAACACGGGTCTAGGAACAATCATCAAATGCTATAGCGCAAGTTCCTAATTGCGAATAAATAAGCCAACGATGGAGGCCTACCTGGAGTCCAGTGCTATGATTCGTAGAAGAGACAGTGTTCCCGTTCCTCGGCCTCGACAGATCACGATCCCCACGATCTCCGTGAATGTACACCTGCACATGCAAGAAACAACACGAATACGAGCATAAAATCCAGAATACGAAACTATATATCAGTCAGAAAGGATATAACTCATCATTATCATAAGTGAAAAACAGAGTGGAACCATAACCAGTAGTCATTCATTAATAAGCAATCGAAAGAGAGTACAACCAATGTTCTGACGTTGAGGTCTCCTTCGGAAGGGTCTCCAGTCGTACACATCTCGCAAAGCCTGCCAGGGATGGGAAAAGCCTCTCTTAGAGTCTCTCGACGATAGTCTCCTTGCTTGAGTCGGCCTTAAGGGAAGAATGAGGGCTCTTGCAGCATGAAGGCTCTTGGGAATTTGGAGATTCAAAGCTTAGGCACTTCAAGACTAGCTTGCAATGGAAATGAGCTAGCTTTTATAGATGGAGGAAGGGGAGTTGGGATCCCTATAATTGTGGGATTGGCCCTATCTTCAAGGAAGCTTCCTTGAGAGGTGGCAAACCACTTCCCTTCCATGGAACTCCCGGAGCCAAACCTACCAACTCAAGATAGGTAACAGTTTCTGAGTCTGTTGAAACGAAACTTCTGCCATTCTTATTTTAAAAACACTCCTTAAATTGGCTGGCGCGACTGCGACTCTGGGACAGAGCGCCAATTGGCGCGGCCTCTTTGTAGGATTTTCCTCATTGGCGCGAGTGATGAACTGGCTACCCGCGCCAATGCAAAAAGTGGTGTTTTTATGGTTTTTTGCAAGGAGATGTCTTTAGGGCAATTGAAGCTCATGTTTAGAAGAATGCAATGATAATGGTTTCAAGGCATGACATTGCTCACAGGTCACATAATGGGCCCTCCAATGTGTGAGATGGGGAATGGTAGGGACGGTGACAAATTACTGTGTAACAACATGCCTATCAAAAGCCTAAATCCCTGGATTTAAATACAGTTTTAAGGAAAAATCAGAGTGTTTTATCCGACAGAAAGCTCCACCGCCTTAGTTAAAGCAAATCAATTCTTCTCAGCTCCTACAAAATACACCTATGCCTCAAAGAAATCAAATATCTGCCTCACAACACAGCTAAAGGGTAATTCTGTGAACAAAATTAATAACAAAATATCTACAGAGTTACTCTAACATGACACAAAGCCTCTAAGGTCAAATTAAGCCTCCACCGAGCTTAAAAACTTTATGTAAATCATTTAATACAGAAGACACCTACTGTAAGCTTTTTCATTGAGGCCCCGAAAGGCCGAGAAGCCAGTTAAGTCTGTATTTATTGATTTTTGCGATCTTTTATCAGATCTCACCTCCTCATTCTTCTATATATACTTTTGAAGAAGATGAGTGAAGGGTTGGTTATTGTTTGATCACAAGTTGTAATACTGAAACTCTTTGAAGTAAATACATAGTCTGTTGAAGTTGAAGAACAAATTGAAGTCTTGGAGATCTTGATAATGTTGTTGCATGCTTGTTCCTGAGAAGGCTCTATCATTGGATCCATGAGCTTGGCTATTCGTGAAGTATTCTGAATTGTCTTATGTTTTCCCCCTGTTTTCATTATGTTCCATAATTTCTTACTACAGTAGGATAGAAAGTTTAAGGCTAAGAAATGACTCTTGGAAGCACCTTAGACTTGTTCGTCCTTCACTGTTTCATGTTTTCTTCTGCTGAAGTATTTTAGAGGCTTTAATCTTTCTCTTTAGTCTTCATGCTTGTTTATTTCCTTAATAGTTTGAACAGTTGGTTTCAGCATGATTTATGGTTCTCCCTGCTTGTCTGCTGCCACTTAAAAACTGTTATTGAAGTCTCCCTTTGAAGTTCTTTGCTTATAGTGAATCAGAGAGGTCTATTTTGATCTTGCCCTTTTTCCTCACTTAAACAGTTGGCTTAAAGGTCATTATAATTATGATCATGGATGTTTTTAGGTGTTCCCTCTTCTATGACTTTAATTATTAGTAAATCTTTTATGTTTTCTAAAGTCCTTTAGAATAAAATCTTTGAGGAAATAGGGTGTTTCCCGAATCTTAGATTTCATTTTGAAAGTTGTCTTGAAATCATTATTTTCTTAAAGAATGTTTGTAGAACTTATGGGTAGCCCTGTCTATCAAATATCTCTTTATTGTTTAAATTATGTTTTCAAGTTCCCTTTGTTGAGAATTCAATTTCTCTTTCCAAATCATTAATGTTCATCCCATTCTAAAAACAAAAGGATCCTGTGGCCAAGTTAGATTTTCCCTCTGATATCCCATATCCTTTGATGAGTGTGTTATGACCTTTTTTTGACTCCATTGCCCAATGAACCAAATGTTTCTCCATTCTATGTAACCTTCCTAGACCTTTCATGTTCCGCTGTATCAATTCAATCCAACCAAACAAACACCTTGCACTTAATAACTAGTCTAAAATCAATACTATAAGCACACAAGATAAAATTTTGCAAACAAAAATTTGAGAGATCCCTCTCTGAGAACAGGAGGACTAGATCCTGTAAATCTAAATATTGGTTCTGATGTTGCCTTATCTTTTGATTTGCCAAACTATCAAAACACGGGACACAAACACAAGGCTTTCAGGAATGAGTGTTTTACATGTTGAATATAAAAGGTTTTTTTCTCTCTCATTGTTTGAGACCATGGATATGAAAATGAAAAACTTCTATTTAGATCTATTCTAGAGATATTTCTAATTTGTGTTTTACATACATTGAATATAAAAGGAGATCACTAACCATCACTAGATCGGTCTCTACCCAAGATGTATAATATTCCGGAGAGCATTTGTTTCCAACCTAGATTGAGGACTAGCTAGTAACACAACCCACAAGCGCCATGAGTCTTGAGAAAATTTGTCCAATCAAGGCTTCCAAGACTAGTAACTCAACCCCGCAAAGGAGCTCGAAGAACTTGTCCAGCAATGGCTTCGAGGGCTATTAACTCAACCTAAGATGTTAGAGGTATTCTAGAGCATTTGTCAGTCAAGGCTTTTAAAAGGAACTAATAACTCAACCCACAGCCATAAGGAACATGAGCACCAATCAGGAAACAAAATAGAAAACCCATAGCACCATGACTATCCAGGAAATGGAAACAATAGGAAAAACCATTGTCAATATAGGCAATGCTCCATGCCAATGAAAAATTATAACTTAGAAACCACACGCATGTACAATGCATGTTGAAACTAGCAAGCAAATCATAAATGAAACTTAATACCTGCAAAGTAATACAGTTGTAGCCGTTGATCCAACTATTCCCTTGTGCTTTCCCTTTACTTTATTTCTCCAAATCCCAAGTAAGCCACACTCCTCCAAGAGTACTCCATGAAACCTCTAAGTGTCCAAGAGTATGAAAGAGAGAATAGAAGAAGCTAAAACTAAAAAAAAACTTCAACTAAAAAAGCCAAGCAAAAGCCATGAACTGATCCTCAAAAGCCTTTTTATCATTGAGGCCTCCTTTTTATTCATTTTCCTTCAATTTCCCTGTCATGTAAATATGTGACCTTTCACCTTCCTTTTCTCCTAATTTCCATTTTTCATAAATAATATGCCAAATAATTCCTCTTTTCCTTTTCTAATGCCTTTGCCAATTTCCTTAGCCATAATAAACCGAAGTGAACACCCACTAGAATGTTTTTCTAACCATTCTGTTTGGAATACGTGCCCCATGACCTTGGTCTTATATTATTTTTACGCGAGAATTCAACCAGGGTTGTTACAAGGTGAGGCAAAATCCAGCTAGAACCATGGCAAGAAGAAAGAACTCAATAAAATTAAATTTTTTCATTGTTATGAGTATGAAAAGTATGTAACCAAGTGCTCATAAGAAATCTAGTAAGGAGCCTGCAATAAAAGAAGGATGTTTCCAAGAGGCAAGTTCGAGTTCCACATGAGCAATATTGGGGTGGTAAAGAACCATTTTCTTGCTAAGAGGGAGTGCTAAATTGTAGCAAGAAAAGACTTCATTTGACTTCTTTCTTAGTCAAATGGAGAAATTCGATTTTTCACATTACCAAGATGACTAGAATTGCAGTTAACATGAATGACATGGCCAAATCACTCAGTTAAATCAGTCAATTCAAGTTTGTAGGCTAGAATTATAGTTGCACATGAGTTGATTTCTAAAATCTAGCAATCTAGCAGAGTTATTGTTAGCTAAACTCAGTTATCTGAGCTCTAGTCTAGAATAGAGTCTATAGGAGTTCAATTAAGTAGTTATAATAGTTGTTAACTCACTAATCTCTCAGTTAATTGATCAATTCACTAAAAATGGTCACAATCATGCATGGAATTCAAATTTCCTATTTGAATTTTATTTATTGTTGTATACTAGTTGAGTGTATAGGTCTTGCATTGGAGTAGGTGATCAATTCCTTCAGGATTTGCATAGGGAAATAGGGAATTCTTCTATTATTTAGGGGCTAATTTGCTCAAGGATTGCACAAGGAAATAGAAGGAGAGTAGAGATCCATTTTGCCTAAGTGTTGGTCAGACCATGTCAATAAATCAAAGATCAGATTTGTAATGCAAGGTGTGCTTCACGATTGAAGCAAGACATTGTAATTAATCCATATTTTCATTTGAATTAATGAAAATCAATGGAGTGGGTTTTCCCAGTTGGTCTCCCGTGTAAACTCATTGTGTTCCTTGTGTTTTGATGATTTCATGTTATTGCATGTGTTTCTATCGTGTGTTTTCCTTTCCGCGAAATAATAGAAGAAATTTTTGTCTCTTGATTTCAGTTCAATTTCATTAATAGTAGAAAATTTCTTGCAATTTTTACAAAGTGCTCCATAGAACTACCCACGATACCACAACCTCATCATCCTCTATAGTGGCAGGCTCGCTGCCTTGTTATGGTTGTTGGAAGAAGGAGAATACTAGATAAAACTAAGAATATTCTAGACAAGGGAATGGACAAGTCTCACACTAATGAAGAGGGAATCATTGTTAGGATATTCCGGCACATAGGAAATATTTAAGAATAACTTAGTCTAGTGTAGAGTTAGGTAAAGTGTGTTTCTTTACCATGTACATTTGTAACTTATAATCTGACGATCACGATTTGTAGTGATCTGACGGTTATCTCTCACCTCGGTATTAATGACACTTAATCCATGGCTTAGCACCCGATTGGTCCATGATCTCTATTTAAAGAGCATGGAGGGTCATTTTTCCAGTAACCATTTATGAGAGAAACATATGTAACCCTTTTTTTATGTTGATAAATTGCCTTAAGTGGCCGTGTTGGCTCAGGCCGTGGATTGTTTCCCTCTTTGAGGGTTTTAACCACGTGATTATACTGGTGTACTGATTTGTGATCTATTTGTGAGCGGTGACCTTTGGTTCTTGATCTACAAAAATTACCATGTAAATTCCTACATGGTATCAGAGCTATTTTGAGGGCCACGTCCATTTTTTATCAAAATCCGAAGCCGGTTTGACTGCATGCGAATGTCGTTTTGTAGATCTACTATTTCTGAATATTTTTTGGGCTTGGAGAACTGTTGGGTTGTGTCTGGAGCATCTGTTATAGTGAGGAATGCCTTTCGTTTCATGCGAAAAGGTTTTCAGCTGCCCAAGTTATGAAAGTTTAGATTTGGAGGTATAAAGCATCTGTTTTGCAGTTAGATTTGTTAATATTTATGCTTACTTTAGTTCCCTCTTTTTTATTTTCAATTTTTAGGTTTTATTTATTTGCCGGATCTAGACCCTCTTCTCTGTGTATGGTATTTCATGTGCATTGTGTGCGATCTCAGCAAATCAGAAACAGGAAGAAGGGATTTCTTTGCTATGTATGCTCTTTCCCCACGTCTTTGTGCATTCTCGGGAAATCAGAAATAGTGAAAATTTGATAGTTGACGGTAAGGGTAATAGAAAATCTAACATTATGCTGTAAGGATTAGCATTTCATTTTTTTTGCTCAGTTTTTGTGTCTTTTTGTGCAGGAAAAGGCACGCACACCGAAGAGTAAAAAAAAACAAAAACAAAAACAAAACAACCCCCCACCCCCCCTTCCTCCTTTCAAATAATAACGTGATTCTTTTACTATCTCACTTAATGAGGGGTTAGTTTATGAGAATAGAGGTCTTGGGTTCAAGTCTCTTTCTCAAGCTTCTTTTGTAAAAGAAATTTTTTTAAAAGGGGCGGATTAAAAAAAAAAAAAAACTGCACTTCATCCTGTTCCCATAACAATTTGGCATCTACATCTCAGATTTTTCAAAAGGCATAACTGCTTCATCCAGAAGCCATTTTTCGAGCCGTCTTTTTTAAAGTGGCCTAATTTTTCGAGATCTTTCCATTGGATCAGTTAGTTTTTCATCTTTTCTCAGCTTTAGTTTTTTTTTTAAAATGGAAAGTGCATGCCCAATTACTCTTAACATCACCAATTATTTCCAATGGCTACCTCACATGGTAGATATACTTAGAAGTAAATGGTTTTAAAGAATAGCCATAGGGCTAGAAACTGAACCTTCTGATGATGATAAAGTTGCTAAATGGGAAAATAAATAAGATCAAGCACGAGGGTTGATAGGAATGTCCATTGCTCAAGATCTTCGATTTCATATCCTTAACATTGACACCCCTTATGAAGCCCTGAACAAGCTAAATATTGTCTTTGGCATTCAAAATAAAATCAGGGCCCATCAGCTTGAAAATGAGTTGCTTACTTTGGACCCTAATAATTTCTCCTCTATTGAAGATTTTTTGTCCAAATTTAAGATCCGTAGACTTCGTTTAGAAGGTTGTAAGGTCAAAAAGGAAGATAGTAGCCTCATCTATTGCATTCTTGCTAAGCTTGGCCATGCTTACTTTGTATTTTTTTCCGCCTTCCATTCCACTAGAGAAGCCATCATCTCTTCAGGAACCACCTACAAGAATCCCTCTTTTGATTCCTTTCGTGATTCTTTGATAAGAGAACAAGAAAAACTCTTACACCTTGGTCTTATCACTTCTGGAAACACTTCTAAGAAAGCCTTAGTGGCCCAACAACAATCATAACAAAATAATTCCAAGAAGCAGTATCCTAAAAAGTATGGTCTGAAACCAAACAAGGGTCCTAAGCAATTTCAACGACAAACTGAAAAAGCAACTCACCAAAATGATAAATCATATAAAAACAAAGGAAATAAGACAGATAGACATTGCAACTTTTGCAATCGTGATGGCCATATAGAGTCCAAATGTTTTAAGAATATGGAAGCCTTAGAAGCAACAATGAAGAAGCACAACATCAATTTGGAGCACTCTTCACCTTCATCTTCAGGCATGGCACTTTCTGCTTGTGGTTGTCAAGCATCAAGATCTAGTTATGCATTAAATGTATCTTCTTCTTCTCCTTCTCATGAGTGGGTCATTGATTCTGGAGCTTCTTACCACATGGCTAAAAATAAATCCATGTTTTCTTCTTTAAATGATTGTAACACCAAACATATTTATGTTGGTGATGATAGATCTCTTAGTGTTGTAGGATCCGGAACCATTCATCTAGATAATGGTCAGTTTAATGATGTACTATGTGTTCCTACCTTGTCATGCAACCTTCTATCTGTTTATCAGATAACTCATTCAGGTGAAGTGAAAATAGTAGAATTCTCACCTCATGATGTTGTAATCAAGGACCTCAAAGATCCTAAAAATATTTTAGCTACTGGCATTGCTGATGATTCCACAAGGTTGTATAAGTTTGACAAATTTGGGTCATCATCTCTTCCCTCTATTTTTGTTGCTCATAATGATGATGTGAGCAAACTTTGGCATGAGCGATTTGGTCACTTAAACTATCGCTCTCTTCAAACTCTATGTAAGGAAAATATGGTGATGGGCCTTCCTATGGTATCTTGTCGAGATGTTGTTTGCTCCGGATGTGTACTTGAAAAACATCATCGCGATAGTTCTGACAAACGTGCCTCTTGGCACGCTTCAACCCCTTTGCAGCTTGTGCACAGTGATTTATGTGGTCCACTTCTTGTTGTTTCTTTCTCTAGTTACAAGTACCTCTTAACTTTCATTGATCATTTTTCCAGACGCACTTGGGTATACTTCTTAAAACTCAAGGGTGAAATTTTTAACATGTTCTTGGCCTTTAAGGCCTTTGTTTAGAAACAATCTGGACATCAAATTCTTAATTTAAAATCAGAAAATGGACGAGAATATGTTAACAACAAATTTATCAACTTCTGCACTGAGCATGGCATTCAATTGCAACATACTGTTCCATATACTCCACAACAAAATGGTGTAGTTGAAAGGAAGAATCGCACCTTAAAAGAAATAGCTAATTGTATGCTTCAATCTAAAGGAATTGGTCTCAATTTTTAGGAAGAAGCCATTAACTATGAAAATTACATAGTAAATCACACTCCTACTAAGGTTTTAAAGAATATAACTCCAGAAGAATCTTGGAACTCAATCAAACCAGATGTAAGTCACTTTCGTGATTTTGGAAGTGATGTTTGGGCCCATATTTCAGATGCAAAATATAAGGACTTAGAACCTAAGAGTGAAAAATGAAATTTTGTTGGATATTCTGAAGATGTCAAAGGATATAGACTTCTTCAACCAAAATCAAAAAATATAATTATTAGAAAAGATGTAAAATTTGATGAAAATATATCGGCCTGCGAGCCTAGTTCGGTGGGTGTGCTACCTTTGGCCGCAAGTCTGATTCGGCATATGTGCCACCTCTCTCTCTCTCTTCTATTTTTAATAGCATTCTTTCTAATTCAGATGATGACAGCAAGGATGACAATCCTCCTCCACCTCTTGAAATTGTTCCTTATACTCCACTGCTTCCAAGATGGGTCCGCTCTACTTGGGATGTAGCAGGTTCTCTTGCAGGTGACCTTGCCAATTGATGGCGTACACGTTCTCAGTTCGAAAGAGATTCTTCCTTATTGGATCAAGTTCCAGAAAAGCTTGATCTAGAAACCTTTGAAGAAGCCTTCAGTCATCCAGATTGGGATAAAGCTATGAATGAAGAGTATTGTTCCTTATTGGAAAACGATACTTGGGATCTTGTTCCTCTTCCAAAAGGAAGAAAACTTGTCAGATGCATATGGGTTTACAAAACCATGTTTGGACCAGATGGAAAAGTGGATAGACATAAAACTCGTCTAGCTGCTAAAGGGTTTTCACAAGTTGAAGGCATTGACTATACTGAAACCTTCTCCCCTGTTGCCAAAATGAATTCTATCAGCCTTGTTCTTTCCCCTGCTGCCTCCTTTAAATGGGAAGTCCATCAGACGGATGTTAAATCTTCCTTCTTACATGGAGATTTACATGAAGAAATCTACATGGAACAACCCCCTAGCTTTATCCAAAATGACTCTAGCCTTGTTTATAGTCTTAGGAAGTCCCTCTGCGGTCTCAAACAAGCTCCTCGGGCTTGGTATGCCAAAATGGATAGATTTCTATTAGATAATGGCTTTTCTAGGTGTCATTCTGACAACGCTGTCTACACCAAGAAAGTGGGTAAGTCCTTCACCATCCTTGTTCTTTATGTTGATGATCTCATCCTTACTGGTAGTGATCCAAACCATATAAACCATGTGAATTCTAGCCTCAAAATGAAGTTTGAAATGACAAACTTAGGACACTTGCATTATTTCCTTAGTCTTCAAGTCTTGTAATCCAAGGAAGGTATTACCCTCTCTCAGTCCAAGTATGCCTGTGATCTTCTACACCACTTTCACATGGAAGATTGTAAGCCATCCCCTTCTCCCTTTCAATCAGGAGTCAAGCTTTTAGTCACTTGGAACAACCCTAAATTTGATGCTACCTTATATCATCAACTTGTTGGTAAAATTTTGTATCTAACCCAAAATCGTCCTGACCTTTCCTTTGTTGTTGATCTTGTCACTAGGTTTATGTACCAACCTCATGAAAGTCACTGGAAAGAAGCTAAAAGAATACTTTGATATATTCGAGGTACAGTTCAGTTCGCGATTCATTACAGTGCAGGAGCATCTCCATTATTGATTGGTTTCACTGATTCTGATTGGGCTGGTGACCTCGATGATTGAAATTGTACTGCAGGATATGTATTCACTCTTGGTTCAAGACCTATTACTTGGTCTTGTAAGAAACAAAGTGCCATCTCTCTTTCTTCAGTAGAAGCAAAGTATTGTGGTGCAGTTGAAGCCAGCAAGGAAGCCATGTGGCTTTATCAAATCTTGTCTGAATTTGGTCTTCATCAGCAACATCCAACTACACTTTGGTGTGATAATCAGAGTGCCATTCAGCTATGTAAAGATCTAGTTCAGCATCAGCATACGAAACACATTGAACTCCACATACACTTCATCAGAAAGCTCGTTCCTGATCGTGTTCTTGAAGTGCAGTACTGTCCAACCAATGATCAAGTAGCCGATATATTTATGAAGGGTCTCACAGAAGCGAAGTTTACCAAGTTTCAATCCATGCTTGGAGTTCAGGAAAGTAGTCATTAAGGGGGGATAGGCTCTAATGCCTCCTTCCTTCTCCTATTGTGTCACTTTTTTAAATCCTTCAATCCTATCCCAATTTGTTCTTAAGGGGGAATGTTAGGATATTTCGACGCATAGGAAATAGACTCCTTTTGTGTCACCTTTGAAAATACTTCAATCCTATCCCAAGTTGTTCTTAAGGGGGGATTTTAGGATATTCCAACACATAGGAAATAGTTAAGAATAACTTATTCTAGTGTAGACTTAGGTAAAGTGTGTTTCTTTACCATGTAGATTTGTAACTTATAATCAGACGGTCACGATTTGTAGTGATCTGATGGTTATCTCTCACCTCGGTATTAACGACACTTGATCCGTGGCTTAACACCCGATTGGTTCATGATCTCTATTTAAAGAGCATGGAGGGTCATTTGTCCGGTAACCGTTTATGAGAC
Source organism: Pinus albicaulis (assembly GCA_034641835.2). NCBI lineage: Eukaryota > Viridiplantae > Streptophyta > Pinopsida > Pinales > Pinaceae > Pinus > Pinus albicaulis. The sequence goes on from JAXQQM020061113.1 coordinate 81,133, forward strand.
AAACATATGTAACCCTTTTTTTATATTAATAAATTGCCTAAAGTGGCGCGTTGGCTCAGGCCGTGGATTGTTTCCCTCTTTAAGGGTTTTAACCACGTGATTATACTGGTGTACTAATTTGTGATCTGTGTGTGAGCAGTGACCTTTGGTTCTTGATCTACAGAACTTAACTTGTAAATTCCCACAATCATTACCTCCTAGGAAGGCTACGAAGTATAGGAGGCATGATCATAGCCTTCCTCGTTAGGAGCTAGAAACAACAAGAGGAAAGACGATGGAGGGAGAAAGCACAACACCAAAGATAGAGAGTGATGTGTGAATGTCATGGTGAGCATAAAAATTCCCTTTCCCTTGAAGATAAACATCATTGTGAATACTTTGGAAGCCTTGGTACAAAAGACTATGCAATCCCATAGTGCTCTTTACAAGCTTCTTTATTTGATAAGGCATATTTTAACCAAATGCAAGTGGTGACATACTTGGAAGTGAGTGGCAAGAAATTATATGTTATTAAAATTTTACCTCATTTAAACCAACTAGAACACTCATCAAAGGAAATTTAATTTCCCTTAATATATATCTTAATACAATGACTAAATATATATCTTAACACATCCCTAATATTTTATATTTTAATATATATATGATTTCATAAAAAAAAAATATTTAAATCAAACAATACATTTCGATATGCCAAAAATTCTGAATATTCCAACCCACTTCATGTGAAGAACTTCTACGCAATTCATGTAAATGCCACTCGGTTTTAAACATTGCAATATATGTAATGAACATCTACGCAATGTATGTGAATGTGATGATTTTGATCACGTTATGAAAGGGAATGGACGCCTCTAGATCCTCACGAATGAGCGAACCGCTTAGTTCCGCTCGTGATACTACACGTGTACTCCACAGGTTTGTATAACGGGAATGGGTCCCGGGTTTTCTCTGATCTCCTCGAAGGTAGAGCCATGGATGGCCCACCATTAAAAAGTGATCAGGTATTTTATGTCACGCTTTTAATATTCCAAGTCAATCTTCGTTTACTGTCACTCAGTTGCGTGCCTCACCTTACTCTACCAGATCCATAACCCCATAACCCTATATATACATATGTAGCCTTGAATGATTCTTAAATCATTCAAACGCATTCAACGGCCTTTCCATTTTAATAATCTTACGACCGCATAATAGTGATTCCCAAAGTCTGCGTCGCAAAACATGGAGAATCCTCAACTGAAGCAACTTTCTCTACCAAACAAAGATCGCAAATAAACGTCCCGGCAATTTAAGGGAATCCGACTCCGAGAATGGGGGAAGTGGGCAGCCGAAATTCGGATGCCAAAATCGAGAGAGAAGATATATCTGGGTTCCTACAAAACGGCAGAGCAGGCCGCCCGAGCCTTCGACGCCGCAATGTATTGCCTGAGAGGGCCCAACGCCGAATTCAATTTCCCCCATTCTGTGCCGGCCATTCCGTCCGCGTCTTCACTTTCACCTCAGCAAATTAAGGTTGCCGCCGCCAAATATGCCTTCAACGAACTCCCTTCCACTTCGCCCTCTCTCGACCATAATATCGACAATAATAATAAAGAGAAGATCTCGCAATCGTCCTCGGTTTCTGAAATGGAGTTGTCGAGCGATGAGCAACAAATGTCGGAGGAGTTGGTGTTTTGGAAATCTCTGTTTACACCATCAGAGAGCTCTGAGTACCTGAATTTGGAAAAAATTCCTTCGATTGACGAGGCGTTGGCGTTGGAGCTTAGTTTGACTTCTCAGGAGGAGGACATCGACAATTCAGTCGACTGTATAACCCTCTGGAACTTCGAAGACGTTTGAGTATTTTAGAGGAATGAAAATAACCAAAATGAGCATCTTGGCTTGGGGCACACCAATTTTTTAAATTGAATATATTTATAATATGTTTTTTCTACAATGAGACACAACCGTTACATAAAGTTTGATCTGGGTCTGATTACTTTGCTGACAAAACCCACCTCGACTGGTTTTGCTAAAAAACTTACGGTTCCAAATAAGAATTCTTAATCCAATTGTACATTCACATTATCTGGCGGAGCATCCAGTGATAAGTTAAACCCACCTCAACCAACCAGTTATGCTAGAAAGACTTACTGTTCCACATGACAATTCCTAATCCGATTGTACGTTCATGTTATCCGCTCGTTCGTTTTTCTGTGTGCTCGTCGGATTTTCCGAACAGACCTTTCGATGTCCCGCATTATGTTCATAATTGTACTATTTTTTTTTTTTTTTTCATTTAGCAATGACTTTTTGACAAAATCATTACTTTGCCATGTTATTAGAAATATATTTTTAAATGTATTTAAATACATTTTCAAGTTTTGTGAATTTGATTTAATATTTTAAATTTTTTCATCTAATTTTTTCAAATTTTAATTATTCAAAATATATTTTTAAATATATAAATAAATTCAAAATCTTAATAAAATAATTATATTTAAATTTAATAGTTTTTAAAGAAATTTATAAAAACATGCATAAAGTTATTACAAATACAAAACATTTTAACTAAATTATTGAATATTTTTTATTATAATATATTTTCAATGTATAAATAAATTCAAAACAACCAATTTCTATAAATTTAATAAATCTAGTTTACCTTGTCAATATTTTTTTAAATAAAAATACAAACAAAAATAATAAAAATATAAATAAAATTCAACAATAAATTGGAAATTACAAAATATTTAAACTACACTACTAGTATATAAATTTTATTTAATTAGTTAATCACATATCTTGATTGTAAAATTGAATTATCTTCTTATGTCTTACCAAAGAATCATGATAGCAATTAATATATTAGTTAAGGATGATCAATACAAGTTATAATATTTAATCTCGAAAATGAATATTTATTTTTCAAGTATGGATCTAATATGAATTGAGAGGGTTCAAATTTCTTCAAGTACAAACTTCTTTAGAATGTAAAATACAATGTGTTATTTTTCATTGTTTAAATTGTAATTTTGAGGTCTAAAAAGAGTATATATAAGAACAATTAAATGTTTTAACCGTAAAATCTTATTTTTCATGATATATACATAAAAAAATTTAAATGATATATAATATATAAGCAATTGACATTAAAATATTTTACATACCATATACATGGAAACATTTTATGATGCAAATTAAAATGGTTTTTTATTATTAACATATTTTTAAGTATATGTCAATATTAGTTAGTATTAAAATATTTTATCAATAACCAAATTATAAGATTTAAACATATTACTCACCCATTTTTTTTACTTCTAATCACTTTACAACATATTCATTTTTTTTTTAAACTATAGTCGACATTATTTTTCTATTTAGAACATAGTTTTTAACTTTTATTTTTATTTTAAAGGGGAACAAACTGACAGACTTACACATCCCCTTAAAACAAACTGTTTTTTAAACTTTTAATTGGACCATAATTTGAAGTCTTATTTTTTGCCAAAATACTTAGATATAGGTGCAATATTCATGCTATGATTTTTAAATATTTGTCCAGTAATTAAAATTCTTGAAAATAATTTATACTTGGATAAATAACATATTTATCATCATTTACTACCCACCATAATCTAAGTAAGTAGCAAATAATTTTTACATCCACCCAAAACTGAGATACTTGAAAATACTTTAAACTCAGGTAAATAACATATAACTATCAATGATTGCCCACCATAATTTAAGTAAGTATTTACATTAAAAAATGGATAGGAATAAGAAGTAAATAAATATATCTACAGTAAGCATATTATTTATGTATTCCTCATCACCTGAATAAGAAACAATAAAAATATAAATATGTAGGCTTATGCTCACCAAAATTTATGCAAGTCTTTGTGCTTAAAGAGGTAATTAATTTCTCCACTTTATATATCAATTTATTGGTCCCTTGGTCCCTATCAAAGAAGGAATATATGATGTGCGTATGAATGTTAGTTTTTCTTTGCTAATTTCATCTTTAGATTTAAAATTTCTTTGTTGATCTTATGCTTTATGTGCATAGGTTTCCTTGTTGGTTATGAGTGTCAAATAGGTAAATGAGTTGAGTTTTTAAATTATATTCAAGAGCATAAAGCATGAAAAAAAATGTTGAACAACAACAACAACAAGTACAAAAAATCATCACAATGGATATATCAACACAAAGTTTTGATGAAGGAGTTCACCCCTCCTGAGCTACATCTCCTTGGTCCAACTTCCATGCTCAAAAGAGAAAAAATTGTTGTTTACATTCACCTACATCTCCTAAAACATGCTTCAATGAGTCTAGAATGTCCAAATCTATCAGAAATGACTCTTATTTCTCTCAATTTGGTCGAAAATTGCAAAAGGTATGCCTCATTTAATTTTCCTAGGAAATCTCCTCCAAAACTTGAGAAGACTCCAGTTAAGGCCGCCAAAGTTGGATAATGCACCAAATTTGATGTAACCGTTGAATGGGACGCTAACTTAATCCGTTGTTTAATTAAGTTTAACATGGAATTAACTGTGTGTTAATCTACACATAAGCGCATTTAGTGAGAGTGCTTTAAATGAGGTTATGTGGTATGGTCGCATGGGAGGGGGTTGGCTCCCTTCATTCCCGCCATCGGAGAATCATCAATATTTAAATAAAACACATCACCTATACATAAAAAGGATCATGTGGTAGCTCGTTGGTGAAGGCAGAGAGTGGTATGGGGGAGGTCGTGGGGTCAAGCCCCGACCTCCGCCTAGCCTTGTACATAAATTTTTGCGCCACCAACCTTTGAACTTTGGCATATGATATATGCGGATTTTTATATATGGTTCGGGATTTTTATTAAAATGTGCCATAATATATGAACTCGAACTTCGTAATATGTATTGCAATTCTACCATTGCAATAAAATCAATCCGACCTTAGCATATAGTATATAATGCGCTCCACCATTAATAACAAATATAATTAGACCATGTGTTAATTCGAACTTTGGAGAGGGTCCACCAGAGGGGGCACATGGTGGCCCCTAGCTGCACCATGTGTCAGCCTCTCGTTGGGCTATCCCAAATATATATATATATATATATATATATATATATATATATATATATATATATATATATATATATATTGAATTCAACCTTAGGAGAAAATTCCTAAAAAAAATTCACCTTCAAACAAAATTATGTAACTTACCGGTGATACTATCTAGGTATTAATGGAAAAACGAAAGAATATTCTAATAAACCCCGTACATAATGTACTCTCCCATGTCATCAACTTGTCACTGTTCTGCAAGTTTTCTAAATGTTTAGGAAAGCAAACAACAAGCTCTATCTTCTTCATCCGGAGTCCATTTTCGACGAAACGAATTACGTCGAATTCCTGGTGATGAGCTCTTTGCTGTAGTTCATATTCCAATCAATTCCGAGTACTTTCATTTTTGAGCTTTTACATTGAGCACTTGATCAACAATGCAAGTCCGTGGGGAAAAGGATTAAGGGGAATTCCAGTAGAAAGGTATTGGACAACAAGAAAAAAAAAGAGACTTGGACATCAAATCAATAGGGTGCTTCTAAGGTCTAAGGAAGATGATCGTCAACAACTTTTTATGATTTATGATAGAAGGGAAGCCTAAATCTCAGGGGTAATTCTTGTAGAAACAAGTCATTTGGATGGGTGGAACGTGCTTGCTCTTGTTTTATTTTCAAGTGTTCAGGAAAGTGACTAGGTTGATTTACTTAAGGACTATATTTAAATTTATGTGCTAACTAAGAAAATGCCATAATATGTTTGAATGCAAAGGAAAGAAGAATATATTATTAGGCATGTGGTGCTAAACATATTATACTTTCCTATATAAATATTTGTTATGAGTTGTTACTCTATATTCATATTCTGAATAGAGACTTTATTTATAAGTAGCCATGCGAAGAAAACAATAGACATTTTATTTCTAAGTAATCATGCAGAGAAAGAATAGATATTTATGTTATAAATGTAGATCGCTACTGGGGGGTGAATAAATAGTGATAATCCTTGTCTAATTTTTAATTTTTTTTGTTGGTTTAGAGTAAATATAGAAAGAAAACAAAAAGATATAATAGTAAGGTATAGACGGTATAAAAAACGTATAAGACAAGCAACAATAAGTTGAAGATTTCCATTCTTTATAGCAAGAGATATAGTTACATAATATGTTACAAAGGAGAATCATATAACAAGTCAACAAGTAAAATAATTTTAGGAATACATTTAAAAGTATATACATGCGAAAATCCTGAAGAAAATTTCTACAATTCATTAAGGTCTATGACCTTGGAATAAACCCTAACCCTTGTAAGAAATTACAGTAAGAAACCTTGGGTTGGGTTTAGGAAACAAAAACATTCAATGTTTCTTTCCATAATAACATAATTTAGATACTAAAAAAATTGATGTTTAATAAACTGGGAAAACATTTATAGCTCAAACAAAACAAAGCTGCCTAAGGCAAATTTCCATAGGTGAGAACTAGCACAAAATTACAAACAAGAAGAGAATCTAAGATAATTAATTATAGAAATGAAATGGAAATGAAGCCAAAAAAAACCCAACTATTTACTTGGACAAACAAATATACTTCGACTTGTGTTATCCCTGAATATTCGTTGACAAAAACCTAATTGATATAAATCATTAGAGTTAAGAATGACATCCAAAGTTTCAAATCTAATGGTTAGGGGAGCCGAGCTGAAGTTTAGAGTGAAACCATGAAGAACTAGTAATCACATTATTCTATGAAATAAGCATCTAGACTTATCTTGAAAATAAAATTAAATATAACAGTAAATAATATTAATAAGCCAAAAATGTGAGGTCATGCAAAAAAATTTGTAATAGAATGTTGGCTCGAGGGGTCCTGACCCAAGTTCGGATGTTAAGGTTTGCCAAAAAAACCCCTATACTACTGGCCCTTTCGACAGTGACCTGCTTGCGCAGGTCAAATTCTTACCTGAAGCAGTGTGGGAGTGTGATGGAACTAGGTTTCTGCACCCTAAGAAAGAGCAGGTAAGGCAAGAAGATCTGCGTTCCCAGCTTATCACGTTTGCATTCAACGGATCTAGTTACAGGGTTATATAACAGAGCACAGATCTACTAATTACCTTCGCATCCATGTGCGTAATATTAGTCTATCAGCACAGTAATTATAATTGTAGTAATTAACAGATCATAGATTCATATAACAAAAACAAAGATACCTTCGCAGCTACCAAACAGATACTTTCGTAGCTTAATCATACAACCCAAGTTCGCATAAATCATAACAAAACAGATCTAGATAACATCAGACATCAGCAGTACTTCGCATATATATTAATACCAAAATCTTCTTACAATCCCAAAATACCACCTGCACACACAAATGCTGCCAGGTCCGCACGCGTTGTAAGACCGAGGAGATCCGCACACACAATCAACAGAATCCTTTCCCAAAAAACCCAACAACAGATCTAACAATTTGTGCTTAACATCAATCTTAATTCTTTTCTGCCTATGACTCAAAAAGGTTCATCTAATTATACCGATTTATCCTACGCATCCAATGGTCCACAAACTGTGCTTTGCGGACTCTTCATCTACCCTTGACCCATTGCAATGCATTAAGGGCTTTGAGCCGCCCCAAAACCCTCGCGTTAGACTAAATATTACAAAAAATATAAAAAAATGGACAAAATTCGTAGCTTTAGGAGACCCTGTTCCAACAGTCCCCTAACACAATCTTGTGACTCGTCCCGAGTCACTATGACGGTGTGGTCTCCACCTACGCCTGCAACAATCTGATCGACTCAGATAATGGGGGCAGCATGCCTTCACTCTAAGCAGTATCATTCTGTGAAATGTCAACCAACTTTTCCGAAATAGGGCCTTCTGTCGCGGTGGTGACACTCTCCAGATTCTAGTTTCGCTGCTTAACCGCGACATCAACATCTTGTGAAAGCTTGAGGGCCTCAACAGCCCAAGGCTTCAAGCGGTCACCAAGGACCTTCTTCTTCTGCCGAAGTTCATCAATATCAACTTGGAGGGCATGACTGGTGCGTAGCCATGTCAAATGCTGAGTAGGGACTAAAGTGGGCAGGGTGGCTTCTAATGTCTCAAACTCTTCTTCTTTCTGCTGCAAGTCCTAGATGATGCCTCGCAGTATCGGGTCACGCTAGACCTTGGTCCATGGCTGCATGGTTGTTTCTACTAATTGGGCACCCTGCGCAATTTTCTCTATAATGGCATTCGTAGCCATGGTGACCAGCGCAGTTCGCTGGGCCTGTACCTCCGGAGGTGTTTCGGGCTGCAACTTAGCCTGAAGATCGGCAATATGCTGCTCCATCCATGTCTTGATCACCTGAACTTCCTCCCTGGAGACCTTCAGTGCTATGACCAACCTTTCAACCTTAGCTTAAGGGGTGGTTATGGCCGGGATCTCTGTAGTAACATCTACGTAGAGTTGGTGAATCACGTTTTCAAGCTTTGTTTGCTTCACGGTGGTGAGGCACACTTCAACATTCTTTACATCAATTGTCTGTTTAGCCACTCCGAGATGTTGGTGCACTTGTTGGTCCCGATGGTGAATTTCCTTAAATAAAGAGGTGTGGAGACCCTGCAAAGCCTCATGAGGTAGCCTAGCTAAATTCAGGCACTTCTGTACTGGCCTGGAATTGCATTCCCAGGTCGAGTGGACTGATCACAAGGGGTATGCCAGGTAGAGAACAGAGGCAACTTTCGTCTGTAACTAGTGCTGCGGTACTAACAGCTAAGGGTGTGCATACCTGAGTCACACTAGTCTACAATGTGTTTGTCTTCAACTGTAGCACACAGAGCTCATCTTGGACTGTGTCAACCATAGATTTATGTTGTTCCTCTAAGGCTACCCAATTGTCCTCCATGGCCAGAGTGACTGCATCAACGATTTGTTCAAGGTCTTCGTCGGTCAATGTGACTGTCTCATATTGTTTCGTTTTCTAAGAGCGTTGCTTCTTTCAAGGCCCTTTTACAAGCTCGCTTGTTCGCTTCATGCCTTGGGGGGAGGCAGGTTCTCCTGCATCTAGTCCTTTTGTACCCAGTTTTGGCTATGAATCTACCTGAGTCTCTGCCTCGTCGTCCTTCTCAGTGGTCTGCTTTTGCTGCACATCCTTTTGTGCTGCTGCGCCTGTGGCTTTCCTGGTACTCTTGCTTGGTCCTCCAGTATCCTTGATGACGACAGGCGACATTAATTTTGGTGTGCTCGTTCCTGCAGAGCTCTTCGGGCCAGTTTTGAAACCAATCTTCCAATTAGGAGGCTAGAGCGCAGACATTGTCAATTTCTTTGTCTACCACCATATAAGGGAGCGAGGTCCAGGCTTTGTCCTTGCATGCTTAAATCTGGACGTGGTGCATGGTGACCTAGAATGCCACAATGCCTTTGTATCTATCATATACCTCTGGAGACCATTGTGGTCGGGAATTAATGGCTGATGCCAAACTACTCTGAAAGAGGAGCCAAAAGACTTGGTTATCCTCGAGACGCTGCGCATCCTTCGAATCCCAAAAGTTTATATATCGGGCCCCTTCACACATGTCAGGGGCGAGCTCTGGCTGGACCGATTCCTCTGGGGATTCCCAGGTTATCAATGCAATGAGAAGTAGCAGCCACAAATAAAAAAATTCCCATCCCTGCTCCTAGGATTCGTGGACATTGGCCAAAAACTTATTGCACAAATATTGTGACCAATTGAAACAAACCCCTTTCTCGCACTGGCCTGCGAGCTGAATTATGTATGCGGGGACGGAGGCCACCTGACATTTCCGCATCATTTTACACGCCAATAACATGGTACCCAGCTGCGTAGCGGGATCACTAATGGTTTTTATCATGAAGCCGTGATTATTCCACTCCACATGGTATTTTTTTCGCACATATTCAGCAGTTTCCCCTTCATACTTCTTACCAACACGGTCGAGAGGGTTTGGCCCTTCCATAGGAAGACCAATGATTCGATGGATGAGCGCAGTGTCAATAGAAATTCGATATTTGATCCACAAAAACCCATCATGGACCAGTGCAAGAAACTGACACACCAGATGGTCCGTGACATTGTAATGGCCGAAATGCGGCATCCTGAGCAGGTTGAGGAGCCCGGACCCTACCACTCTACGTACCCAGCTTACCGGGACAATTTTTATCCCATCATCCTCCTGAACTCGTTCCAGATATAACTCGGGCACCAATTCGGGGAAGGCCTCCAAATTAGCCAATTCATGATCATCAAATTCTCATGGAGCTTTCCAAAAGGTTCACCAATAACGGGGACCTCACTTGGGGTCAGCGGCATCTGCAAGTAGGTGATCAAACCGTCGAGGTTCTTTGGCATGCGTGTTGAGGGCCTGTGCGGCCAACTGAAAGGAGGTAACCAATTTATGGGCTCTGCGGCCTGAACCTCTTCCTATGCAACCCGCGCCTGGGGCTTCGATCGTGGGGATTTTACATTTCGTGGGGAAGTACGAGACTTCCCTCCAACCCATTTTGTGTGTTTCAGGGGCTTTCCTAAGCCTTGTGCTTTTTCCTTCCCCTTCTTCGTGACTGGGGTTGAGAAAACTTCTTCAGCTTCACACTCAATCTCCACCACTTCCTCAGTGCCTTGTTCTACTGAGATTACTGGTTCCGAGGGTTCAGCAGCATTTGTAGCCATCATCCTGGCATGAAATACAAACCCGATATTGCTACTGTTAGAGGGTGCAGGTTGCTCAGACATGAAAGAGACGCTATAGGCACAAAAATTCCTACAACACAAATTCGTCCAGGACAAACATGCCAAGAACGAGCTATTCAAGCGATACAGAACCCTTGTTTGACCTATCTTGCCCTTTTTATAGCTTTGGCAAGCACCGAACGGTAGGGTAAACTCTACTTGGAACTTACCATCAGGAAAACAGTAAAAAATCTTCAGAGATTGCCTCATTAAATTCCGGCCGCTCGCTCCTTCCAATGGTAATTTTTTATTTTTACCCGATTTGACTGTACCAACAGCTAGTTTTCAAACCCCTGGTGCACTCAGCACACCCCTACGCTCCTAGCGTATCCCTGTGTTTTAAGCATACTTCCTTCGCTTCCAGTGCACTTGTTATAGTCTGAGTTTACTCCTCTATCATCGGCGCACCCCCCGAGCTTCCAATTCGGTGACCATAACCTGCGCACCTTATGGTACCTTCCGTCCATACCCTCCTTAGTGGGCATAGCCCATTTTAGACAGCTACTCCGACCATATAGTCATTTGATTCGATATGGTTTGAGCCAGCTACCATTGACATATCCAGGTAGCATATCACCGCGCAGGGTGTCTAAGCGAACAACTCCACCATTCGTGATGTTTTTAACTGCGTAGGGCCCTAGCCAGTGCTATCGAAACTTCCCCGGGTGTCTCACAAATTGGCTATCATACAGTAGCACTAAATCACCCTCCACAAAGGACCACTAGTACAAAATGGCTAATTAGTTACTAAAAAAACGACTAAAATGTGCATATAAACGACTATTTGTCAGTCGGTGACTAATAGTAGCTACTTTACAGTATCTTATAACGTGACCAAATTTTGGTCGTTTTTAGCTTAGTGATTAATTGGTTATCTCAATTTCTTTGTCTAGTTGTATATTTGGTCATTAATTGTCATAATTAATGACCAAATATACAACAAAATATATTATTATATGATCACCTGATAAAACTAATTAATAACCAAAGAAATATGACCAAAATGTTGGTCGTGTTATAAGATACTATAAATTAGCTACTAATAGTCATATATGTGCAAATTTTAGTCATCGTTTGAAACCAATTAATGACTGAAGAAATATGACTAAATTTTAGTTGTGTTATAAGATACTATAAATTAGCTACTAATAGTCGTATATATGCCAGATTTAGTTGTCATTTGTAGTCACACATTGATCATTTGCAGTAGTCATTTATTCATTATATAAACAACTAATTTAGTATTTTATATTCATTTCATTTACTTTCATTAATAATCATTATAAATGACTAATTTAGTCATATATTCATTTTATTTGTGTTCATCATTAATCAATATAAACTACTATTTTAATAGTTTTAGATTGATTTTATGTGTTCATTATTAATCAACATAAATTAATCAGTATGATTTTGCAACTAAATTTAAAAAAAAAAAAAAATGTTATACAATTTACATGTTCATCTAATATGAAAATGCAAAGTTACATATGTTAATTACAATACCAAGTAATATCAAGTAAAAGTATAAATAATTCCAACCACATAAATTATATTATATAAAATTTCAAGTATTAAAATATGAGTTTCCAACTTAATATTGGTTGGAGTAAAATTTACAGATAAAATATTGTTCATCACTTCAAAACATTATCATTATCTTGCCAAGGAATTGCAAGTGAATTCACAAAATCTAAAAACTTGACCATCAGTATTTAAGTGTATGTCTTCTGTAGGATATTGGCTCTACGGGTACCACTAGACCAGTACACTTCTCTCTCTTTGTCACTCTAGTGTTATTTTCCCCCTATTTATTCAATCCTTGCTTCTTACCATCAATATTGAGTCCATTTTCTGCAAAAGGAAAACAAAAAAAGTTACAATGCAGCGTATAAGCCATGAAATTTGATGAACACTGGAATATAAACTAAAGTAGACTATAAAGGATTTATACGATATATACCTCAACATCAACAATATTGTTAATCTCATTTTTTCCCATAAAAGCAAGAAACTCAAACAATTTTTCTTTAGTTGGAAAATAGTGGCCACTATGTGGCCAAATGACCTATATAAACAAAGCAAATAAAATGTCACAAATAAACACAACAGAGCTAGCAATTTCTACTAAGAATGTCTCATGCTCCACTTTTGTAGTTGTATTGTTTCCTCTAGTTATCTCTAAGAAGCAGTGACACTTCAACAATAAAACTGGTTAGTAGAAATCTAATGGGTGGAGCAAAGTATTTCTGACACAAGATTACAACAAGAAACTAAGAAAGAATAAGACAAGACTTTGTAAATTATGATACTAACCGGGAATATAGCTTCAATATAGTAATCTTCAATTATCAGTGTACTATTCCAAGGGAAAAGGAATCCAATTCCCATAAGCTAACAAATTATGTATTCCCCTTGTTTTCCCTGTAATTAATTGAGCAATATTAGCACATGCAATTTCCATTTAGAATCTCTAAACTGATTCTATAAATATTCAAAGAAAACTTAAGGTTACTCATTCATTTTTCTCTGATGCAGACAAAACTGAATATGCTAACTTGTTTTTGAGTTGGAGAGTTGTGTAATTCATTGTGTCCAAAATCATTGTTTATTTTCGTGACTGTGTTTTTTAATGATCAGGAAACAGGCCTATATTTGATCAAAAAACATATTTTTCATAATAGATTCCATTTTTCTAATTCAAAGCTAGATTTCCTTCTAGTTTATGGCGTTCAAACAAACTAGAATCATTTTCCTTTAGCAAATCACTGTTGTAATATACTACTACATAGACAACTATGTAATGAAGTTATTAGTGGTGGAATACTAATAAATCACAAATACATGCAAGAAATAACACCACTATGTCCTAGACATGCCAAGTCTTTATCCTATTGGTTGGAAATATTACTTCATGAAAACAACATATTTGACAAAGATAACTTTTCTAAAACTAACCAACGCGAGTGTATCCAACAACAATGACATTTCTATTGGCATGCCCTCAAAATGTGTGAAAGTATCAAACAAGTGTAGTGCACTTCCCTGTAAGGTTAAATTTTGGTAATGGAATATGTTGTCCCTTAGTCTAATCAGGTTTAACTTGCCTTTGATAACTTAGAGAGAATGGGAATTCAATATAGAAAAATGACAGAAAGCTTTTATTCATCCACACTTACCTAGATCCTAAACAAGAATTGAAGCGTTATACAAATCCAAGAATGTCTCACATTCCACCAGGAAACAAAATTTCTAGATTTTGATTGTAACCCTTGAGGCGTTCTCAAATTTGTAAACAAGTAACATCATAAATATTTTTCCTTAGTTCTCAAACCTTCTTCTATGTGGAGCTTGAGAAAATATGTGCATACACATATCACAATATAGCATGTTGTGGAGTACATTTACATGAAACCAATCATTTAAAATTTTATGTTCTATCAAGATTGAGTCATGTGTTAAATTCCCAGTATTTGCATCTTTGCGCAATGGTGTCATTAATAATTTGAAGTTTCTTGGCTTGCTAGTATGATCTAATTATTGCTTTGTGCAATATGTTTTTTCACTCATATTTATAAAAAAATTATGTTTATGAATAGTGTATAGATACAATGGATGCTTCGAATAATAAAAGAGGCAATTATTTTTCCATCAATATAATTCAAGTATTTTCATATGGTGTAAATTCAGTAGTTCTATTGGTGGTACTTAGGGTCAACCTAAACGGTTATTTCTCATGCATCAAAAGAGGTACAAAGTGATATTAGGAAGGACTCATGCAAAATAATTTAATCATACATGTTGAATTTGAAAGTGTTAATGTTGTTGTGCTCAATTTATTATTGGGGTACCTATTAGCTGACAAAGTTTGTACAAATGTTGGAAATGAAAATAAGTTGTAAAAAATAACATAACACAACATTTTTGGCACTTGCTTATTTTTCTTTGCAAATCCGAACATGTCTCAGAGCAACTTATGTTAGCTATGTCCAAATGATGCCAGTTTTTATTTTCCATTTAAATTTCCAATTCAATCCTATGTATCATCATCCAAGAAATTTGGCTCATTTAGAGGAGATGACAAATGTGTGTGTGCAAAAAATTTTAACCATAAAATGGTGTTATCCCGAAATCTCTGAACTCCACTTTCATCGCCCTCATTCCCAAGTTGTACTCTCCAGCTTCTTTTGACGATTTTTAGCCTGTTTCCCTCTGTAACTGCCTTTATAAAATCATTACAAAAATAATTACCGAAAGACTCAAGCCTATCCTCTCAAATCATATCTCTAAGGAACAATTTGGATTTCTAGAAGGAAGACATATTCATGAAGCCATAGGGGTGGCACAAAAATTCCTTTGCAGTATGAAGAGACATAGATGGAAAGGGTTGATCATAAAAAGGGACCTTTCAAAGGCTTATGAAAAGATCAGTTGGATGTATATTAGACTCCTGCTCACCCATCTGGGCTTTCATTATGACTTCATTTGATGGGTGATGGGATGTATCACTGACATTAGTTTTGTTTCTCTGATAAATGGGGTTGCTTCCCCTTTTTTTTTAAATGAAAGAGGCCTCCGCCAAGGATGTCCCCTCTCCCCCCTTATCTTTTTGTTGGCAGCCGAAGGCTTAAGCCAATTGGTTTTAGAGGCAAAAAGGAAAGGGTACATATGGGGTGTGGAGGTAGCTACAAATCTTAGTATCACACACCTACTATTTGTAGATGATATCCTTCTCTTTAACAATGGAAGTTGCAGGGAATCCTTCCATCTCAAAGCCTCCCTAGATCTATTTCTAAAAATCCACCGGAATACGCATCAATCATCACAAATCCTCAATCATGGTTACAAGACTTACGGAGGAGGAATCCATAAATCCCATTGAATCCCTCCCTTTAGTGGTTAGACAATTTTTCGATAGTCTCTGATACCTTGGGTTCCATCTTAAGCCAGATTCTTACCGTATAGCTGATTGGATGTGGATGGTGGCCAAAAATGAAAAAAAAGTTAAGTGTTGGTGTTACAAATGGTTTTCCATAGCGGGGAGACTCACACTCATAAAATTTGTTCTAATGGTCATTCCAGTATTTTGGGCACTCTTCTCATGGATGTCACGGGGGATCTTGGAGCACATTAGGAAAATATGTCATAAATTTTTGTGGGCAGGATCCAAAGAGGACCACTCCCTCTCTTGGGTGGCTTGGGAGAAAATAGCTTGACCAAAAGAATGGGGAGGATGGGGTATAAAGGAACTACCCTCCTTCGTCAAGTCCCTTGCGGCTAAAATGGGATGGTCACTGCTGAACAAGGACTCCCTTTGGTCCATGGTAATAAGAAGGAAGTACATTGACCCTAGAGACATTGTTGATTGGGTTTGGAACCCTGTCATATCTAGCAAGGGTGGGTCAGCGGTTTGGCGGGCACCCTTCAAGCCATGGACCTAATCTAGGAAGGTCTAGCCTGGAAGGTTGGGAATGGGCAATAGATTAGACTGGGGCTAGACCCTTGGGTCGATTGTAATGGAGGTTTTTCCCTTCTGGAGCTTTGAAAATCTCACCTTGCGAACAAATGTATCTTGTTCCTCGGTCAAGCCGAAAAATCCGAAGCCGAATCCATCTGGTCACAAGGCTGGAAAAATGGGGACGATCTCCAGCTTGACCCAATATGGGAAAAAAATTGGAAGCTATACACTAATGAACTACTTAGAACAAACATATGCATTCGAGATGACCCTGAAACGCTCAGATGGGGCTTTCCACCTTCAGGCTTGTACTCACCAAAGACTGGGTATTCTCATCTTATGGGGAAGAAAGGCTGGCCGAAGGCCGAATGGTGGCATAAACCCCTCTGGAAGCTGAATAGCCCTGCTAAAGGTCACCTCTTTTTTTGGTGCCTGATAGAAAAAAATATCCACTTGTGTGACAATCTTCAAAAAAGGAAGAAGGAGAGGCCGCGGAGATGCCCCTTATGCAAACAGGACTCTGAATCGGTGGCCCATTTGTTTCTTTTTTGTTCCTAATGTCAAAAGGCATGGGAAGGGATCCAAATTATGGTTGGTTGCACACATCAATGGGTTGGTCCTTCGATTAAGGAGGCCTGGCAGTCTTGGTGGAATGGTTACCAGACTAAAAAATAAAAATCGGTACCCCTGATTATTGCCTGGGGAATTTGGCTTGCCAGGAACCATGCTATTTTAGGAATGTAGATACCCCTTTCCACATCATCGCTCATATTAATGGACCAGCCATCTATGCCCTTCTCCCTAAACAAGAAACTCCAACAAATAAAAGGATCAATACCCCTGCGAAAATCAAGGGTGATATCCCTTGGGCTTACTTTGATGGAGCATCAGATCTGGCGAACATGTGTGGTGCTGGAGTTGTTATTCACCTAAGAAATTCTCGAAGATTGGTAGCCTCTATCAAACTTGCTCAGGGCACAAACAACTATGCTGAGATCAAAGTGTTACACCGCCTCCTATGTTGGATTTCACACCTGCATATTACTTATGTTCAGTTATTTTGGGACTCGCTCAACATCAAATGATTTAACAAGGATTTTTTTTTTTAAATTATGCTTTACGACCTATCCTTGAAGAATGATGGTTATCGAAGGACTATTTTACTCACATTGATTTATGTCATATTTACAAGGAAATGAATTCCACTGTAGACCTCTTTTCTAAGGAGGGTTTATAGCAAGATTCGAGAAGCTGGAGGACACGAGAAATAGGGCCAGAAGGCTCTATGGATTCAGACCATTCTCCAATTTCTTGAGTGGTCTTCAGTTGTTTTTTCTCTATATATGTTAATGTACTTTCAGAAATTCTCACTTTCTATTGCTGAAAATTATAATATGTATGTACCACAAAACTTGGTTGAGGATTAGATCCTTTGTTGCTCCTCTTTATAAATTTTTATTCTAGTTGTCCATTCTTGTTTCGGTTGTTTTTCCTCTTAATAGGAGGCTCGGGAACCTAGGTTACTATGCTGCTTGTATCAAGATCTATATTTCTGTTTTGGGTTGTTTTCCTCCAAAGAGGAGGCCCATAAAACACTTTTAATTTTTTGTGGTTTCTACACTAGGCCAATGAACAATACGATGTTTTTCCCTTGAACAAGGGAAGATTCCGAACATTCACGTACTTTTTTGGGATGGGGCTATGAGAATGGTCTGAACTTTTTTGGTCACAAATTGGGAAGAGCTCGGATCTCTCCCAAGAAATGCTTAAATGTATGTACACAATTAACTTTTTATGAATATAAAGAGTTCAATTTTTTCCTTGGAAAAAATACAGTTTAACCATACAAATTTGTCTTATTCTATAATGAAAATTTTTAAAGCACAATGAAGTTGTGAAAAATTGGGGAAAATAAAAATATTTACAGTTCAAACTAAATGCTCCATGTAACAAATAACCCAATCTAAATGTGCCTATTTATAAATGACTGGATAATGCATCTCAAGGGTAATGCAACTCATCCTCATATTGCCCACTTTAATACACACATACACATACAAACACATGTGGGTCAAGGACACATATTTACCACTAGGTAGGTGTCCCATGAATGCCACTTTCTCAAAGACATCCCTAAAATACCATTAAAGGGGTACCTTTTAATATACTGAATTACCAAGTGCATAATATTAGAGTATTAACACTCCAATTATATAGTTTAATGTAATCAATTTTACAATATATTAAACTTTACTAAATAGTTATTAATCATAAATTTCATTAATTAAGAGGTCAACATAAAACCATAGAACTTATTGCAAAGAAATGAACTCTATTATCATGGACTTTAAATGAGCATGTTTCCTTATGAGCCCGAGCCATAGAGGGAACTTTAGGAGTGACTGCAAAACTTTCCTAGAGATGTATGGTTATTCCTCTAGGTGAAGGTCAATTTCAAAGCCTTCCACTAAAGCTATTAAGGCCAAGAACACCACAAATATTGGGGTGTTTACTATTCACTAACTAGTCAACACATCCCTTGCCTCACACAATGAAGGAATGCCTTGAAGTGGAAATCACAAAGTGACAGAGATTAAAGGTAGTGCAAATAGAGGCACTTAGGTTATTGTTGGTTTGAATTTTCTCAAAGGAACTGACATACATAAAGAAACTTGAAAATATGTCAACATGGCTCATATGGAAAGAGCTCTATGAATGTTTCTATTAGCAATGGAAGAACCCAAACTATTCTTTAGGGACTAACATGATAGTCCAAGCACAAAAAATAATGGCTTACGTGTGTTCTTAGGGGTACGATAAAGTAATATTATTGGATGTACTCATAAATAGATCGGTAGTTAACACCTTTCAATCAATATCACTTAGGCCAAAAACAAAATCTTTCCTTTGGACCTGAGGTTGCATGGCAAGTGTTCAACAAAATATTTGAACAAAACGTATTTGACAACAAAATTGGTAACAATGGAAATGTTAGGGGACCTTAATTTGAGAGGGCTTTGAAATCAAAGAAAGCTTTCAAATTATTGTCAAGTCTATCATAGGGAAAACCTTAATATTTTGGGTGAATTTTCTTGATTTTATAGTAAATAAAAAGCAAAAATTAGAGCTCATGCATATGATCCTTGTGGACCAACAATAACTTTGTTTGCAGGAAACCAACTTAATGATCATCATCTATTTTCTAACATATGCAAAGACACTATTCTAATTTTGGTGTTGTGCCTAGAAAAATGAGTGATGGGAAAACATGTGTTTTCATCCTCAGAGACTATTTCTTTCAAGGATAAGGTCTCAAATAAACCCCTCCACTTCAACAACTATAATTTGTAATCAAGTTTACAATATTTAAAATTACCAAAGAGTTATTAATCATAGGTGTTGTTGTGGATCATTTGCATATCCTTTTAAACCATTTTACTTTATTTGAATGTATGTTTGGGTTTCATGCTTAAGTTTCGAGAAACTTCCCGAGCGGAAGTAGTGATCGTCGAAGAATGTTTTCGGATGAGTAAATATGGGGGTGAAAAAAGCTCGTACGTTATCTAATCCGGCACCCCCGCGGTTGACTTGTTGACTGTGGAGCAAATGAAGATCGACGGCCTGGATTATTTGCGGGGGGCATAGGTCGAGGTTCTCCGCTGTACTCCAGGACCCCCTGCGGCGACGTCATCAAGCGAGGCGGAATGGAATTGCGATTATGCGATCAGAGGGAGATGCGATGGGCAGACTTGTGATCGGAACAATCGCATCGCAAATACTTGCGATGAGATTGGAGCATTTCATACAAACATGCAATTTTTCGATGGATGCAATTTGCGATGGATCGCATCGCAAATATTTGCGATGAGCACTTTAAATAAACCCGCAATTTGTATTTTTTGCTAATTGCGATTTGCGATAAGCGCCAAAGGGTTAAAACTTGGTTCCAGGGTGCGGGTGTATGGAAGAAAAGGGAAATATTTTGACATGGAAGTTTTATGAAGATGCATTAATATTGGAAAAAAGCAGGGTAGATAGCAGGCACAAAAAGACACAAGTTTTAAAGGGAGAAACAGTATTTAACTTTTTGCAGAGGCATTTCAATTTGCTATGGATGGTAAAAACACTCTTCACGGAAAGACTTACTCACAGTCAGGCTGTTGCATTTAGATTGGAATATCTTAGTTACAAGAATGCTTCTACAACTCAAGGTGAAATTTGGGAAAAAGTGCAAAACCTTCTCCATGGACACAGCAAAAGAGATCCCAACGGCTCAATCAAAAGTAGTCATTGATTCAGCAGCCGCTTCAGGACCAGACGTTCTCATAGATTAGAAGTTTTAAAATTCTCATTATGTTATTTTTCAAAATTATGTAAATGTAATAGGACTTTCCGAGGCATGTGCCTCCATTACAGTTAGAGTTAGTTAGAACAGTTAGAATCGGCTTCGTTACTGGAAACTGTCTTGTGATACTGTATAAAAAGACAATTTCAAGAAAGATGAAGGGTCCGAGTTTTGGAACCTTGAAGCAAATTTTGTACTCCAGAATAGCAAATCAATGAAAAAGTATGCAAGTTTCTAGCATTTGTTTATGCTGAAAAGTTTATTCAGTTTACATATTGTTCTCATATCTGTGAATGAAATAGAGTGATTTGAGCTGCGGGTCTCTTTATACTTGTGTATCTAAGAGTTAAACACACCTTAATGTGTGCTCCTCTATTTTAACCTTATCTTTACATAATTATTCTGAGTTTTAAAGTGGTAGATTATGTTCTTAAACAACATATCAGTTTGAAATTCCCTTTTCATTTCCTTCCATTCAATCATTTCAGCATAAGTGGAATATAGCATTGCATAACATATATGGGTTTGCTATCTAAGGAGTCATACAATCAATGTTTTGAGAGTTTTTAATACAGAGACAAAATATATTCATTTGTGACAGAATTAGATAATGTCTCAAGCACGGATTCCTTTTCACAGCAAGGAATTGTTTCTTGAGGAACAACATTAATCGGCGCCGTTGCCGGGGACCGAAGATTTGAAGATTTTCCCTGGGTTTAGTTTGATATTTCCTCTGGTTGTTCAGAGAGGAGGAAATAATAAGTTGTGTTTGTTTGAAAATCGCTCTGGCTCCCAAGAAACCTCACACCAGGTCCGATACCTCTCAGCAAAAAGTTCCTGTTCTGTCTGATCCTGAGAAGCTTGTTTCAAAGAAGGGCCAGAAACCAAAAATATTAGATACACCAGAAGCTACACTGCTCGCACCAGGAAACAGTTCATGCACGTTCTCATCTAAGAAATTTTCCAAGAAACTCATTTTCTCAGAAGAAGAATCGTCACCATCACCCGTTCGTTTTCAAGAACCCACATTAGAAGAGCAATCTTTGGAGTTTGTGTCTTTTCCTTTTACAGAAACTCGGCCTCATATAATTGCCAGCTCTTTTGCAATCGTTCATACTCCAACTCCTATATCAGTTGTTCTGCCTCATTCATCCCCACCTACAACTGGTATTCATTTTACCCCCCGCTCAAGGAGCAGTTAACCCGGGCGTAAACATGGCAGTCCCTACAGCCCCTGCTTTCTTGATGAATAGATATGCACCATTAAATCTACCCCAACCACTGCATGATATGCCTCAGGAGTATCTTAAGTTACTCCCTATATTTACTGGTGAAGATGAAATAACTGTAGAACAACACTTGCCCCTGTTTTGCACATTTGCTGAGAATTTAAATGTTGAACATTTGGACGTAGTAATGAGACTTTTTGTTCAGTCTCTAAGTGGAGAGGCAAGGAAATGTTTCAAAGGATTACCTAATGGTTCCATTAATGATTGGGATGCTTTAGAAAGACGTTTCATCAAAAGGTGGGGCGAAAAGAGGGACCACGGTTATTCTTTGACAGAGTTTAATGCAATAAAGAAGAAATCTGATGAAAATATGAGTGATTTTGTGAAAAGGTTTAACAAATTATATAATAGTTTTCCTACAGAAATGAAACCCCCTCCTATTGGATCAAGGGTCATTTTTTCTGGTGCGTTTGAGCCAGAGTTCAGTTTCACATTGAGAGAAAGAAGGTCTCCTACTTTGGAGCAAATTCAAACTGATGCTCTGGAGATTGAGGCTAATATGTCCGCTGCTGGTAAAGTTTAAGATAAAGGAAAGACTAAAGAAGAAGCCTCATCTCAAGATCAGAGAATTGATGATATGACTAAGGTCATAAAAAATCTCTCCAATAAATTGGTGAAGTTGGAAATAGACAGTAAGCCTGCAAGACAGAATAGAGGGGTTTTTAATCCCCAATTTAAAAAACAGCCTCTGCAGATTCTACAAAGAGAGAAGAAAGATCAAGATTAGGTGCAAGCACCTTTGTATATAGAGGCAGCTCCATCCCGTTCAGCAGATGACGATGATGAAAGAGAGGATGATGCTCGAATTTCTGCTGTGTACATGGAAGATGATGAAACATAAGAAGAAGTTGAGGAAGAAGGAGTAGAAGAAAGTGATAT
Organism: Pinus albicaulis; assembly: GCA_034641835.2. Taxonomy (NCBI): domain Eukaryota; kingdom Viridiplantae; phylum Streptophyta; class Pinopsida; order Pinales; family Pinaceae; genus Pinus; species Pinus albicaulis. The sequence continues at coordinate 103,880 of JAXQQM020061113.1, forward strand.
TTCATTTGATCAAGAAGAGATGGATGATTACTGCAGACAATTTACAGACTTCATGCAATCCGAGTTACATAGAAAGTCTGATTTGAGGTCAAAGAAGAGGCTAAGAACTCAAGAGAATGAAGAAAAAGAATCAGAATCAGTGCCTGCTCCAATGGCGACTCCATTGCAGAAATACCAGACTAAGAAATTAGATAAGGGGAAAAATCCCATGAATGAAGAAAAAGAGAAGGAAAAGCAGCAAGCCGAAGCTTCTCAAACAAAGGTTAGAGATTATAATATTTTGGAGAAGGTGGTTAATGTTTCTAATCAAAATCCAAGTTCCAAGAAAGATCAAGAAGAGCCTGAAAAGTTGACAAAACCAAATCAAACTTTTTGTTTGGCAAAAGAATTGGAAAAAGTGAAAATTCAAGTTCCTCTTCTTAAATTAATGAAAACACCTGGTTATAAGAAGGAGATTGCTGAATTTATCAATCTATCTCAGTCTGATGAAGTGGGTGATATAGTTAATCTGCAAGAAGAAAAACCAGTGGTTACATTTGGGCCTCATGTTGAAGAGGTAGATTCATCTGTCCCTCCTTTCTATATTTCACTTCTGTTACACGATTTTGTTCTGCATAATTGTATGCTAGATTCTGGCGCATCCCACAATTTGATGCCATTGTGTGTGATGAAAGAGTTGAATTTTCAAATCACTAAGCCATACCGGGATCTTTATTCTTTTGATTCAAAGAGGGTGAAGTGTGTGGGTCTTATTAAGGATATGGTTGTTTCATTGGCTCAAATCCCTACCAAGAGCATTATGATGGACGTGGTAGTGGTTGATATTCCAGCCAAATTTGGTATGCTATTATCTAGATCGTGGGGAGCAAAGCTAGGAGGAGTTTTGAAGCTAGATTTCACATACGCTATCATTCATGTTTTCAATGGGGAAGAAAGAAGGTTGTATAGAGAAACTAGGTTTCAAAAAACTGCCACTAAGAAAGATGCAGGTAATTCACCAATTTACGGCCAAGAGAAGGATGACCTCTCTTCTTTCATGTTTCATGAAGATGCAGAATTTGCTGAAGAGTCACAAGGGCAGCTCCCTTCAGCAATTGTACATAAGGAGCTGCATTCAAACAAGCCCTGGAAGTGTTATTTTGATGGTGCGTTTTCAAAAGAAGGCACTAGAGCTGGTTTCATTTTTGTTTCTCCGGAAGGTAACCTTGTGCCTTTTTCTTTCAAATTGGAGTTTGAGTCCACTAACAATTTTGCAGAATATGAAGCATTAGTATTAGTTTGCAGACAACTAAGCAAATGGGAATTCAGTCTATGACCGTGTTTGGGGATTCTGAATTAATTATAAGACAGATAAAGAATTTGTGTCAAACTAAACATCCCAGATTAAGAGCATATAGGAATGAGGTCTGGGATTTGATTGAAAGTTACTTTGAAGCTTTCAATTTACATTTTGTTCCCAGGGAAGAGAATAGAATGGCCGATTCTTTAGCAGTTGCAACCATTACATTCAAACCTCCGATTAATCCGAGACTGAGATATGAAATCGAGATGAGATATAGACCTTCAATCCCTGACAATGTCAAACACTGGCAGGTCTTTGAGGATGATGAACAGATTAAGCAGTTTTTGTTGATGATTGAAGATTTTGAGGATCATCCGATGGATTTGGAGACTGATGAAGATGAGTCGGCTTGTAAGACTCTGAAAAAGAAGATTGGTGGTCATGATATTATTCAGTTGAAAGACAATGTTTTGCCAAGAGGCTTGGTGCCTCTCGAAAAACTGTTTGATGCAAATGACGTGGCCGTGAATCAGAAGAAAGCAAACCAAGATGAGAATGTGGAATATTGTAATTTAGGAACTCAACAGGAGCCTAAAATGATCAATTTGTTCAAAGGAGTCCCGCCGGATTATAAAGAAAGGTACATTGATCTGTTCAAACAATTTAAAGATGTATTTTCTTGGTCTTATGATGATCTAAAGACATATGATAAGAGTATCATACAGCATAAAATCCCACTGAAAGATGGAGGAAAACCACATAAACAGAAGCTTAGACAAATCAATCCATTATTGTTGGCTCCGATTGAAAAAGAGATCAAGAAATTACTTCAGGCCAAAATAATTGTTCCTCTCAGATATTCGGATTGGGTTTCCAATCTTGTACCAGTCCGAAAGAAAAACAGAGAGATAAGGCTGTGTGTAGATTTCAGGAACTTGAATAGGGCTTCATTGAAAGATAATTACCCTTTGCCGAAAATGGATTTCGTCTTACAAAAAGTGACTGGAGCTGGTAGATTATCAATGGTCGACGGTTTTTCAGGGTATAACCAGGTTGCTGTGGAGAAAGGAGATCAAAATAAAACTAATTTTACTATGCCCTGGGGAACATTCATGTATGCCAGGATGCCATTTGGCCTAATGAATGCAGGAGCCACATTCCAAAGAGCGATGGATATTGCATTTGTAGGAGATGAGTTTCTAGTTATCTGTCTGGACGATGTCACAATTTTTTCAAAATCTGATGAAGAACATCTACAGCATTTGAAGAAAGCCTTCCTAAAGTGTAGGAAGTTTGGGTTATCACTGAATCCTAAGAAGTCTTTATTTTCTCTGGAGGAGGGTAAACTGCTGGGGAATATTGTTTCCAAACAAGGTGTGAAGATCGATCCAGCAAGGGTTGAAGCAATACAGTCAATTCCTCTGCCTCGGAGTTGTTAGCCACCTATAATAGTTTGCTATACCAAAAGGTGGCTAAGATATTTTTTGAGCCTCCAAGGAACAAATTTTATCACTAAAAATTGTTGGCTCTTGAAGACTCCTTGTAGGCCTCATGCCTCTGTCCAAAATCCTCATTTGCTGTCCCATTTTATACTCAGGAATTTCTGTTGATTCCAACTGAAAGACTGTTGAAAGATCGTCATTTCTCCTCTTCTCAAAACCTTTCATCTGCTCCCCTTTTTCTCCATCAAAACTACCTTGTTTTCATAAGTCCTCTTCTTTCCATTTATGAAAATTTTCCCCTTTCATAGTTAAAAACTCACTTTTTAACTATTTCGGAACCCCCCGATCAATATTTTCCTTTGTAAACCCAAAAACCCACTTTTCGAAAGTTTTAAGTTAAAAACTTAAAACCACGTGATAAATATAAATGGGTTGATTGAAAAGAGCCGATCGTGCAATTGCAATCGGAAACAACACAAATGGGTTGATCGGAAAGACCAGGCTCAATGGCCCGATTGCGATTGGCCCTTGTCTTTATACTCCCGGGCATATTACATTCCATGAAAACCACCGGCCCCGCAATCGGGCGCCTTTTTTCCTTTACTTGTATATTTTCCACTCGATCTATTATAACTTGTGTTTATTGCAAAAACTTTGGTTTTTCATATGTTTAAAGGTTTTTCCGCCGGTGCGTAAGTCGAAGAAATCCTGACCGTTGATCTAGTTCTTCGATCCAACGGTCCGCGCACAATCGCATCGCAACTTTTCCTTATTGCGCAATCGCATGCCCATCTCTGCGACCTCCGATTGCCGATCCCCGATTCAATCCCGACCGTCGATCTTGTTCTCAGATCAACGGTCTGCGCTCAATCGCAAGTTCCCTCCGATCGCAATCGCAAGCCTTCCCGTCTCACTCCCGATTGCGATCCGCCGATTCCATCGCAGCCGTCCATCTTTTTCACAATCCAACGGCCATCGCACACCCTTGCGATCCCTCCGATTACATCCTATCCATTCATTTCCCGCTGATCCAACGGTCATCGCTTGATCGCACTGGTCACCCGAATGCTAATCGCAAGCCCGTTCCACAGTCCTCCGATTTAATCCTAGCCGTCCATCTCCCTGATGATCGGACGGGCAGCGCTCAATCGCATCGCTGCGTTTCAATCGCATCCCCTTCTCTGCCCTCCCCGATCACGATCCTCCGATTAAATTTGAGCCGTCCATCCTCCCGAGGATCCAACGGTCCTTATTCCCTCCGATCACAAGTCTTGCCCCATTTCAAAAACCCTCTGATTCACCTTCCGCCATCGATCTGATCTGCAGATCAATGGCCAGCGCTCAATCGCATCGGAAATTTACATCGCATGCACTTGCCTGCCACCCCCGATTGAGATCCTCCGATTAGATCAGGACCGTCCACGTGTCCAGATCGGACGGTCCAAAACCACCCCGCCTTATTTCTTCTCCCCGCTCTCATTTTCCTGTTTTTCGCCGATCTCCACCGTTAGATATTTTTATCCGACAGCTACGCTCCTCCCCCGCCATCTGAAGCAGTTTAAACCTATTTTTTCACAGGATTTCTTAATTGTTTTGTGTTTGATGCAGGTGTTCTAAATGGTTTTCCATTGTATAACGAAGAAATGCCAAGGGCTGGGAATGACGATTCTCATGCCCTCGTTTCATTACAGAGAAGCCATCCATGGGGCTCTATTCCATGTTTCGTCAGTACTCTATGAGTATTGATGCCGTAAAGCCCAGTGCGGGTCTGCACATCGACAAGACACTATTTTAATTCAAACACAGTTAAAGAGTATCAGTTTTGAAGACAGAGCATAGCAGATGAAGATTGAAGACAATTTTTATGGGGATTACGGCTAAGACAGTTATCAAAAGCCTAATCCCCAATCTAAAACACAGTTTAAAGGAAAACCTAAAGTGTTTTATCAGACAGAAAGGTTTCCACCGCTTCAACTGAGGCGAATTGATTCCTCAGCTACTACAAAGAGCCACCTGTCGCCTCAAACCATTCAAAATAGAGGCCGAAGTTATTGATTCAGGAAATATCTGCCTCCAGCGCTGCCAAGAAGTTAATTCTGCCAAAGGAGTGTAATAGAAAATAGCTGCAGAGTTGCTCCAGACAGAACATAGAGCCTTAAAGTCAAATAAAGCTCCCACTGAGCTTTGATATTAATTGTAAAACATTAATACAGTGATCCACCTGTACACTTCTCCATCGAACCCCTCAAGAGACCGAGAAGTCATTTAATCTGTATTAATGGTTCATGAGATATTTTTGTTAGTTCTCACCTCCTCATCTTCCTATAAATACTTCTGCATAAGATGAGAAGGTTGGTTGCTGTTTGATCACAAGTTGTAAATATCAAAACTCTCTGAAATAAATATACAAGTCTGTTGAAGTTGAAAATAATTTGGAGTCTTGGATGTCTTGATGATGCCGTTGCATGTCTGTTCCTGAGAAGGCTCTATCATTTGATCCATGAGCTTGGCTGTTGGTGAAGTGCTCTGAACTGTTAAATGTTTTTTCTTTGTTTTCATTATGTTCCATAATTTCTTACTACAGTAGGCTGAAAGTTTTAGGCTAAGAAATGACTCCTGGAAGCACCTTAGACCTGTTCACCCTTCACTGTTGTATGTTTTCTTCTGCTGAAGTATTTTAGAGGCTTTAAAACTTCTCTTTAGTCTTCATGCTCGTTTATTTCCTTGATAGCTCAAATAGTTGGTTTCAGCATGTTATGGTTCTCCCTGCTTGTCTGCCATCACTTGAAAGCCATTATTGAAATCTCCCTTCAAAGTACCATTGTCTTAAGTTAACCAAAGAGGTCGGTTTTGATCTTACCCTTTGCCCCTGCTTAAACAGTTGTTTTGAAGGTCTTTATAGTTGCAAACACATATGTTATTTAGGTGTTCCCTCTTCTATGAATGCAATTATCAGTGAATCTTTTATGTTTTCTAAATCCTTTAAAATAAGATCTTTGAGGAAATAGGGTGTTCCCCGAATCTTAGATTTCATTTTAAGAAGTTGTCTTGAAATCATTATTTGCTTAAAGAATGTTTGTAGAATTTATGGTTAGCCATGTCTATCAAATATCTCTTTATTGATAAGTTATGTTTCTCAAGTTCCCTTTGTTGAGAATTAAATTTCTTTTTCTAAATCATTAATGTTCATCTCATTCCAAAACAAAGGATCCTGTGGCCAAGTTAGATTTGCCCTTTGATATCCCATATCCCTTGAAGAGTTTGTCATGATCTTATTTTGACTCCATTGCCCAATGAACCGGATATTTCCTCTTTCTGTCTATCTTTCCTAGACCTTTCATATTCTGATGTATCAACTCAACCCAACCAAACAAACATCTGCACGTAATAACTAGTCTAAAATTCCATAACCAAAGCAAACAAGATAAACCTTTGAAAACAAATATTTGAGAGATCCCTCTCTGAGAACAGGAGGACTAGATCCTAGAACTCTAAAGATTGGTTCTGATGTTGCCTTGTCTTTTGATTTGCCAAACTGTCAAAACACGGGGAACCAACATAATGGCGATCACGGTGGGACATGCTGAGAATTAGAGGTTTACAAAACCTTTCCTTCAACTTTAGGTCTAGTATAACATAAGTAACTTTCTTCAAGCACTGCCTAACATAATGGCAATCATGATAGGACTCTTTTGAATCAGTGACAAACTAAGTAACCCTTAGGATTCCTTTTAAATCCTTATCAAACCTTGAAGGAACTAGTTACCAAGCCATAAGAGCAACTCTGTTTGTTTGAACACCTTAGCTAAGTGAAAAATCAGACTTAGAACACTCTCTTAACTTATAAAAACAAAATAAACTCAGAAAAACCCAAAATATTTCAAGTTTGGCTTCATAATAAACATGGTGGTGGACCATAAAACCTTTTACCTCCTTAGGAGCTAAAAAATTCCACCTGGCGACTCCATAATCCTGAGCAGACCTTAAAGACTCCACTGGAAAGAACCCTTACCATTATAACAGTTTCCTAATCCAATTAGAGGATTGTAAGATCAAAATTTGTGTAAACAGATCAGTTAACCTCTCAAAGATTGTCATACTTGGTTGAACTCTTCCTGTTATTAGGATCTCAAATTACAGCATAGTGGCTTCTAGGAAGATTTATACTAGAGCCCATCCTGACCCCGATCCACCTGAGATAATTGATGACCCAAAAAGTATCCTTTGGAAGTCTCCTAAGGTTAAATTTTCAACTGTTTTCAGGTCACCCTTGAGAGCTAATTCAGTTCCTGAAAATATTTTAGCTCTACAACAATCACAAGTTGACTTAGTAAACCCATTTAAAACTAGGTCATTTGATGATATAATTCAGATAGATTTTGAGTCTTCACTTTCATCCCCGGAAACAAGTGAATATCCTGATAGAGAATCAACACCTCCTGATCCACATTTTCTTTTTAACCTAGGTGTCTCTCATCCAAAATCAGCTCAGCAATCTGCTGCTGTTCCATCCACTTCTGTACACCATTCATCCACTGTTCAAACCACTCCACTCCAGCCAAATCCCCCTCTTGTTAATCCAACACTTGTTAATCCACCCCCACCACATATCATGGCAGCATGGTATGCTCCCTTAGCCCTTAATATACCACTAGTCAATCTTCCACAGGACTATCAGTCCAAAATTCCATTATATGATGCTAATAATGCTACAACTGCATCACAACATGTGGATAAGATGAATGACTATTTTGATCGAAATGAAATTGATGATGATTCTATCAAACTTAGACTGTTTGCTCAGAGCTTAGGGGGAGAAGTAAGAAAATGGTTTAAAGGTTTAGCCCCCCGTAGTATAAATGACCTCCAAGGCTTCCATCAGACATTTCTAAACAAATGGGAAGTAAATAAGAATCCTCATCTTTTCTTTGTTGATCCTATGGAAGAGTGTGTGGAAATCTCGACTGGCTCAAATTATCAAGCATTGACCCTTTGCAAGAGCCAGAGACATGAAAAGTTGTCACCTTCTATGATAGCCTTGACATTGAAGGCTAACCTTCAATATGCTCTATGGATACCTCTGACAAGCAGCCAGAGTTATTACTTCTTCTTGACATTACTCAGCTGGATGCATTGGCACTTTTGTATCATATGATTATGTAAATACTCCATGTTTAGAATAGGTAAGATAGGAATTTAAATAAAGCTCACTTCTGAGCATGTAGTTAGTTTTTGTTTTCTTCTTTGAAGAAAAATCAAGAATTCAAAAATACAAAAACAAGGAAAAGAAAGAAAAGAGGGCAGAAATGAAAACAAGAAAGGCACAGCCCCATGCCAAAAAGAGAAATAAATCTGAAAGTGTGCAAGCTCAAATGCCACTCCTGCAAAACACACTTCTAGTTAGTCAAACAGCCTAATCTTGACTAATTAGCTTTTAAATTTTTCTGCTGACAGGATAGTGAATTCGATTTTCCAAATTGTTCAATCTTGGCTTATCAGTAGATAGATTAGGATAGAAATTGAAGGTTCAAACAAACTCAAAATCTGAACCTGAGTTTCCCAAAGAGAAATGACTCACACTTGTTTTATTTTCTGAGTCAAGAAGATGTAAAAATCTGGTTCTAATCCGCTCAAAACCTGAATCAGATATCAAGGAAGAGATAGCTCACAGAAAAAAGAAAAATCAGAGCCATGAAAAGAAGAGAGAAGGCCATAATAAGAAGCTTTCACATCTTAAGCCTTCAATTTTTGATGTTCAATTTCCGCAAATAATAATCTATGTGCAGCTTGTTTTTATGCCATAGATCATAGCAAGTCGAACAGCTCATTCTTGACTTGACTATTTTTAAATTTCTGTTGTAGAATTTAGAGAATGAAAGTTTGTTGGACTGTTTAATCCCAATAGACAGTAGACTAGGTAGAGAAATATTTGAGCTCAACTGTTTAATCTGAGTTCAGGGAGAAATAAGGATTAGAAATAGATTAGATTTCCTGCTTTCAAAAGAATAAAATGTTGTGAATAGAGTTTGCCAATCCAAGTGCACTCTCATGAAGAAAAAATGTTAGATCAGTAGGATTGGAGTAGGTAGAAGTTGTATTGATGAAATTCATTTTTCTTTCATGACTGATATTTTTATCAAAGAAAAGCAAGAGCAAGCAGTGGGTCAGGCACCAGTCAACATCCCAGAGAAATCAAGTCTAAATTCTTGATGCCTTCAAGAAGGCACCATCCCCAAGTGGAGCCACTGTTAGCCACCTATAATATTTTGTTATACCAAAAGGTGGCTAAGATCTTTTTTGAGCCTCCAAGGAACAAATTTTATCACTAAAAATTGTTCGCTCTTGAAGACTCCTTGTAGGCCTCATGCCTCTGTCCAAAATCCTCATTTTCTGTCCCATTTTATAATCAGAATTTCTGCTGATTCCAACTGAAAGACTGTTGAAAGATCGTCATTTCTCCTCTTCTCAAAACCTTTCGTCTACTCCCCTTTTTCTCCATCAAAACTACCTTGTTTTCATAAATCCTCTTCTTTCCATTTATGAAAAAATTCCCCTTTCATAGTTAAAAACTCACTTTTTAACTATTTTGGAACCCCCCCGATCATATTATCCTTTGTAAACCCAAAAACCCACTTTCCGAAGTTTTAAGTTAAAAACTTAAAACCACGTGATAAATATAAATGGGTTGATTGAAAAGAGCCGATCGCGCAATCGCAATCGGAAACAACACAAATGGGTTGATCGGAAAGACCAGGCTCAATGGCCCGATTGCGATTGGCCCCTGTCTTTATACTCCCAGGCATATTACATTCTGTGAAAACCACCGGCCCTGCAGTCGGGCGCCTTTTTCCTTTACTTATACATTTTCCGCCCGATCCATTATAACTTGTTTTTATTGCAAAAACTTTGGTTTTCATATGTTTAAAGGTTTTTCCGCCGGTTCGTAAGTCGAAGAAATCCTGACCGTTGATCTAGTTCTTCGATCCAACGGTCCGCGCACAATCGCATCACAACTTTTCCTTATTGCGCAATCACATGCCCATCTCTGCGACCTCCGATTGCCGATCCCTGATTCAATCCCGACTATCGATCTTGTTCTCAGATCAACGGTCTGCGCTCAATCGCAAGTTCCCTCCGATCGCAATCGCAAGCCTTCTCGTCTCACTCCCCATTGCGATCCGCCGATTCCATCGCAGCCGTCCATCTTTTTCGCAATCTGACGGCCATCGCACACCCTTGCGATCCCTCCGATTACATCCTATCCGTTCATTTCCCGCTAATCCAACGGTCATCGCTTGATCGCACTGGTCGCCCGAATGCTAATCGCAAGCCCGTTCCACAGTTCTCCGATTTAATCCTAGCCGTCCATCTCCCTGATGATCGGACGAACAACGCTCATTCGCATCGCTGCGTTTCAATCGCATCCCCTTCTCTGCCCTCCCCGATCGCGATCCTCTGATTAAATCTGAGCCGTCCATCCTCCCGAGGATCCAACAGTCCTTATTCCCTCCGATCACAAGTCTTGCCCCGTTTCAAAAACCCTCCGATTCACCTTCCGTCGTCGATCTGATCTGCAGATCAATGGCCAGCGCTCAATTGCATCGGAAATTTACATCACATGCACTTGCCTGCCAACCCCGATTGAGATCCTCCAATTAGATTAGGACCGTCCACGTGTCTAGATCGGACGGTCCAAAACCACCCCGCCTTATTTCTTCTCCCCGCTCTCATTTTTCTGTTTTGCGCCGATCTCCACCGTTAGATGTTTTTATCCGACGGCTACGCTCCTCCCCCGCCATCTGAAGCAGTTTAAACCTATTTTCCGCAGGATTTCTTAATTGTTTTGTGTTTGATGCAGGTGTTCTAAATGGTTTTCCATTGTATAACGAAGAAATGCCAAGGGCTGGGAATGACGATTCTCATGCCCTCGTTTCATTACAGAGAAGCCATCCACGGGGCTCTATTCCATGTTTCGTCAGTACTCTATGAGTATTGATGCCGTAAAACCCAGTGCGGGTCTGCACATCGACAAGACATTGTTTTAATTCAAACACAGTTAAAGAGTATCAGTTTTGAAGACAGAGCACAGCAGATGAAGATTGAAGACAGTTTTTATGGGGATTACAGCTAATACAGTTATCAAAAGCCTAATCCCCAATCTAAAACACAGTTTAAAGGAAAACCTAAAGTGTTTTATCAGACAGAAAGGTTTCCACCACTTCAACTAAGGCGAATTGATTCCTTAGCTACTACAAAGAGCCACCTGTCGCCTCAAACCATTCAAAACAGAGGCCGAAGTTATTGATTCAGGAAATATCTGCCTCCAGCGCTGCCAAGAAGTTAATTCTGCCAAAGGAGTGTAATCGTAAATAGCTGCAGAGTTGCTCCAGACAGAGCATAGAGCCTCAAAGTCAAATAAAGCTCCCACCGAGCTTTGATATTAACTGTAAAACATTAATACAGTGATCCACCTGTACACTTCTCCATCGAACCCCTCAAGAGGCCGAGAAATCATTTAATCTGTATTAATGGTTCACGAGATATTTTTGTTAGTTCTCACCTCCTCATTTTCCTATAAGTACTTCTTCATAAGATGAGAAGGTTGGTTGCTGTTTGATCACAAGTTGTAATATTGAAACTCTCTGAAATAAATATACAAGTCTGTTGAAGTTGAAAATAATTTGGAGTCTTGGATGTCTTGATGATGCCATTGCATGTCTGTTCCTGAGAAGGCTCTATCATTGGATCCATGAGCTTGGCTGTTGGTGAAGTGCTCTGAACTGTTAAATGTTTTTTCCTTGTTTTCATTATGTTCCATAATTTCTTACTACAGTAGGTTGAAAGTTTTAGGCTAAGAAATGACTCCTGGAAGCACCTTAGACCTGTTCACCCTTCACTGTTTTATGTTTTCTTCTGCTGAAGTATTTTAGAGGCTTTAAACCTTCTCTTTAGTCTTCATGCTAGTTTATTTCCTTGATAGCTCAAATAGTTGGTTTCAGCATGTTATGGTTCTCTCTGCTTGTCTGCCATCACTTGAAAGCCGTTATTGAAATCTCCCTTTGAAGTACCATTGTCTTAAGTTAACCAAAGAGGTTAGTTTTGATCTTACCCTTTGCCCCTGCTTAAACAGTTGTTTTGAAGGTCTTTATAGTTGCAAACACAGATGTTATTTAGGTTTTCCCTCTTCTATGAATGCAATTATCAGTGAATCTTTTATGTTTTCTAAATCCTTAAATAAGATCTTTGAGGAAATAGGGTGTTCCCCGAATCTTAGATTTCATTTTAAGAAGTTGTCTTGAAATCATTATTTTCTTAAAGAATGTTTGTAGAATTTATGGTTAGCCTTGTCTATCAAATATCTCTTTATTGATAAGTTATGTTTCTCAAGTTCCCTTTGTTGAGAATTAAATTTCTTTTTCCAAATCATTAATGTCCATCTCATTCCAAAAAAAAGGATCCTGTGGCCAAGTTAGATTTGCCCTTTGATATCCCATATCCCTTGAAGAGTTTGTCATGATCTTATTTTGACTCCATTGCCCAATGAACCGGATATTTCCTCTTTTTGTCTATCTTTCCTAGACCTTTCATATTCTGCTGTATCAACTCAACCCAACCAAACAAACATCTGCACGTAATAACTAGTCTAAAATTCCATAACCAAAGCAAACAAGATAAACCTTTGCAAACAAATATTTGAGAGATCCCTCTCTGAGAACAGGAGGACTAGATCCTAGAACTCTAAAGATTGGTTCTAATGTTGCCTTGTCTTTTGATTTTCCAAACTGTCAAAACACGGGGAACCAACAGGAGTAAGAAGGATATTGAGAGATTTCTTGGAAAATTTATTTTTCTAAGAAGATTTGTTTCCAATTACGCTGAGATCGTTAAGCAGATAACAGATATGTTGAAAAAGGATGCTGAGGTGAAGTGGGACAAAGAAGCAAGGGAATCGTTTCAAAGTATTAAAGAAGCTTTAAAGGAAGCGCCAGTTCTAATTAGTCCAGATTATTTGAAGCCCTTTCAAATTTTCTCATTTGCATCTGCTTCAACAATTGCTACTGTGTTATTACAGAGAAGTGAAGAAAAGTATGAACAACCAGTAGCATATTTCAGTAAAGTGCTCCGAGACGTAGAATTGAAATATAATATATTGGAGAAACAAGTATATGCTCTGGTGAAAGCATTGAAAGCATTCATAACCCATATCCTTCATTCTCAAATCTTGGCGTACGTTCCCAATTCTGATGTCAAGGATGTCCTAGTACAGAGTGATGTGGAAGGAAAAAGGGGCAAATGGATTGCTAAAATCCAAGAATATGACCTGGATGTAAAACCAACCAAACTGTTCAAAGGATTGGGATTGGCCAAATTATTAACAGAGTCAAATTTCCAAGCATTGGGAATTAATTTGTTGGCCCCTGTAGAGGAAGTTGATGGAGAAACAGGTGATAATCAGCCAAAGCCAGCAATTAAATATAAATTTCCCAGCTCAGGTTGGTACAAGGATATTGTCCATTATTTATGCTTCCTTTCTTGTCCTCCCTCAATAGATAGAAATAAATACAGAGCTTTGAAACTTAAGGCTCAACCTTATGTCATAATTGAAGCAAAGCTATATTGGAAAGATCCTGCTGGTGTATTATTGTTATGTTTGACCGAGGAGGAAGTTCCAAAAGTAATCGAAGAATATCATGAATGCTTGTGCGGAGGTCACTATAGTTGGAAAGTAACTGCTCATAAAGTTTTTAAATCAGGTTTATATTGGCCATCTGTGTTTGCTGATGTTTATAAAGCAGTCAGAAGTTGTAAAAAATGCCAGGTGTTTGCAGAAAAGAAAAAGTTAGCCCCTTTACCTCTTCTCCCTGTTTTTGTCGAGGAACCTTTCAGACAATGGGGATTGGATTTCATTGGAGAAATCAATCCACCATCCAGTGGGCAATTCAAGTGGATCCTTACCGCTACAGATTATTTTACGAAGTGGGTGGAGGAAATCCCCACCAGGAAGGAAAATGATTTGGTGGTTATGAAGTTTCTAGAAGAAAATATCTTTAGCAGATTTGGATGTCCAGTAAAGATTGTGACAGATAATGCACAAGTCTTCAATTCAATTAGGTTTATTAATTTCTGTCAAACTTACAATGTGATATTGTCTCATTCTACAGCTTATCATCCACAGGGGAATGGATTGGCAGAATCTTCTAACAAAACATTGCTAAGAATTTTGAAGAAGACAATAAATGAAAACCAAAAGAACTGGGATTCCAAGCTAGTGTTTGCGCTATGGGAAACAAGGATGACCACTAGAAGATCCACTGGTAAGTCACCTTACGAGCTAGTATATGGGACTCAGGCATTATTCCCCACCCAGCTGGTGAAACCTGTGATTTCCTTCCTTCAAGATGGTCAAGAAGAACCTAATGCCATGATTAGGAGAATGAATAATGTAATGGAGCTAAGTGAAAATAGAGATAAAGTTCAGGAGAATTTGCTTGCTTATCAGCAGAAAATGAAAACAATATTTGACATGAAAGCAAAAGAGATCATGTTTCAGAAGGGAGACCTAGTATTGAGGTGGGACGCCCGAAGGGAGGATAAAGGGAAACACGGAAAATTTGATCCCTTGTGGTATGGTCCGTTCAAAATCAATGAAGACAAGATGAATAACACTTTCATGCTGGAAAATCTTGAAGGAGAAGTATTAGATATGCCTGTGAATGGGAAATATATAAAGCATTATTTTCGGCACTAAGGGATTGTTTCATCACCATTGTATATATCCGGTGTGATCACTGTACATTTTCCATCAAGAAATTTTTTACTCCATGCCCGAAGTGAAGGCACTAATCTGCAGGTTCTTAGTGTTTCATGGTAAAAACACTATCCCCAGGTGGAGCCAGATGTAGTGGATCATCTGCATATCCTTTTAAACCATTTTAATTTATTTGAATGTATGTTTGGGTTTCATGCTTAAGTTTCGAGCAACTTCCCGAGCGGAAGTAGTGATCGTCGAAGAATGTTTTCGGATGAGTAAATACGGGAGTGCAAAAAGATCATACGTTATCCAATCTGGCACCCCCGCGGTTGACTTGTTGACTGTGGAGCAAATGAAGATCGATAGCCTAGATTCTTTGCGGGGGGCATAGGTCGAGGTTCTCCGCCGTACTCCAGGACCCCCTGTGGTGACGTCATCAAGCGAGGCGGAATGGAATTGCGATTATGTGATCGGAGGGAGATGCGATGGGCGGACTTGCAATCGGAACAATCACATCGCAAATACTTACGATGAGATTGGAGCATTTCATACAAACATGCGATTTTGTGATGGATGCGATTTGCGATGGATCGCATCGCAAATATTTGCGATGAGCACTTTAAATAAACCCGCAATTTGGATTTTTTGCTAATTGCGATTTGTGATAAGCGCCAAAGGGTTAAAAATTGGTTCCAGGGTGTGGGTGTATGGAAGAAAAGGGAAATATTTTGACATGGAAGTTTTATGAAGATGCATTAACATTGGCAAAAAGCAGGGCAGATAGCAGGCATGAAAAGACACAAGTTTTAAAGGGAGAAACAATATTTAACTTTTTTCATAGGCATTTCAATTTGCTATGGATGGTAAAAACACTCTTCACGGAAAGACTTACTCACAGTCAAGCTGTTGCATTTAGATTGGAATATCTTAGTTACAAGAATGCTTCTACAACTCAAGGTGAACTTTGGGAAAAAGTGCAAAACCTTCTCCATGGACACAGCAAAAGAGATCCCAACGGCTCAATCAAAAGTAGCCATTGATTCAGCAGCCGCTTCAGGACCAGACATTCTCATAGATTAGAAGTTTTAAAATTCTCATTATGTTATTTTTCAAAATTATGTAAATGTAATAGGACTTTCTGAGGCATGTGCCTCCATTACAGTTAGAGTTAGTTAGAACAGTTAGAATCAGTTTCGTTACTGGAAACTGTCTTGTGATACTGTATAAAAAGACAATTTCAAGAAAGATGAAAGGTCCGAGTTTTGGAACCTTGAAGCAAATTTTGTACTCCAGAATAGCAAATCAATGAAAAAGTATGCAAGTTTCTAGCATTTGTTTATGCTGAAAAGTTTATTCAGTTTACATATTGTTCTCATATCTGTGAATGAAATAGAGTGATTTGAGCTGCGGGTCTCTTTATACTTGTGTCTCTAAGAGTTAAAAACACCTTAATGTGCGCTCCTCTATTTTAACCTTATCTTTACATAATTATTCTGAGTTTTAAAGTGGTAGATTATGTTCTTAAACAACATATCAGTTTGAAATTCCCTTTTCATTTCCTTCCATTCAATCATTTCAGGATAAGTGGAATATAGCATTGCATAACATATATGGGTTGGCTGTCTAAGAAGTCATACAATCAATGTTTTGAGAGTTTTTAATACAGAGACAAAATATATTCATTTGTGACAAAATTAGATAATGTCTCAAGCACTGATTCCTTTTCACAGCAAGGAATTGTTTCTTGAGGAATAACGGGTGTCATTAATTAATGGGTCAAGAAAAAAACAACAAAATGTGTTGCAAATAAATGCACTCTATTAACATGCACTTTAAATGTGCATGTTTCCGTATGAGCCCAAGCTATAAAGGTCACAATGGTAGAGTTCTTTGAGCAAGAGGTCACACAACTTCTCTCTTTTTGTGAATCACATGCATTGAATTCTGATTCACAACACCTATATTAAAACTGTATAAGTGAATCTATTCAAACTGGAATTTTTTTTTCTATGAAGTGTATCTATACTCCAAAGTTTTCTTTATTATTCAATTTTCTTATCTCGATTACTGTCCAAAATATTTTAAAGAGGGTCCTCTAGGGAAGAACAGATCCTTTTTTTATTCCACGGTTCCCACACTTCAATCCAACCACTATGTCTGTCACCAAAATGGCAGTTTGGTTTCATGTCCTCATTTTCCAATACTAGTTTGTAATTTATCAGTGTTTGTATATATTGTCAATACCTAGGGAACAAATTAGAAACAAATCTTAAAAGTATTGAGTTTGGTTTTTCACATATGCTTGACCCAATCACTTCTAGAAAAAACCAACTATGTTTGACGAGACAAACTAAAATCATGACAAGTTTCACATACTAGACATCTACCTTAATACCATTAACATGGGAAACCTAGATGCAACCTAAAAAGGACTGCTTAGCAAGGTTAAGATGCCCAATATCCAGTATATCCAAAAAAATAAGTTCATTCAATTGGAGCAAAACTGCATAAAAGCATGAGGGCCTTCTTTGCCACTTATTCCTAAGCTATTATATTTGTTGTGTATTATCATATTTTGAAACATGTTTTTGGATTTGACTTAATAATGGACAAATTGAACTTTGTCCATCTTAGTTCAAAACTTCATTTCATAATCCTTGGAAATTTTGACGTATGTTGATATGATCCTATGATATTTTTGAATATGTTATTTTCAAGTCTGGAAAATTTGATCAAGCACAGTTTCCATTCGAGTGAGGATTGGTTCTACCTATAGTTATAGTCATTAATGTTTAGCTCTATCCTTACTCCAAATAGTACAAATATTTGGGGATTTTAACTTTGGTAGGAAATGGTATCTCTAACTACCATTTTGATCATCCAACCTCCCATTTGAAATCTTAAATCCACTTAATGGTCAATGCTCTAATCCATCCTCTCAAAAGACATGGTAACAATCCTAACATTATGTTGAGTCTTCATGATTTCGGTTTACAAGCAAGTCATGACAACGTTGCATTATACAATGAAAAATCTTCAAGTCTTCACAATCTACAGCAACAAATTCCCCACCTAGAACTAAAACCTTCAAGTTCTAATCTCGATTCTCCTCCATCCATAGACTACTCAATAGTCACTGCTAGGAAAAGAATCTTGAAAGAACAAAAATTGGTATAAAATAATGTGAGGTTTGTGATTTTATTAAATGTTAGAATTTTTAATTTTCATGTATAATATAAACACAAAGTAAAATATTTTTTTTTTCTATATATTCCAAACAATCCAATCAACAAATTAGCTCAAGGCTACTCTAAATTAAAGCCTTCCTCCTACAATGCAACCAAACTTACATCCAAACATTCATTTCCCGTGATAGTACTCAATGTTATTGTGTACTATGTTACTTCTAAAAAAATATTATAGATGTTTTTAAATACTCCTATTTCTTGACCATATCTTGGAAAAATATCATGTCATTCCATTTATGGTAACATGATTTGGGCACTAACAGGGCTAATAAAAAAATGACTTCTGAACCCAACAATTGCATGCAAATAAATTGAAATTTTGCACAACAAATTGAAAACAGAAAATCAAATAACATTTGTGACCAACAATAGAAGGTAGCAACAACCTTCAAATTTGACCAACCACTTCATTTATAAACTAAGCTACCACGTATGGATCAGATGACATGATTCAGACTACCAATTCTCATGAACCACCCATTCTAATACGTAAAAACCATCATATATCCAATCTTATTCCCCATCTCCTGATTGAAAATCATAATAATTTATCCATCCATGGCATTTCAATCACATACATACTGAAAGGCTCATTAAAAAAAAGAAACTTCTAACTAGACTATACAAGCAACACCCGACATATTCACAAAAATAGATACTTTAAACTCCTAGACCCCGATAGTAGATTTTATCAGC
This sequence comes from Pinus albicaulis, assembly GCA_034641835.2. NCBI lineage: Eukaryota > Viridiplantae > Streptophyta > Pinopsida > Pinales > Pinaceae > Pinus > Pinus albicaulis. The sequence continues at coordinate 122,300 of JAXQQM020061113.1, forward strand.
TTCAAATCAGACACATATTCTGGCAACGACCCTTGCCATCGCAATGTTCTCCTTTTGAGCATCTAAGCCTCTCATTCGGGTACCCATTCATCAATTAATGAGAAATACCATACCCCAGCAATTCAGAATCCAAAGACAGAACTGGATACCCATTCATCAATTCATGAAAAATCTGAAATCCCACCCCCTCTGTCACCGATACTCATGCCTAATCTCATCTCAAACACATAACAATAGTAGCAGAGTTTTTGCAAATAGCCCAACTCAACTCAATTTTTTTTCTCTTCTATAACATCTGGGACGCTCCACATATCAACGGATGACGGGGAGAGTCCATTGGCAACGGTCTCTAAGGAAAACCTAGTGCCTCATGGTTGGAGAAATATGCTTGGTCAAAGTTGCAAACCCCAACCAACGGTCCAAAACCCCAAGGGCGGCTGATGTGGCTGATTTACTTTGATCCCAAAGCATGGATGATGTGGCAGCATAATATTGACTAATTTAACAAAGGTGACATAGCAGTTTATCTTTAATTCTTGGGCTTAGAAGACAATTATTAAGGTTGAAAAGGTAATTCTAGTAGTTAAAGGAATCTGTTATGTTCCAAAAGCAAGGGAATAATTTATTGAATTAAATGTACATTAATTCTTGGTCCAGACTTTAAAAACTATTATGGTCCAAGGGAATAATTTTTGGATATGACCGTGATTATTTTATGGCACTAAGAGGGTCAGTTTGAAAATAAGATTAGTGGATGGTCTAAAAATTAATATGTTCTTTATAGTAGGTTGGCCCAACATAAGGGCTCCTCGGCCTCTATAAAATGGCGTGCCCCTGCTCTCCATGAATATCGAAAAATTCTTCGACTTTTCTATTTTCCTCCCTATGGAAGCTTTGATAGATCCGACGAGGAGGGTTAATGGTTGAAATTTGTACTTTTGGGGTAATGGAATTCATTGGGGTTTAAGGGTTATACATTTGTTTGGGATTTTTTTGGGTGTCAATTGTTTGCAGGTGCCGTTGTAGAATCATTCCCTCACAGAGTTTTGTGGGGCACTAAAGAATTGTTCGGGTTTGATCTATTTCAGGAACAACAACTCTAAGAATCCTTTTTGGCACTTGACATTAAGAACAGGTCAAAGACTCATCATAGGGAGTAGTATTGCAAAACTATGCATTTTGTACACTTGGTAATAATGTAAGTCCTTAATTTGAGTTGATCATTGTAGACCTGTGAAAAAGTCACCAAAAGCTGCCAAAATAGTTTTGAGCAGTTGTGTTTGGAATTGGATTTCTCGGCCTTCAAAACTGGGACCATGAGATAATTTAAGCTATTGATTCCCCGCAAACCTAAACTAATGATTCTTCAGAACCAATGAAAAACCCAATGAGATAACATCAAAATATATGCGGCCTACATCACTATGTCTCTGAGTGTATAAGTCTGTCATCTCTGTATAAAAGGGTTGATCAGCAGTTTAAGTATTCAACGAAGCAGCAAGTGGCAGAGACTTAGTATTATTTTTGTGACTTAACAGAGGATCTGAGCTAAAACACATCAAGATTTTTGGCATTATTTGTAGCAAAGACACCTTGTAGCAAATAAGCCTGCGACCCTGTAAAACATGCCAGATCTGTGCTGAATGTTATAAAATACAAGAAGTTCCACCCTGGAATAAAGATCCAGATCTGAAGAACTAGATTTGTCTCTATATGACAAGGGAACCTTATGATTGTGAGAAAGTAATGTATAAGACATGTGACCTGAAGGCGTGACTCTCTAGTGACATTGTTAACCGTAGCCTGAAGTGACCTGATAGTAACATGACCCATATACAACAATAGTTTTTCTACTAGAAAGAATGCAACAGTATCAATGAACCACGGAATCTGTAGGGTGTTATCTACAATAATCAGTAGTGATGTGTTATGGTTCATAGATACTTGACATAGCAGTAACCCTGTATGACATTTTCAATATGGCAGTTGTGCCTCTGTTTGACTGTGTGATACATGGCTGAGCAATGAGAACTACCAGTAGTAGTAGTGTGCATGATACAACAATATTTATGTATTGTCTTGTAATTCAAATCACTGAAGGTTGTTGTCGAAACTTATGCTAGGATTTGAAAAGTGCAGTGACCCTAAGGTCACAAGTAATCTTGATGACAATTGACAGTAGAATGGTCTCATATTAACAGTGCATAAGCAATTGTGTTTTGGAGTGTGCAATGAATGAGGTTCTAAACATAAGTGATTGCCAACATGAGTATGTATTGGTGGTAGAACATATTCATTTTGTATGCTGGTGTAGATATATTTCCAAGACTTTATTGATAAGCTAGGGTTTGCAACGGAATATATGTTGATATTGAAGCTGAGCTATGGGTTACAAGGGTTGACATTGTGATATCCATGATAGAAGCAATGCTAGTGAAGAACAACAGTATAATGACATTACTTTATTATGGAAATGAAACCTTGAATGAAGAGTGAAATTTTAGTAAGCTCATGATAGCATTATTCCTTGACTGTATGACTCTAAGGGACCCTTGGTGATTGTGATAACTGGGCAATAGCTTATGTGATAAGTTGGACAGTAATGTATACCAAAGTATTCATAACAGAGATATGTGACTGAACAATAAATGATGATACCTCTTGACATGACTTTGATGACATCACCAATTTTGATGACACCTATGACATTGATACAATGATGGAAGTGGTGTTGTGATATAACCTTGATTACATGACAATATCTTTGATATATGATAGTGAGCTAGTTTGGAAGTAATCTGTTGATACAACAACATATTTGACAGTAACCTTGTAAGTGATATGAAGTGACCTTGTTGATGGCAGTGATCTTCCTTTATCTTCTACCCTACCTTGACAACAATATTTTGATGTGGGAGAAACCTTGGTATATGGCAGTAACTTGGTGAACCTAGCATGACATTTGATATGACAATGATTCTAATGAAAACGCTCTCAATACATGACAATAACAATGTTCTTGGAAAATGGCTGTAACCCTTGACATGATAGAAACCTTATATAGAAGTGACTGTGATGTAAATGTGACATTGAGATAGGGACATTATGACAGTAGTATTGTGACATTCAAGTTGTAACAACATTACTGGAGCAGTGATTTGATGACAACCGTGACCTTGCTATAGTGATGACATTGATGTTGACCTTGATTGATGTATGACCTTGTATAAATTGTGTAACAAAAGTGCAGTAGAACAGAAGCGGTGAAGCAGGAGGTGCAAAAGTAGAGGAAAACAGTGAACAATGTCAATAGTGGATAGAAGCAGTGGATAGAGGTTAGTTGGTTGATTGTAAGGGAGACTGAGGACCCTTGCAGACTTAGTCTGTAAACATCTTTAGATTTTGGTAGTTTTGTATTTCCTTCCAGCATAGCTGGTAGATTGTGTATGTAATCATACATAATGCAAAGCCTGTTTGGACGACATATTCTATGTATTGTTCAATTGATGTGATGTTTATGATTCTGTCTTGATTAATGCTCTGAATGTTTAAGGATTAAATAACAAATTGTGAAAAAGAAGGGAAATATTGATTCACCCCCCTCTTAGTATTTCCAATAGTCGCTGAATCCAATGACATCGTCCGTGACTTCAACTCCTACAGACCTGAATGACTTCGATTCTGAAATCAACAATGTCATTTCCCGCCTTGCCCACATCATCAGAGAGATAGATTTTTCATTTCTTCATTCAACCGTAGTATTGACGGAGATAGACCTATGATTTCATCATATTCACCCACGGTATTAATGAAGGGGCATGATGTTACTATTCATAGTTCTTCTCCTCCCTATAAATTGATAGCATCCACGACATTTCAATAGATACAGAAAGGAAGATCCAATTTTAGAAACTCAAAGGCATCAAGTGCATAATGATATAGACAATCACAATATCATCCTCCCATCAGTGCATAATGATACAGACAATCACGATATCATCCTCCCATCACTGGGGCTTGCAAGCATCAAATTAATTTATTACTAAGAGTTATCGGTCATTTAATTGGTTCTAGAATTATCTTCTTCTATGCCATTAGTTTGAAAGATATTTATAATTACCTTGAAATATGTGAATATTCTGCAATTAAAGACAAATCCCTAATTAATATGCATCATGTGAATATTCTACAACTAAAAACAACTCCCTAATGAATGTGCATCGAAAAGAATGAGGAGTATGTAATAATTTAGGACCGAGGTCATGAGGCTTCTGCTGATGGGTAACCCATCACTAAATGACTATGAGGATGATGAATATTATGATTTTTTTATAGAGAAACTTCGTTCAGAAATAAGAAGACTCAGGGTGGGAAATATGTCTATTAGACCTAAAGAAATCGAGTCCGATCTAGCCGAGTCCAGTGTTTGGGAGAGCGAGAGTGGAGCTTCAATGGAAGATTCTCCATCATCATTCAGAAAAGTAGAGCCAGAAGAGGATTATATTGAAGATTTATACAAGAAATACTGAGAGAGGATGTATTTCTTGGATAATCTTAATAGTCAGTAGACCTATGCACTAGGAGTTTTTCAAAGCCATGAAACCTGAAAGCCTAAAGGGGTGGCTTCCAGGCGGAAGAGATATACTCTAAACAAGCCTGCGGTCACACATGCTTCCCACGAATCCTTGAAGAGAGTGCCACAGGACCTGGAGACTATGTATGTCGGATAGACTTGTTTATCTTGGGAGGCCCTGCATTGGCAATACAGAAAGTTCCAGGAGGCGGCATTGTATGGATCAGAGCAGGATTTGTTTTATGACCACGTGGCAGATTAGTTTCAGCAGTTTCAAGTTTTTTTGTAGAGGTTCTTAGATAATGATTAGTTTGAAGGTCCCAATATTTGGTCAAAGGTTCCATGAAGGAAGCAGGTACAGAAGCAAATAAAATACTAGCAGCTTAGCTGGTTAGTATCATGGAGGAATCCATAATGATATTCTGGGATTTTGTTAGGTTTGACAAGCACAAAAGTTTGGTGCAACACCAAATGTTGATTTTTTTTTGCATAAGTCAAGAGGTAGAGGATCCCAATGACTTTACTCTCCTGCATTTCATGAGGAGAATTATTCATTGTAAGGAGTTGAAGGTCAAAGAGCTTAAAAGTAGAGGGAGATGCTTGATAAAGAGGCTCGATCTTGTGGCCAGAGGGAAAGGGATAGAGATCTTGATGGCCCTTTTGGACATCAAATTAGTATCTCGGGTATTGAGGATGTGCAGGATCATTATAGATCATCTACAATGGTGCTAGAAGAGACTCGGTAAGCTCAGTATTCACAAGGGTAAGGTCCATAGACCACACGGTACTGTATTATTTCCGTATTGATCATACATTTTAGGCCACTACTTCGATGCATTTCCTTCGGAATTGTAGACTAAATACAAGAGTTAAAAAATTCTAACAGTAAATATTTATCGGACGGGCAGTTGGGATTTAGGGGTTTCACAACATTAGGAAAACGACATCTATGTTTTTTGTTTTCTAATTTATTTCTTTGGGAGGATGATGCTCCCTGGAAGAAGCCATTAGAGCTCAGATTCATGTGACCCAGCCCCCTCCAATGATTTTATCATCTAAGGTATTTGGGAAAGAAAGAAAAATAAATCCCTTGCAAGGATGTTGAGGATCTACAAAGGAGAGACATACAACTATATTTAGTTGCAAAACAAGAGATGTTGGTCCCATCTGGAAAATTAAATTCTTGATGGCAAAAAAACAGGTTTCAAAGCTTTGAAAAATGGATACAAAATATACCTGTGTGATGCTTCGTGTGGTGCAATTGTGTGAAAGCTTGAACGGTTTAAAAAACCTAATATCCAACGAAAACTGGCCGCATTTCCTGTATGCAAGTGCACCAAGCACAATTTTCTTGTTATCAAGGGGAACATTGAGGAGAACTCCCTCATTTTCTTATGCATTTCGAATCTGATGCTGGGATGCTTGTGATAAGTGGAGATATTTACCATACCATCTCCAAGATCACAGTTGTGAACCTCCCCAAGTTTTACCTCCACACCCTCAAAACTCCATTTGATATGTAGAAATCGTTTCCGCAGGTGATATTGCAGTGCAAGCTCGATGAAGCAAACCACACAATGTAAAACACTAAAGCCTTTGTTTACCTTTTTGAGAATTTCAAATGACTCCCACCCAACCCTTTGTTTGATAGATACCTATTTGAAAATTTCACAATGAAAAATGACTCCTGCGCAATCTCACACAGATGGAGTATGGACAAAGAACCCTTGATTTATTTATTTTTTAAATAATATTTTATTGATTTTTATTTAGTAAATCATATTTAGAAATTGTTGAATCATTTGTTAATGTATATATATTATTTATTTATTTTTTAAATAATATTTTATTGATTTTTATTTAGTGAATTGTATTTAGAAATTGTTGAATCATTTTTTAATGTATATATATTATTTATTTAATTTTTAAATAATATTTTATTGATTTTTATTTAGTGAATTATATTTAGAAATTGTTGAATCATTTTTTAATGTATATATATTATTTATTTATTTATTTTAAATAATATTTTATTGATTTTTTTTAGTAAAATATATTTAAAAATTGTTGAATCTTTTTTTTTAATGTATGGATAAATTTATAAGTATTAAAAAAATTTCAACAATTAAATTGTGAAATTTCCACCTAGATTGTTCCAACTGCATCTTAGTAAGCAATTTAATGTTGACATGACCACCATCAACAACTGACAGTTATGCGACATCACTCCACCTCCTTATCAACATGTGAATAACTTAAATGTTGAAAAGAGAAATCGAGCCCTCTGCATCTGCACCATCTTAATGCTAATTCTCATGTCCAGCCTCACACGTAACTTAATGCTTGCCACCATGTTAACTCCTTTTTTCAACCAACATATCCTGCATTCCACCTTGCAACCCTCTGAATCTCAGGGAAGTCAAATTTACCATGCTTCCATTACTGGTTTTATCTAAGGCCACATCCCCAACATATTTGTTCTCCAACACACTATCATGGTGAGGGAACGAGGCCATGTTCAACACGGTGGCAAGGGCAGAGGTCACCCTCTAACCTCTCCATAGTGCAATTACCACATGATTCTCTTTGACCAGGACATCCTTCAGCATATCAGGCGTAATGTAGTTATCCTAGAAGTAGTTGAGAGACAAAGAATTGGTGACACGCTCTAGGTTGTACAAAATTTACTCACTCTGCATCTTTGGGACCTAGAGTTGGCTCGCACTCGCATTAAACATCATGTGGTTGAATCTAACACCTACACCAATCACATTATAATGACACTTCATTGTCTCTTGCAAAACATTGGTATTAGTTTTCCTCCCAACATGACGTCCTCCACTTCCAACAACACTTCGGATGGGTCTACAGAGCAGCAACCAGAAGAATTTCTCTCACATCAAATTCGGTCTTGCACTATGATTTGAAATTGAATTAAATTCCATGATTACCCAAAAAAATTGTTGTTATCCTTCCATTGAAATAGAAATCACTAGGCCTATTCCCTATGAAATCTCTCTCGTACGGTAGAAAATTAACTAAGAATTGTGGATATTTTACTATTATTTCCAGGATCTACTGTTGAATCTTAAAAAATAATCAAAGTTAGTGCCAATCATCTAACAGGTTTCGGTATTCATTGCATTGTCAAAATTATCCAAATTGATATCAAATGTGGTGAGGTCTAAGCAACATGTGGAAGGTGTCTCGCATGAGTAAATATAAGTGGAGTGAGGGTGAGGGATGGTACTCCTGGTTCGTTCACCATAACGCATGCAGTGGGAGAGTTATTGGCTTCACATTGGAAATTCATGTGAAAAATAACTGGGCATTGGAGTTTGGGGGTAGTGAAAGCATAAGGCGATGGAAGGTGAGGGAGCCCGACATTAGACTCCTCACTCTGTTTTGGTGTTGGTCCTGATGGTTACCTCCGAAGAGGAAGCATAAATTTTGCATGAAGTTTTACAAAGGGAGTGGCTTTTGTGTGCTTGTCGTGGGCATTTGCTGGTGCGATGTGTTCAACCGATCCCTGTTGCTCAGTTTCTTATCCATTTTCTGCATCTCGGTTGAGGATAGGAAGTTGAAGGGAAGTGAGCACACTCGTTTCCATTTTTCTTGGATTTCGATTAGCCTGTATTTTCCTTCTAAGAGAGGAAGCTAGAATCTGCATTCCAGGAAACCTCTAGGTTGGTGGCGGAAAACTAGCTTCTTTTCCAAACTTCATGCCCTTCAATGTGGGTGTGACAATGTTTAGTGGATTGGTGTGTACTCGCTGGTCACTGTCCTGGGGTAAGTTACGCTCAGGCGCCGACTACCTTGTCATCATTTGTTTCTAAATTTCCTGTGTTGGTTTGGTGGGTGATGGTATTTGGTTTTCTTGGTGGTGGTAGTCTTTATCTAGTAGTGGGAGGTTTCTCTGTGCTTCCCTACGGTGTTGCGTGACAACATTTGGCTCCTTTGCTCATGGTGTTTTTTTTCTATGGTGGGGGTTCTAGTATCTAGACTCTACACACGGTGGGGTTTCTCGACCTTGGCAAATTATGAAGCCCCTGGTGTGGTGTGGGTGTTCTCACTCCCTTGTCGTCCATAGCCCTGTGGGGTGGCAGACTCATAAATAATTATGGCGGTTCCATGCTAGGGTGGAAAGACTACGGGGCATCCGTGGCTCGCTAGTGTGGGCGTGCATGGGGGTTGTGAAGGAGTTAAGTGGGGGGATAACAGAGTTGGGGGTTTGAGGATTCAGAAGCAGAGTCCTCGGGGTGGAGTAGGTCGTGGTGGCAAGGGGAATCATGGGTTTGATTGATCTGAGATAAATGAGGGGTATGTTATTCAACATTGTTTCCTAGAGAATTTTCATGCACTTATCAACAGCCTGATGGAAAGAGTGGACACAGTTAAGAGAGTCTATCGTGAGGAGCATGCAGATAAGATGGAAACATTGGACTGAATGCACTATTTATAGTGCCAAGTCCAGGAGATACTGGTAGTGGTTTGACGAGGCCAAAATAAACGCACTGAGAAAGTAGAAAAGATGGAGACTTGGTTGACGCACTTTTAAGGGCACGATCGACAGTGTGAATTTTATCCTCCGCCGCATCTAGGAACAACCCCTCACAACCCTGCATCCATCACGTTGGACACCTAGTATGCTATTTGGTGTTCTTTATGTTTTAAATGTGTTTTGGTGCCTCTGGCCCAACCATTTATGGACAATGTCCCTAGTCTCTCTTTTGTATTTTTTTGCATCTCATGCAAATTTTTATCAACAAACCCAGACAGGGTGAGAACACCTATTTTCTAAGTGGCTATATGTACTCCTTTTTTCCTACATGAATAGAACATTGACTTACCAAAATAAAAAGGTTCAGACATCATTAAAAAATTAATTAATTAATGACCTACAAAAAAACAAAGGTTCACTTATTATCTAGTCATATATTTTAATCCTAGACTAAATTAGTCATTTAAGTTAGTCGAGTTTAGTTTAGTCACTTACTATCTAGTCATATATTTTATCCCTAGACTAAATTAGTCATTTAAGTTAGTCGCTTTTAGTTTAGTCACTAATTATCTAGTCGTATATTTTATCCCAAGACTAAATTAGTCATTTAAGTTAGTCATTTTTAGTTCGATCACTTAAAATTTCTCAACTTTAGTAGTAATCCACTTGAAATAATTGCGGCAACTAAAATTTTTAGTCACCTAGTCATTAATTTCATCATTTTTTACTAGTGGAATTTCATCATATGTGTTGGTCATGTCGTGCCTTATCTCGTGCCTTCTGAACCTGCTGAGTGAAGTTACCAATAAATTGGTCTTCCTCCAAATCCACAAGTTGTGCTAAACGCTCCTCCATGATATCAGGCTCCGCCATATTCGTAAAGGCTGCGATGCGCAGAATAGGAACAATATATTCCATGGCCATAATGGCCTCCTTGCCATAAATCATCCTAAATAGTGTTTTCCCTGTCAATTTTTTTGTAGGTGGTGGGATATGCCCAAATAAAATACGGGATGTGCACGTCCCAATCGCTGCGATCGGAGTTACAAACCTTAGTTAGTGTGTTCTCCAAAACCTTATTGAATGCTTCAAATGCTCCATTCGCTTGAGGATGATATGGAGTGCTCTTGGTGTGATGGATCCGAAATTCCTCCATTAAGGCCTGTATAGTCTCATTAACGAAGTGTGTACCCCTATCGCTCATCAAGATTTTCAGACACCCAAATTTGGTCAGAATCTGCTCAAAGATGAAGTGCGCAGCGGTATATGCAGTGAAATCCTTCACCACTTGTGCTTTGGCCCATCTGGTTACATAGTCAATGGCAGTGATGATGTAGCGTGCACCTATTTTCTTTCCCAGTGGGTTAATAGGTCCCACAAAATTGATGGACCATTTTTCCAAGGCTTGCAGGGTCATCTGCGGTTGAAGGGGAAATTCGTCTCTACGCGATGGCCTTCCTGTTCTTTGGCATGTATCACAGGCTTTACAATATTCTTGAGAGTCAATATGTAGGGTAGACCACCATAGGCCAACTCTTAAGACCTTTTGTGTCATTGCTTTCCTTGCGTAGTGACCTCCTGCTACCCCGTTGTGGGCTTCTGCCAAGATATCATGTTGTTCGTGCTCCAGGATGTGCCTATGCAGCACTTCATCTATGCCCATCTTATACAGATGTCCTGCAATGATGGTAAATTCTGTAGCGCAGGCTACCAGCTCCTTCTTTTTTTGCACCGAATACTCCACAGGTGCCATGCCCGTAGTCAAGAATAAAATGATGTTAGCGAAGTGCACATCAACCACCTTAATAGCAAATAGTTGCGCGTCAGGCAACCCTTCCTCAAAGTTGGTTGGTTCCTCACCACTCACAATTCGAGACAAGTAATATGGCCCAACATTCAATTTCCCTGGCTTGACAATGATCTCAAAGTTGTATTCCTGGAAGAGCAAAAGCCATCGGCAGATCCCCCCCCCAACATAGGCTTATTCACCAAGTACTTCAAAGCCGAATGATATGTGAACATTTTGAAGTGCCCTCCTAACAGATAGTGTCAATACTTCTGTAGTGCATAGACCATGGCCAACCCTTCCCTCTCTGTGGTGGCATAATTGCGCACCGCACCTGAGATTTTCCGACTAGCAAATGTGATTGGGTGATAAATGTCTCCAGCTTCAGGTTGCGTAAGGACCGCTCCTAGGGAAATTCATAAAGCATCAACATGAACATGAAATACCTTCGCCTAATTGGGAAAAATGAGAATAGGTGCAGATACCATCTTTTCCTTGAGTAGCTCAAAGCTCTTCTGGCACTCATCATCCCAAAATAATGAAACATCCTTCTTAAGCAGCTTTTCTGGAGGTGCTATGATTAGTGCGTATCCCTGAATGAATTTTCTGTAGTAGCTCGTATGTCCAAAGATCGCACACAGTTGTTTCTCAGTCATAGGCACTGCTAGATTGATGATAACTGCAACTTTCGCAGGGTCCACCATCAACCCTTGTCGGCAAACTATATGTCCGAGCAAGATTATGAAGGTTATGCAGAGGATACATTTCTTGATATTCAGGGAAATCTGGTGTTTCCAGTAGGCATCCAACATCATGCGCGAGTTCGAAACGTGCGTCTTTACTAAGCCGAAGATAGTCCAATAATCGAAATACACTTCTAGAAATTTTTAGATTAATTCCTTGAACACTGCGACAACTACCCATGAGAAGATAGCAGGGGAATTCTCGAGTCCAGACGGCATGACTGTATAGTGGAAGGATCCCCATTTAGTGGCAAATGTAGTTTTGTTGTGATCTTCTAGTGCGATTCTGATCTAATGGTATCCTGAGAACCCGTCAGTAAATGAGTATGCTTCCTGGCCTCCTACACTATCTAGGATCTCATTAGAAAATGGTGTTGGAAAGGGGTCGTGTATGTAGGCGTCATTTAACTTGCATAAGTCCACAAAGATTCGGATTTCTCCCTTCGTTTTCTTTTCCTGAACCACCATCGGACTTACCCAATCTAACTCCTCGACCGGCTTGATAATACTTGTGGCGAGCATTTTATCGATTTCTTCCTTAACCTTCTGTTTATACTTTGGGTTCAGCTGATAAGGTCGCTGCTTTACAGGGCGTGCATCTGGTTTTAGCGTGATGCGCATAACCCCTAGGTCCCCTGTGATCCCTTTGAGCTCCGAAAACTTGGTTCGGAATAAGTCTTGATATTCTGTGAGAAATTCAGCAACCTTGCTTACAGTGTCATCATCCCAGTAGTCCCCAATTTTAGCCAACTTAGGCTGCTCTGTCGTGTCAATATTGACTTCCCGCAATTTCAGAGGCTTTGTCACATCCACAGTCTGCAGCGGAGGTCCTGCAACTGCGCACTCCCCCTCTAATTCTGCGATAGAGACATTGCGCGGATCCTCATTGCACTCTTCTATAGTTATATTGCGAAAATTGACAATATCTTGCATCTGTGTTTCCCACGTCGGTACCCCAAATGTTGTAGAGGAGCTGGATTCACCAAACACGAATGTATCTATATCATGCAGAGCTTCTTCAAGCGCCTCTAAGCCCCCTATTAGTCCAAATGTACCTATTAATTCATCCTTAAAAGTTTCCCAGTGGCGGGTGCATTAATGTAGCTCCGCATCCAAGTACCACGCAGTGGGGATTGGTCCCAACGCATGAATAAACAAGTGAACCCATTCCTCCGTAGTTCGGTCATACCACTTCTCCATCCAAGCGAACAAGTGTTCACGTGGGTCCCCTGGGGCAAGGAACGTCTTGATGTGCACCTCAAATAGAGGCTCGAATCGTAGGATCATTATGTCTCGACATTCCTCCCAGTCCTAGAATGCCTCCTTATGTGTGTCCCACCATCTTTCAGGTGTTACGCACATAGCTAGATTAAGGGCCCATAACCTCCATTCTCTGGGAACCTTAGCTTCGAATGTCCACAAAAAATATTTTACACTACCTGAACCATCAAAGTAGAGTAGTTCTCTTACCTCTGAAGATATGCAGTGGAAGTCCCTTATGATTCGCAGGCAGCGCAACGCAAAGACATCATGCAGCCGGTTTTGCCAGTTTTCTGTTTCTCCGTCAGAGTCTGAGGAGCCCTCGCTATATTTTTCCCAGCAAAGCACACTATCGACCGTAGGATTGATCCATTCTTCATCCCTCGTATTTAACTTATATATGTGATCCACCTCCTCTTCCTCGTGCATTGGCTCTATATACCTTTCTCCTTCTGCGGGGTCTAGTGGTATGATTACCCGTGTTCCTTCACTTTCGAAGACCATGTTTCTCTTCTTCAAATTGATAATACCAGCCATATCGATGACCCAATCCAGCCCTAGGAGTGCTAGGTAAGGGTCCGCATCTTCTACAATCTGAATGACTTCAAAGTCAGCCCAGACCTTAACTCCTGTGATATCTACCATGATATTTGATAGTCTTCCTAACGGGATGATCTTATACTAGTTGGCCATGCGCAACTAGATAGTGGACCATTCCAACTTAGGTTCTCCCATTCATTTCCAAGTCTGTTTAGGTAGTACGTTCGCATGTGATCCCAAGTCTAGAATAACCTGATCCATCTCGTAAGCACCGATCTGTGCAGTCAACTGCATCTCCCTACCAGTGCGTCTCTTATGCTTATATAGTTTATGCACATCCTTAATTTCCATAGTTGGGGTTGTCTTTTATGTGCAGCTATCTATCAAGGCTTGGAGGTTTTCTACAACCCTTTGGTTGCGCAGTAACTTCATACATGCATGCAGGAATGGTTTAACCTCATCATCTTCTTTGAGGTTTGCAGGGGCTTAAGGAGTAGGTGCCTCAGCCTTAGCAAAGTCTTGGCGAGCTGCGACAAAGTTTTCCTTTTCCTTCTGTAAGTCCAAACCTTCTTTTTTAATGGATGCTTTACAGATAAGGGGCTCCGCCTCAGCTTTCTCCGCCGCTCCTCTGGTGGCCATGCTGCTGCATGTTATAACATTAGTACTTGGTCCTTTGTCTCGGGGTTCCACCTTGACCCTTTGTACATTCTACGTAGGTGTCTGCTACTTCTCCTGCATCTTGGCTATTAGAATCAGACAATCTTCAATCACGTGATCCAGCTGCCTATAGTATCTGCAGGATTGTCTCACAGGGTTCGTGCGACCCCTTGCAAAGTGCCCTATTTCTTTAAGGTAATAGAAAATTAGTTGTCCTCCCCCCTACCTACACTTCCACCTCGGCCTCCTCCCCTGCCCCTAGCTGGGGAGCCACCTATGCCCGAGGGGGATCTTGGCAAGGATTTATCCGACTACACCCTATATATATTTCCTCGATATATCATTAGATCGTACGTCCGACAGTTCTATTCATCATGGCCTACAGATCTGCAGAACCTGCACCATTGTTTCTTTATTTCTGGGACATATGTGGCAAGGCGGGGGCAGTGGTTGGTATCGTGCAACCCACCAATGCGATAATCATCGCACCAAATAACCGATCCACTTGTTCCTGCAACTTCCCTAGGATGCAATGAACTGGGTCCCCCGGCCTGTATGTAGTCCGTTAGCAGAGGATAGTTATCCTTGGTGTTTCCATTCACCCTACATCGTATGCACCATATTTTAGGGGTAGCCTCCATTCCTGACTACTTCCACAGATTCTGGATCTCCATGTGCATTGCTTCTATCTGGCCTTGTATATGTTGTACTTTTAACTGGGTATCATCTCTTGGTGCAGCTTCTAGCTTCATTGCAATTTCTAAGGCCTTTTCCTGTGATTCAATGGCTTGATGTCCCATTAGAACGTGTAGGTGGGGCAAAAACATAGCAATGAACCACTCTGTGTGCTGCCTATCATCATACAGGAATCCTCCTTCTCTAATTACCTTTTTTAATCGTTGGTCAGCCTCCGATACAGACTCGGACGGTCCTTGCTTGAAATCTTTTAGATTGTTCACTATCTGAGAGTAGGACTTGGGCTTCTTGAACTACTATTTCAAGGCATTTTTAATCTCTTCAATGGTTGCATTCATATGTTGATCGATGTATCCCATATACTAGTCCAGGGCTCTTCCTTCAAAGGCAAGGGATGGCTGCACTCTTTTCATCGCATCACTAGCTACATTCTGCGCAGTCCATACCGATCCTACGACAAACCAAACCTGATCCATATCTTCATCTCCTACACCTTTGAAGGTGGGTAGCTTCATGTGCGAGGCCATATCGTCTTCTAGTGGTGGTGGCGGTGAATTCTTACCCCTATGAGGGTTCAAAGGTGGTGTAGACCGAGAGCTATACGCAGCAGAATTTCTTACTAGACTGTAGACAAATCGATCTCCTTCTTGATTAGTTCTGTAGTATTTACCACTACGCGTTGTACCCTCACTTTGATCGGAGCTCATTCACTCTGTATGCGACACAAAATGCTCTTTTCGCATAATAAGATCTTAATAAGTAGTGGTATAATTTTTAGAAACTTACCGCGGAAACCCTTGAAGAACCTTTGTTCCACCTCAGAGTAGGACACAAATTGATCAATTGAAAATTCTGTCACAAACCCTCATATCACACTGTCCACCCAGTGATTTACCATGCGAGTGATGGTGTTATCAGTATTTTCTAACTGCCGAATCAGCTCTGGGGTCCACTGTGTAACCCGTTCGTCCTTCCAACACTTCTGGAAATCTACGAGCCTTGCGAGCCACTCCTGAAGCTTGATAAAAAATGTCACAAAGAAAATCTTGTAGATCTCTGTGAAAATGTACTTATTCTTCCACTCCTATGTGGTTAGTTTTGTATTGCGATTATCTCTTACTGTGAATTCCTGAATTTTCTTTTCGAACCACTCTTCGATCTCTTTCTTCTCAGGTCTCCAATGTGTTCTTGGAATTACCCGATCTCTCTCTCAAAATGCTCCCGATCCCGGCAATAGAACCATTTTTTGGCTCGAGGGGTCCTAACCCAGGTTCGGAGGTTAAGGTTTGCTAAAAAACCCCTATACTACTGGCCCTTTTGGCAATGACGTACTTGCACAGGCCAAAGTCTCACCCGAAGTAGTATGGGAGGGTGCTAGAACCAGGTTTCCACACCCTGAGAGAGAGCAGGTAAGTAAAGCAGATCCGTGTTCCCAACTTATCACGTTTGCATTCAAACAGATCTAGTTACAGGCTTATATAACAAAGCACATATCTACTAATTACCTTTGCATCCACATGCGTAATATCAGTCTATCAGCACAATAACTATAATTGCAACAATTAACAGATCATAGAGTCATATAACAGAAACAAATATACCTTCACAGCTACCAAAAAAATACTTTCACAGCTTAATCATATAACCCAAGTTCGCATAAATCATAACAAAATAGATCCAGAGAACATCATACATCAACAATACTTCGCATATATATTAATACCAAAATCTTCTCACGATCCAAAAATACCACCTACGTACACAGGCAGCAGGAGTCTTTTCCCAAACAACCCAACAACAGATCTAACAATTCGTGCTTAACAACAATCTCAATTCTTTTCTACCTATGACTCAAAAAGGTTCATCTATTTATACTGATTTAGCCTACGCATCCAATGGTCCGCAAACCATGGTTTTCAGACTCTTGGTCTACCCTTGACTCGTTACAATGCATTAGGGGCTTTGACCCACCTCGAAACCCATGCATTAGACTAAATATTACAAAAAATATACAAAAATGGACAAAATTTGCAGCTTTAGGAGACCCTGTTCCAACATAGAACGTTAGGGTTTTTAAGGATAACAGCCCCATATAGAGAAATATTCTTTACTTTAAAATTGAAAAATGGGGATAGCAATGAAACTTAACAATGAGTTTGTGAGGCCAAAATCTCTAGGTTGGTATTTGGAACTCACGATTGTGCCATTTATTGCAACCATGAACCATAAATGTTAGCATAAAATCCTCTATTATTTAAATACATAACAAAACAAGTGGAAAAGTAATCTCAATCTAGAATAAGCTAAAATGGATGCGGATGCAGGTTTAATACATGTGAAAACCATTGCAAAACAGGAATGAAATCCTTTCCATATCATAACCCTTTCGTTGAACATCAGCAAAAAAAATGTATATAAGGGGAAAAATAAGTTTGTAGTATAATAAGAATGATGAATGTGATATAGTATAAAAACCTTGCCACTATTCTAGCACATTAACAGATACACCCTTCTACATGTAAGGTTATCTAAAACTGGCCATTAATCCATATAACACCTATAAGAGCAAGATATTAGTGTCGAAGACACCCTGGTATGCATAGAAATATGGAACGACCCTCTAGTCCTAATTACAACTGCAAATGAATCAAATGACTCGTAGGTTAGGGTTTTTATCCTCTTTGGAAAATCCTTTGTCAAAATATATTGTTGTATCAACACATCAAATCTCAAATGTCAATTGTGCACCTGGTTATCAAAGCATGTGAATTCACATGGAAAGTCACATACGTAGTCATACGTGGCCTATCAAATGTGATGTCGTGTGTATTGGCAGCCACTTTTGAACTCAACTCATCCGCCATACGAAATGGAGCAAAGTGAACTCTCTCTTTCACACACATATACCTTAGGCTATGGTTGCAAAGAACAATGTGTATCTCTCTCTCTCTCATATATATACCTTAGACTATGGTTCCAAGGCACAATGTGTATATAGAAGCAATTAGATTATGGAAAAAAAAATGGAGCCTCAAACCTTTATATCCACATGAGGACCACATAAAATACCATGTAATATACAAAATAAAACTATATCTAAGTGGAAAAGGATTATTGAATAAATTCAATATATATATGGTTTAATATTTCATATAATAATTAACCCAATGTATAGAGGTGTGTTCAAGTTAAGAGAGATATTAAAGTATTGTAGTTATACATAGTGTATATCAACTTGGTTAGATATTAACTCTAACTTTCTCAACCAAGGTTAGTTAAATCACTTGAATAGGATAAAATATGAGAACAAACAATGGTGATATTTAATATCATCTCAATCATAGCATAATGCAAATAATTATAAAGGCACTTTAAAACGAGTTATAAGTAACTCTGCTAAAATTATTTTGATAAAGGAAATAGCAGAGATCCTAAATTATCATTCAATGAAGAAGATTGAATAGGAATATGTATATGGTATCCAGAAGTATTACCTCAATTGTTGTTATTTATAACGATAGGCCAAATATGTTACACCCTGTGCGCTTTGAAAATGTTGTAATCCAAACATTGGATGACATGAAGGAAAGTCAACTAATAAATGCATGACACTTTATCTTTTGGTTATGTTGAACTTTGACGAGATTTTTGGAAGCTTTCCTAGATGCCATGAAATAGAGTGGTAGATAAACAATAGGTTGATCCTTTCGATGTTGTATTATAAGATACTTGTGCTCATTGATTGTCAATCAATTAGAGAACCTCGCTTCCTGGGATGTTGTTCAACCAACCTTATTACTAATATTTGTTCGTCCTCTTCAATTTGAATTCCAAGACATATCTCGAACTGGGAAAGTCACTACACTTTTGGAGCTATATGAAGCTAAGTCAGATCCTACTACTCCTATTGAATACTACTTGCAGAAGTTGAAAAGAGACGACCTCCAACCTGATTCTTGGTGCATACCTAGTGCCAATTTCTAATTGTTAGTATTTTCATTTGGAATCTTAGAGAGATTTATGTGTTGATTTCTCTCAATCTCGTGAAATAACTACCACTTATGGAATATTAAGAAACTTATATTAGGAGACAAGGGAGCCTACATGGAAGCTAGTCCCTGCCTTCAACTTTACAGTAGCTATCTTAGGTTCAAGTATGTCTCTTACAAGGCTTGGACATATAACTAGCATTAAAAATAAGGCATAAGTACATCAACTAGAATCCATACTCGTGGAATAAGTGCATCAAACATAATCCATACACTACAATGGTTATTTAGTGCAGGGCTTATAGGGCCTGTGAGTATAGAAAACCCATATCACATGGAACAATAACGTTAATGTAATGCATGTCCACTTTCATTAAAAATATAGTTGGATAGAAAGATGTTCACAACCATCTCCTCGGATGTATAAATATATCCAACTCCTCGGATGTATAAATATATCCAACTCCTCGAATGTAAATTTTGTCTAAAATTTGTGTGTGTGTTTACCCTTGAAGTCCTAAACACTCTATGGGTCGTTATATATAGAAATTATACCTAAGAGAAAATATCAATAGTTGGACTCAAGAGAAACGGAAGTTTCACTACTGCTATAGTGTAAGGGCTTGGCATATAGAACGTTGTGATGTTCTATGACCATTAACATCCGAGGCATAAAATTTCGCAACACCTTTTACATAACATGTGCTCCATGCTCTTCATTGATTTAAACCTCATTACCTTGCATGACTCTTTTTAAAAAAAATGACAAATGAGTCATTAACTATCCATTTTGACTTCTGAGAGAAAAGCACATCTCATCTTTACAGATAATAATAAAAAAACAAATATGTCATAAATTGTTTTCATTTCAGATCTTTTCCTGGCATGATTGCGATAATGCCTCTACCCTGCACGTAAACGTACCACAAATGTTGTCAAGGAAGTAATGTATTTGACCTAAAAATAGAAGTTTGTATGCTTTTCCTGGCAAGATAGATATGAAAATCCATTTTTGCATTGCTTTTGTTGAGCTTGAGAACACAAACTGAAAATTATCATGAAAACATAAACATATTTAGACAAACAATACAAATTATCAAAATTATCGGGCTAATAGAAAAATCATCTAAACATCAATTGGGAAAAATGATAAAAAAAATATTAGCCAAACTGAAAAAATTAGCTAAATAATCATTCACACCTACCATAAATATCTTCTTGACATCGAAATAAGTCTCACTTCTTCAATTTTCTCTGCTCCTTGATCAACTCAAGAGCAGATAAATCAGTTAAGTAATCTTCCAGACAAGTTAAAATAGAATTAAATCAATATCCTCTAAAATTTTCGGCTCTGTGATCCACTGAATAGTGAATCCCGAAATTTCTTGCCAGGATTGAAAATTAAGCAATAGGAACAATAATGACACCTTAATTTTCTAGATAATAATTTATATTTAAATAAAACGAGCAAAATTAACACCTAAATTTCTTGCAGAGCTGATATTTAAACAAAAATGGATAAAAATAACATGTGACAGTAACAAAATTTGTGTGAAGCTTTATAGAAGCGGTCGGTTTACTATTATTACCGCACAAAACACACAATGCACCACCTCCGATGTTGGAATGATTCTAAAATTATGTCGCCAACCAATGGCATATTTTTCTACAACGAAAAAGGGATTCTTTCGACATAATTTCTGATCGGAATTTGAATCAAGGGAAAAAAATTTCTCAAAATAAAAGTGCTCGGAAAGGCATAGAACCTGAATGACTGAAACTGGCTCATCACCCTGATTGTGGCACAATTAGTTTCATCAAAATCCGACTCCGTATGAGGGAGTTAGAGCCCGCTGACCGCCGTGCAGAATAGGAAAAACTGGGCAAATGATGACAGGGATGTTGACTAGGCATCTGTATAGCCTAGTCAGCAAAAGTTATATTCCAGAAAATATTCCCAAAATATTCCCCATGTGGGCCATTGTGGTGGCGCCACTTGTCAGGTTATTATTGGTCAATTTTGGGTGTGTTGGCGAAATTTAATTGCATGTTGGTAAGAAAATAGGAAGATGACACGTAGCTAGCCAAGAGGCCACCACATGCCCCACCCAAGGCCGAAAGATTGGTTAAGTTTTTTTGGTCAAATAAATATACGGTGTGGAAAAATTCTGTGGAGGCGCTGGGGCTCGACCTCGCGACCTCTCCCACACCATGCACCTCCTCTGCTACTATTCCCGGACCTTGTTGCTTAACATGTATGAGGCACCAATGTTATTTAAGTTTTCGGAATGATTCCGACGAGGGGAAAAGGGGCCAACCCCTTATACCATGTGACCATAACGTGAAGACCAAGGGTAGAGCCAACATCTAATGTGCCATTAGCGCGCTAATCGTGCTTAATTTTTAATTAAAAATCCACTTAACATTAACTAGCCACGAGTTAAATTTGGCAGGGTTTTTGGAGGAGCACCAACTTCGGCGTAATTTGCTAAACTAACTCCAATTAACTCCACTCTGCCAGATTTGGTGGAGGGTTTCTAGGAGAAAATGTGAGATGTCATAACTTGGGCAGTTTTCGACCAAATTGGGTAAAGGAAGAGGCTAGGTAGCCATTTTTTAGCATTATAGACTCATTGGAATAGGTTTCAAAGGTCGAAGAGCACTTCTTGATGGTGTTTTCTCCTCCTGAAGATAAAATATGCCCAGAGCCACCAGGAGAGGAGGCCATTCCTAGAGGACATGTAGACCAATTGAAGAACAAGAAGAGGCTACTCAGGGGTTTATGGATGCTCTGAATCCATTGGTAACTTCTGTTTTATGTTTAGAGCACATTTTCAAGTTCAAATTGCAGTTTGAACCAGGAGGGTGTATGGATCATTCAGATATTGATCTAGTTCTTGGAGGATTTTTAGATGGAGATGATCTTGTAGGGATTTTCCATCCTCCATATGTTTGCAGCAACACTATATCATTTTTCTCATATTTTATCTTTATGTGTTATAGAGAAAAATATTGTTGATGTACTTACAGCTGTTGAAGTACAAATTTGATGCTCTTTCATATTTGAGTAAGGGATCTTGGTAAGATGCCCATGTGTTGTTGATAGTTTCAGGCTTGACTATAGGTTAGTAAGTGTATGGTAAAGGGACTTTGCAGGAGTTGTTTCTTTTTAGGAGAAACTTACCATTTCGGTTCAACACATTGATGTACTCTTAATTTTGAATTTGCAGCATAATAACAATGAATCATGCCTTAGAGCTGATTCAAGGAGATGTAGCCCAAGCGGGGTGAACTCCTTCATCAAATGGCTTGTGTCGATGTATTTTCCTTTCATGTTCTTAATGGTTTCATGTCTACAATTGTTTCATGGAATTACACATTGAAAGACAACAAAAGGAAATTCTTGTGATAATCTGAAAGCTCAGTAAGATTCCTATGCACATAAGAAACCCATTTTTAATACTGATGAGGGAGCTTGCATAACATTAACAAGTTTTCCCATATTCAAATAAAGTGGTATCAGAGCCAAGTTCATTGTTTCTTGTGTTGCTTTGTGCAAAGAGGGTTGTCTATTTGTAAGGTGAAAATGCTTACCAGGTTGAAGCTCCGGAGAGGAGAAGGAAAACTTGTTGGTATAGCTTCCCAAGTAGGAACAAGGAGAAGGAGGCTAGGGTTTCCACAAGCTCCACCTCAACTTTCACCTTCATAAATTATTGAGGCTTCGAAGAGCATATCTCAAGGAGAAGAGCCTACAAGTCTCACAAGGAAAGAAGGTAAAAATAATGGTGTTTAACCACCATCTTCACCACAAACTTTTTTGTTTTCTACAAATTTGATGCAATTTGCTGATGTAGAAAATCCTTCCAAGATGGAAAATGGACATATTTGTGCTTTCTGTCCACATGATGTGGAAGAGGTTCAATTGAAACCTTATGTTGATGAGCTGAAAGAAGAAGACAAAAGAGTCCAAGAGAACACTTTGAGAATCCTAAAGGAGTATGAAACCATCTTTGTGTCTCAATCAAGAGATGAGACAAATGGTGATCATGCATACGATTCTTATTTATATTCATATATTGATGATCGACTTGTGTTGATCGATCAAGTTTTACACCTAGATGTAAGAGTACATGGCGATGTTCTCATAATGTGAAATTTGTTTCTTTTCGAGGCGCAAGAGGATATGTCGTCAAGTTATGTTTCTTTCATGATACGTTTTTCAGACTGATGGTTGTATTTGTCACAAGAAGTCCAAGAAAATTTCAGCCAGAAAAAGTTTGCAATCATTGTAGACTGTTTATGTGTTCATGCCAAGAAGAGAAGGAGATGGCGAATGAATTCTTCCAAATGTGGAATTTGGAACCGTGGAGGTAAAATAATGGTCATTTCTTCTCTATTTTTACTGATGTTTGAATTCACTATTGTAGTTCACTCGAATGGGCTTATTGGAAAAGTGGTTTCCAAAAGAGAAGCTTGCATCGCATGCATGTTTGTGCAAAGGAGGAACTTGATTCTCAGTGGGAAGGAAATTTAGCTTTCTAAGGATAGAAGGATCACTTTGGTACAACAAAGTGTTGCATCAGCCAGCGAGTGATGGATATTTGGGTCAACATCAAAAGGAGAACAATGATTGAAGAGCCAAGCCATTGGTAAGGCAAGGCATGTTAGTGACCGAAGTGGTTGTGATGATGATTTCTCCAAGTAGAATTGAAATGATAGAACTTGGGAGACAGAAGAAAATTGAGCTCTCTTAGATAACCAACTTTTGTGGGTCCAAAAGCATGGTAGTGGGAAGGTGTGATCGAAATCTGAATTAGGGGCAAAAATTTGCTCAAAATTCAAAATTTTCGGAAAGGTGTGGAACCTGAACGAACGTGACTGGCTCGTCGCTTTGATTCTGGCGCAATTCATTTCGTCAAAATCCGACTCCGTATGAGGGAGTTAGAGCCCATTGACCGTCGTGCAGAACAAGAAAAACTCAGCAAATGCTGACAGGGATGTTGACTAGGCATTTGCATAGCCCAGTCAGAAAAAGGTATATTCCAGGGAATACTCCTTGTAATATTCTTGGAATATTCCCTAGGTGGGCCAATGTGGTGGTGCCACTTGTCGGGTTGTGATTGGTCAATTTTGGGTGTGTTGGCAAAATTTAATTGGTTGTTGGTAAACCAATAGGATGATGACACGTGGCTAGCCTAGACGCTCCCATGTGCCCCTCCCAAGGCTGAAATATTGGTTAAGTTTTACCGATCAGATAAATATATAGTGTGGAAAAATTCTATTGAGGCGTCGGGGCTCAACTCCGCGACCTCCCCCACCCCATGCGCCGCCTCTACCACTCGCTCGCACCTTGTTGCTTAACAAGTATGGGGCACCAATGCTATTTAAGTTTTCAGAAGGATTCCGGCGGGGGGGGAAAGGGGCTGTCCCCTTACACCATGTGACCATAGCACGGAGACCAGGGGTGGAGGCAGCACCTAATGTGCCATTAGCACGCTAATCACACTTAACCGTTAATTAAAAATCCACTAAACATTAATTAACCACGAGTTTAGTTTTGGCAGAATTTTTGGAGGAGCGCCAACTTCAACGAAATTTGCTAAAATAACTCCAGTTAACTCCAGCTTCGAGATTTGGTGAAGGTTTTCTAGGAGAAACTGTCAATGTCATAACTTGGGGCAATTTTCGACCAAATTAGGTACAGGAAGAGGCTAGGTAGCCATTTTTGAGCATTCTAGACTCATTGGAACATGTTTCAAAGGCAGAAGAGAACTTCTTGATGGTTTTTCTCCACTTGAAGATAAATATGCCCAGGGTCACCAAGAAAGGAGGCCATGCCTAGAAAACCTGTAGACCAACTAAAGAACCAGAAGAGGCTACTCAGGGGTTTATGGATGCCCTGAAACCATTGATAACTTATGTTTTTTGCTTAGAGCACATCTTCAAGTTCAAATTGCAGGTTGAGCTAGGGGTGTATGGATCATTCAGATATTGAGCCAGTTCTTGGAGGATTTTGAGATGGAGATGATCTTGCAGAGATCTTCCAGCCTCCATATGTTTGTAGCAACAGCCTTTGCAGTAGTGTTGTAGCATTTTTCTCATCTTTTCTCTTTATTTTTTATAGAGAAAAATATCGTTGATGTACTTACAATTATTGAAGTACAAATTTTATTCTCTTTCATATTTGAGTAAGGGATCTTGGTAAGATGCCCATGTGTTGCTGATAGTTTCAGGCTTGACTCTAGGTTAGTAAGTGTATAGTAAAGGGACTTTGCAAGAGTTGTTTCTTTTTAGGAGAAACTTACCATTTCATTTCAGCACATGGATGTACTCTTCATTTTGAATTTGGAGCATAATAACAATGAATCATGCGTTAGAGTTGATTCAAGGAGATGTAGCACAGGCGAGGCAAACTCCTTCATCAAATGGATTGTTTCTCGTTGTATGATGTATTTTCCTTTCATGTGCTTAATGGTTTCATGTCTACAACTGTTTCATGGAATTACACATTGAAAGACAACAAAAAGAAATATTTTTGATAATCTGAAAACTCAGTAAGATTCCTATGCACATAAGAAACACATTTTTAATACTGATGAGGGAGTTTGCATAGCATTAACAAGTTTCCCATATTCAAATCAATTTCCTTATAAAGGACACATGAGTTACGATATTCTGGATATAATTTATATAAACAACCTAAATCGCAACAGTAACCTCAATTTTATAGTTGCATGACAGGACTTGTTCACAGAGATACATGTAGTTGTCACAACTTCGATAAATTCAACTAAGTCATTAAACCATATTAAAAAAAAAATTTAAAAATTAATAATGAAGTCCCTAAAATCATTGAAGTGTTTTCTTAAACATAAGAATGGAATAAAAAAAATGAGGTTTGCGTGCCTCACCACTCTATCTCCATAACACGGCATGCAAGCTTAAACCATGCCACTTATCATTGTATCATCCTCGTAAAATGGTTGCCATGCTAATAGTATGTGCCCTCCCAAAGCTACTTTTGTGTGTTGTGTATGCTTCTAATTGTAATTAGCTAATTTAGCTAATTTAATTTGTATGCCATGTGAAAGCTACTATCACCTGTACAATTTATTGCAGGAGTGGATTGTATTGTGTCCAAAGTATGTTCTATAGCGTCTTCTATATGCATCCAATTTATTACACGAGTGAATTGTATTGACTCCATAGTACGTTTTATAGCGCCTTGTAGATGCGCCGCAGTGAAATCCGGTAGTTTATTTTCTTAATTTAATTATAAGATTATTTGAACTCTGTCTTTATGGTAAAATCACCTATAAGCTTAAAACATAAAATCTTTAATCAAAATTTCCAAAAAAGTTTAACCAAACTTACTAAAAATCGTACAAAATTTTCCATTATTTCCTAAGAAAAACAACACGTCTTTAAACTATACCCAAAATATGTTGACTGCTAGATATTTTGTTGACGGTTAGATTTTTCCATTGTCCTGTTCACTTCTTAGTCGAAATTATGAAATCCCTTTTTAAGTTAAGTTGACTTTATTATTATTATCAAAACTGAAGATTCAAATTGACTTCATTCCAGGAAAATCTATTGATAGTTAAAAAATTTATTAGATATTTTCGTTGATGGTGAAAATTTTTCAATATCCTTTTGTTTATAGTATGTAATTTAAGGATTTATTTTATTTTAAATTTTTATATCATACAGAAGTATAGAATACAACATTAAATTCTCTAACCTATTTAATATAAGAATTCTATTTGTCTAAAGTTAATAGAAATATTGCCAAAACATTATTGATATTATAACAACTAAAATGAAATATTTTATATATAGTTCGATAAAAAATAGTAATAAATATTAATATAATATTTTTAATTTTAAAATAGTTTTATTTAATTAATTTTTAAAACAAAATAATAAAATATAAATAAAATTAACAAATTTAATTTTATTTAACAATATTTCAGAGAATTTTAATTTTAAATTAGTTATTAAATAATTATATATTATTTAGACGGCGACACAGCAATTCAATTCGATCCGGCACCTGCAGTATGGAACTCGGTCCCTTCTCCGCTGAGCCTGCAGACACTCCACGAGACTGGTTCGCTCCTTTGGACGGTGTGTGCTCTTCTCAATGCGCGGTGCCTAATGCTCGCACGAACACTGGCAGAAGGTGCTCACTATACAGCTGCATCGAATTTCAGCCGGAGGCGCATTTCTCTCACAGTAATTTCTGCCCGGGTAGACTCAATAACTCTCAGTTCACGCACAGCGCTCTGGAGGTTCCTGCTCCAACGAATTCGCAAGGGGTTCAGTCTTCATCAAGCTCGGGTTCTGCTCCAGCTTATCAGTCGGCGCAGCGCATCTGCAACTCGGCATCAGTCATGCCTCGTCTTCGTCCGCGGATGACTGCTAGGCGTGGAGGCTCCCGTGGACGGTCCGCTGATGATCGCTCTTTCCCCGGCAGGCATGGCATGGATTTTTACTCTGTTAGTCTAGGACAGAGGTCCTCTTCCCCTCAGTTCGCCGTTCCTCTTGACCCTGCCACCTCTGGACCTCCGCCCCCTCGCAATCCCTTCACCCGTTATACTACGCAGAGAGCTGAATTGCACTTTGAAAGTGTCTTCAACCGTCCCTCGATCACGGCTTATATCACCGTCACCCTGTGCGAGGAAGCCACTCTCAGCTCCAGTCTCTGGCCCGGTTCCCCTTCTGCCCCCCACGACCCTTCCCCCTCTCCCCTCCCGCCCCGGTCTTCCTCCGCTGCCATGGCCCAAACTGGACCATGCAACCCCTCTGACCATCTTCCTCACTCCCCGGGCCTCCCTCCCTTGCAGGTGCGCGCAGAGAGAGCCTTGAGCACTGATGTTCCCATTCCAGACACTGCTGAAGACGACCCAGACGCTTATTTCGGATGCCCAATCGAGGAAGAGCACCCCTCTCCGGGTCACTCCAACTGAATTTGCCATGCGCAGGACCAGTAAGAATTCTGTTTTTGTGTTCGTTCATAGTGTGGTTGGTCTGGTATACTATGCAACAGATAATGCTAATTTTTTGCTTTTGATAGTCACTGTTTTCTGTAAACTTATAACCAACAGCATAACTATTCCACCGGTTTCCCATACCACGGGCGGTGTGACAAACTCTTTCGAGCTGGTTTCCCTTCACGGGCAGCTTCGTTTTGACATCACACATGGCTTGCAAGCCCAATCTCAGGCCACCAAAGCTGAGCTGAGGCAGTTCTGTATTATAATAGTTGCTTAATAGAAATTAGTCAGATTTAGAAAAAAAAAAAATTATATATTATTTAGATGTTATTGAAATTTTGAATCTATAACTATTAAAATATAATTTTAAATAAAAAATTCACCTTACAAAAAAATTTACACCTTATTTTTAGCTAATAAAAAAATAATTATTAAAAAAGAAACACAGATTCCCAAATTTAATTGGTAATCCTAAATGTCATGGTGTGCAGATTAATGTACTTTTCATTAATCACAAAATTATATATATATAAAATTAATAATAATTAAATGTCATTTTTTAAAATTATAATATTAATTATATAATTTTAAAAATAATTTTTTTAATATAAAAAACATAATTTATAATGCCAAAAACAATTAAAAATAATAGTTAAATAGTATTTTTATATTAATAATAATAATATTATTATGGTAAACAGTGTATATATAACTTTTTTTTAATTTTTCATAAACAAACTTCACATAACATCAATACATCCATATTTCCTCTTTAACATGTAATCCTCAATGTCATGTTGTGCAGAGTTATGTACTTTTCATTAATCACAAAATTATATATATAAACAACCAAATAATAATTAAATGCCATTTTTTAAAATAATAATAGAATAATATTAATCATATTATTTTAAAAATAAATTTGTTAATATAAAAAGTATAACTTATAATATCAAAAAATAGTTAAATGTTGTTTTTGGTAATAATCACATATGATCAAAAGGTCCAACTAGCCCTTAAAGTATAAGAGCTAGTTTAAATAAAGGAAAAAAATAAAATAATTTATTTAAATATTAAATTTAATTAGTTAATAATTATAATGTATTTTGTTATTATATTATAATTTCATAATTAAATTTATAAGAGAGGGTTCAAGAAGTTATTTTATAGTTATTATTTTTATTTATTTATTTATTTAAGTATTCTCAAATGGTAATAATGAATATTTTTATTATTATTATAATATTAATTTTTTATTTTACTATTTTATTATGGAAGGTTGAAGGAGCTTTTTAAAAAATGTCACACTAAAAATAATAATAAAAATAATTTAAAGGATAAAAATAAATGGGGTAAAAACACTAAGGAAATCATAAAAAATCAAAAAGAAAAAAGAGGGAGAGCCGGAATCCAACATGTACTAACACTCTAACCATCATCTCTATTCAGGTTAACATGCATTTTCTCAATTTCTAACGCTCCCCTCAATTTATGGTGATGAAAATGTTCAATATCAACAATTACCTTAGCTTATTCGATGCAAATGTGATGCTTGGTCTTTTTCCCATGTGTGACCTACCATGTTTAAGGTCGGCCAAGTGTTCATGAATCCTCTGATTAATGGAATGACCAGTTTCACCAATGTATGGAGCCCCATAGGAGCAAGGAATAAGGTAAATACCTTTACCTTTCCTAAGACTTACCACATCTTTAACCGATTTTAGAGAACTCCCAATAGTAAAGAAAGACTTGAAAGTCAAAAAAACATTATGTTTCTTGAGGATCCTTGAAATAGTGCCTATCAAAGCCTGAACTAAAATTTCGATCACCTCTACTTCACCTTCGACGACCTGACCTTGACCATGACACTGAGAGAATGCACCTTCGACTAGTCTGAATGTTGAACGGATAACAGACACTAACATCGTTATCATTTCGATCCCTCAACAGATGGAGTTGTACGCCAGTATTGTGCCTGTTACAGTTTGTGAATGTTGCATTTTAAAAAAAATTGTGTCAATCTACCAAATTCTACAATATATGGCTTGACCATCAAAGCCTTCACCAAGTGATGCACCACGTAGTATTAAAAGGGATGCGAGGTACTTCAGCGATCTTAGTCTGAGAAGCTAATGGCGTAGAGAATGACGAGGCTGCTATAGAGTAGTAGTGATAAAAATATTTATAGTGCTTTGGCAATTGCCATATTGGTGAAAAGTTCGTGATGAAACCAAATAAAATAGCAAGGCATTTTTTTATGGTCGGAATGACCAGGTTGGTTATTTTAAGATTATTATAGATCAATTTTAATCATAGATTTAGAGGGATCAAATTTCTTGAGATGGACTATTTTAGGAATGCAAAATTTGAATAAAAAATTTGTACTTTCACAGATTTATGAATATATAGACCACTAGTCAACTTTTTATTGTTTGTGTTGCATTTTTTAAGGGATAAAATGGATTAAAGTTGTCTTTTAACTACATTATTTTTCTATAAAGGTGATATAAGATTATGTTATTTCATATGGACATCTAAATATTTTATTTATGTTTGAGAGTAAGAGTGAAATGTTTTTACTATTTCTATTTAATATGGGCACTTAAAGTGTGAGATTATTGATGTTTTATTATATTTTTAATTAAACAAAGTGAATGAAATATTTTTACCACTTCTCCTTAGTGAGGTTATTGATTTTTTATTTTTAATATATATATAATTTTTATTTTGACAGAAAGAGGTGTCAACTCCAAGTTGAATACAAACATACTTACACATCTCTCTGGTTAAAAGTGAGTAAAATATTTTTATCACTTCTCCTTAGCAAGGTTATCAATGTTTATATATATATATATATATATATATATATATATATATATATATATATATATAATTTTAAAAGAGATACATGTCAACTGCAAGTTGAACAAAAACATACTTACATATCTTTCTAGTACTAGGTTGAAGAATGAGACTTTCAACTAAAAAATATATATAGTCACCATACTGAGAGGAAATTTTCTCCTGGCTCTAGTTTTGTTTACAAGACCATTTAACATCAGTAATATAATCATGGAGGTACTTGGGGTCCTCAACGCAACAACACATACTTATGCAACAATGCATACAAGGTTTCCCTGGCATAATGCTTATGTATCGAAAAGGAAGTTCATAATCAAAGTTTACTAAAAAAATAAATTATTTTTATCAATTCAAAATTAAGGATGAGGACATGAATAAAACATCCTTAAGAATTAGATATGGGAATTATGAGTTTAATATGTTTTCGTTTGGTCTCACAAATGCTCCATTTACATTCATGTGTCTAACAAACAATGCTTTCAACTAATATCTAGAAAATTTTGTTTTGATTTTTATTGATGACATTGCAATTTATTCTAAGACACCATAAAAACACTAGAATCACCCAATAATAGTGTTGCAAACACTTAGAGAACATTAGCTTTATGCCAAATTCAGTAAGTACGAGTTCTACCAGGATCAGATTCAATACTTAGGACTTGTGATTTTGAAAGAAAGAATTCCAGTAGACTTTGAAAGGGTCAAAGAAATGTTTAATTAGCATGTCTCTAAATATATATCAAATATTAGATCTTTTATGGGTATTACAAGATATTAATATAGATATATTGAAGGTTTTTCTTTGTTGGACAACCCCATAACCTCCTTACATGAAAAGGGAGTCAAATTTTTGTGGACGTGAAAGTGCCAAGAAAGTTTTGAATAGCTGAAACATCTATTAGTTGTAGCACTAATACTTAAAATTGTTGATCCTAATAAAGAATACACAATATGTACATATTCTTTCTTAGAATAATTAGGCGAGGTGTTAATGAAGAATAACCAAGTGATACCCTATGAGTCTAAGTAGTTGAAAGATTATGGAAAAAACTAGGTTGTTTTGTTTTAGAGATATATGTGGTAATACATGCTCTAAAGATGTGGCGACATTACTTGTTAGGAAGTGAATCTTGATAAATTACTTATCATATCATCTTAAAGTACATGGATGGCTTTCCTAAGTGAGTTTTATTTTGATATAAAAGAAATTAAAGGAAAATAAAATCATGTGGAAGATACGTGGAGCACAAGTACAAAACAAGTTTGTGAAATTTCTATAAGTAGTGTTGAAACAAACTTTGTTGAGAAAATAAAAAAACAAACTTAGAGCATTAGGTTTATAATCAAATACAAAAAAAAATTGATAATCGAATCTAGTAAAAAGGAATAATCAAAATATGCATTAAATAAACATGATTTATTAACCTTCAGAAACAAAATCTACATTCCTCATGTGTGTAGACTCAAAAAAATATTTCTAGATGAGCATCATAAAAAGCCTTTTTAAGCTCATCCTGAATACCATAAAATTATTACAACATTTAGGAAGGAATTCTTCTAGTGTGCAATGATCCTGGTGGATATTGTTGGCCACCCGCCTATTCCACTTGGGGCCCCACCATTGTCTCTTTCAATTTTTTAGGTTCAGCACAACTTACTATTTTTAGCAGTTTTTCGGGTCCTGAACTTCCGAAGCCATTTTGAGGCCCCCCTAAACGACGTTTTTTGGGAAAACCGAGAGCAACATGGGTACATGGACCAATGTTTTTCACACCGAAAGTTGTATTCCTCAGATAGATCTTTCTAATGAGGTATGGCGCACGTAAAATAGAGATCGTATGCCAAAGTTACGTCCCCAGGAAGTTGAAACACCAATTTACCCAAACGGGGCCCATAGTTTTGGCCCTTCATCTCCTAGGGTTAGGATTTTGGATGTTTATGGTTTTCCATGGTTTCTAAATAATAAATAAGCCCTAGAGCCTCATTGTAACACAATTCAGAGGCTTGTATCTGCCACATCTCTTCTCAGAGATAAGCTACCAATGCCCTAGCTAGTTTATTTCCATTTTTTCTTTCAACAAATTTCAGTTGTTTGATATTAATGAAATGAAGTGTTATTTCTACTACATCTTTTTATTTTTGGTTATATGTTTATTCTATCGTGTTCCTGCATAAATCTGGATCAGTGGTATCAGAGAAGTTTATTTTTTCTCGATCCTTCTTTGCATGTCCCCAATGAGGTCGAAGTATAAGGAGTTAGGACTCAATCTAGTGGAATCTTTGCAAGATTAGCCTCGCAAACCTCGACGAACGCCCATGGGGGACGAAAAAAAAGATGAGGGAGTAGGAGATACTATCAAAATATTTCTCGAGGAGGCCCTCAAAAAACAAAGGAACACGATGATGGATAGCTTTTCCCGGATCCTTCAACGGCTTCCCACCGCAGCGCATCTGCATCTAGCAGCCACTCTGGAGGCACGAATCCCTTTAAGGTACAAGTAAATTTTGACATTCCCATATTTGAGGGTCAAATAGATGTATATCCCATAAATAGATGGTTGAATATATTAGAAGGATATTTCTAGATTCATGACTTTTCCGACCGGGAGAAGATTATCTTTGCACTTCTCAAAGCTACCCCCCATGTCAAAGGAGTGGTGGGAAAAGCTAACGTGAGAAAAAAGGATGAGACAGAAAACTCTGCGTCATCAGGTACGTTACCACACTTGGAATTATTTTCGAGATGCCATCAAGGAACAATCTTGTCCCATGGGGAGCTATGAGGACAAGTCAATACAATGGACCACGTTGCAACAACAAAGGGATCGAAAGTATTGCGCATGAGATAACGAGTACATTGTTCCATACCACTGCACACAAAGTTGGGTATCAAAGATCCAGAAGAAAAGATACGGTGCTAAAAGTATCGACGTTGTATGCAAAGAATAAATTCGAGGGCAAATGGAGTTCCTCTGACATCTCCTCGAAACTTGAGTACGACATACTGCGTTTGTCTGCCCAAAGATTGAGTATAAAACTCAAATAGAAGAATTGAGACTTTGGATACTCATGAATCAAAAACGAGGAAAGGTGCTCCCAAAGCTGCAGAACAAAGGACGAGCCAAGGCATGGTGGCTCGGAGACAACCTGTCAAAAGCCACAGAAAGCAAATAAAACACAACGTAAAGCCAAAGAAGGACACGGGAAAGTGGTGTGAGTTCCATAAGAGCTCCACTCACAACACAAGTGAGTGTTAGGCCAGCAAAATCGGTCGGTGTCCAAGATGAGGGCTTCGAGTCGGACCTGCATGCTACGACTGCGAATCGGAACCGACAAGGGGGAATGAAAAAGGCAAACATATTATTGATTCGGAGCCCAACACCACTATTTCCACTGTCGAATATACGAAGGAGGAGGAAACGGAAGATCTGAAAGGAGGAGGAACATATCTTCCACTCCCGAGATGTGGGTAAAGGGATCCTAGTACGATTAGATTTGTCAACAATGGGAGCCAAAAGAACCTCATTTCGACGCAGACGCGGTGGTGGTTGGGCTTGCCGACCACAACCCACACATCCATACACCATCGGGTGGCTTCACCTAAGGACGGGATCTCCGCGTCGGCCAGACGGTGTCACCTTCCCTGTGGCAGTCAAGCACTTCACGGATGAGGTATACATTGATCCTCTTGATGTTTCCCGATGTATTATTAGGACAACCATACTTGTGGAAGCATCATGTTGTGTATGAATCTTGGCCTCGCGTTGTTATTGTAACTTTGGGAAATAAGGCATGCGAGATACCGGAAGGGTACCAACTTGCACTGCTTGCTATCTCTCTTTGGTTATTGCAAAACAATATCGTAAGCTCATTTCCCAAACCGGGAAATTCGGTTTTCTGAGTGATCCAGCGAGGGAAAGAAGAAGAATGTGGCCACGACCTCCGGATAGGGATCATTTGCACGACAACAACAAATGGACAAGGTTGTGGGGGAGGTACGGGGACATCTTCACCTCATCCATAGGGGGTTCCTCTGCTTTGTCGGGTCGAAGCAACCCATTGATCGACCCCGAGGTGCTGCCCGCTACCCCGTGGGTCGATCTATTTGCGCCCGTTGCGGAGAATGATGAAATCAGAGGCGGATTCGGGAGGCACGACCTTCGAAAGGTCATATCCGGCCCGAGTTCATCGCCTTGTGGGAGCCCGATCGTGTTGGTACGGAGAGAAGGATGGGACGTGGAGACTGCTTGTATTGACTATTGGGCGATGAACAAGATCATTGTCCGGAATAGGTCACCAGATCCCACGGAGATTGATGATCTTCTAGACCAACTCAAAGGGGCGAAATATTTTAGCAAGATCGATTTGAAGTCCGGGTATCACAGAATTCACCAATCGAACCCCTCCGATGTGTGGAAGACTTCCTTGCAAAAGCCAAGGAGGGCCTTTTCAAATGGTAGTCATGCCTTTCGAGTTGATAATGCTCCCACAACCTTCCATGAGGTTGATGGATGACATTTTGCGGCCATTCACCAACTCATTTGTAGTGGTGTACTTGGATGACATTTCGATCTTCGGCCAGGACTTGGGAAGAACTACCTCCACCACATCCAGGCAAGTCCTCCAAACACTACGGCAACACAATTTGTGTGCCAATTTGGAAGAGAGTCGCGGTTTTTGGCATGACCCCGGGTTCAATATACGGGGTACATTATTGATGAAAGGGGTGCATGTGGATCCAGCAGAATCCAAGTCATTCGGGATTAGCCGCTTTGCCATAACCACTATAACGAGCTTCGTAACTTTACGGGTCTTTCTAATTTTATCTCTGCTTGCGGGATTATGTTGGGATTCTCTCCTATATCACTTGGCCCTTGGAGTCAAGTCACCAAGGGAGGAGCGAGAGGGAAAATTATTTTGGTCGGAATTTCAACGAAGGCGTTCCAGCAGATTGAAAAATCGCCTGCTAGCATTTTCCCCGAGTGCTCACATTACTAGACTTACAACAACCATTTTGAGATTTAAAGATAGATACCTACGAGCTATGCTATGGGGTGGTTCTTCACTCAACGGGGACATCCGGTGGCATATCACGGTGAGACATTGTACGACACACTTAGCAAGTATCCCACTTATGACAAAGAAATGTATTCCCATTTGTGCAAGCTTGTTGACAATGGAAGCATTACATTTTTGGGAGGGAAACAATCATCCACACAGACCACTCTCCCCTGCAATTCATACAGACATAAAGGAAGTTGTAGAACGATCGCCATCATAAGTGGTCCACATATATGCAACAGTTTCATTTGAACGTCAAGTACAAGAAGGGTAGCACCAATAATGTTGCAGACTGCCTCAGCCGACCAATGATCATGGCGCTCACCATCGTTCTCAACTCTTATGGGCATGAGACTTCTGATTGGCCGCTTCTCTACGAAAGAGACCCAGAATTCGGCCACACATATAAGGCACACTTGGGGGGTACGCAAGTTCCAAATTTTCACCTCCAAGATGCACTTTTATGTCACCTGGGACACCTTTGTGTTCCTTCAAGTGAGCGTGCCAAGATGATATGGGAAGTAGACTACAGTCGAGTCGCTGGGCATTTTAGGGTCGAGAAAATAGTGGCAATACTACAAAAGTATTTCTATTGGTCGAACCTTTGAAAGGATGTCGGGAAGCACATTAGATCCTGCACTGCTTACGCCATTTCCAAACCAACCATAAAGAAGCAAGGCGTATATACTCCACTACCTACCCCTAGTCGACCTTGGGAATCCATCTCCATAGATTACATGTCGGGCCTGCCTTCTACTAAGCATGGAAATGACTGTGTTTTTGTGGTCATTGAAATATTCTCGAAGATGGCCAATATGGCAGTTTGTAAGAAGAATATCACAGCAAAAGCCATGACTAAACCCTTCTTTGAACGAGTGTGGGTGCACTTTGGGATACCACAGTCTATCATATCAGATAGGGATAGCAGGTTCCT
This sequence comes from Pinus albicaulis, assembly GCA_034641835.2. NCBI lineage: Eukaryota > Viridiplantae > Streptophyta > Pinopsida > Pinales > Pinaceae > Pinus > Pinus albicaulis. Next base: position 158,901 of record JAXQQM020061113.1, read on the forward strand.
TAGCACATTTTGGTCCAGCCTCTGGTCAATGCTGGACACCAAGCTCACCAAGTCCACAACTTTCCATCCCCAAACAGATGGCCAGACAGAGGTCGTCAATATAATGATTGTACATATTCTGTGCATGTACAATTCAAAGCATCCATGAACATGGGATGAGAGCCTCCCCTATGTAAAATATAGTTATAACTGGGCTCTCCATAGCTCAACCGGCCACAGCCCCTTTCAGGTGGGCTTGGGACTCTAGCCACTATGTCCCATTGATGTAGCCATGCCATTTGCGGCTACTCAGGCCGATTTGGCTCATGTCCAGTCTGAATTTGACAAAGCAAACAACTTCATCGAGTACATTCAGCACATCCGCCAACAAGTTCATGACATATTGGACAGAGCCAATGTTAAGTACAAGTAACGACATGATCAACATTGGGTGCCACACAAATTCCAGGTGGGCAACAAAGTGTGGCTACATTTGCAGAAGGAGCACCTGAATGGACCCCACCGCAAGCTTCGTCTGCTCCGATACAGGTTGTACACCATCACCAAGGTTGTAGGGAACAATGCCTTCGAGCTCAGTATTCCACCATTCCTTGGTTTGCACCCAATATTCAATGTGGACGACCTTCGTCCCTACTTCCCACCTCTACTGGACACCTCTAACATTGCAGAACAACTCAGACCAAAAGAGTTAAAACCAGACTGCATGGAACAGGGCACCATAGATTGTATCATGGAAATGCAAATCAATAACACTCGCCAACAAAATATCCAACTGTATCGAGTTGTCAAAGCTAGCCAACTCCTGCACCAAGGAAAGTGGTTCACTAGGGACCAAGTTCAGTAGAAGTTTCATCATCTCATGGAGGAACTCAACGCAATGGGGACCATTTCTTCCTAAGGGGCAGGGGGGAATGATACAGGTGGATATTGGTGGCCACCCACCTATTCCACTTGGGACCCCACCATTGTCTCTTTCATTTTTTCAGTTTTGGGACAACTTACTATTTTTAGCAATTTTTTGGGTCCTGAACTTTCAGAGCCGTTTTGAGGCCCTAAACGACGTTTTTTGGGAAAAATGGAAGCAACATCGGTCCATGGACGGATGTTGATTACACCAAAAATTTTAGTCCTCAGATATATCTTTCTAACGAGGTATGGTGTGCGTCAAATGGAGATCGTATGCCAAAGTTATGTCCCCTAGAAGTTGAAACACCAATTTACCCAAACGGGGCCCATAGTTTTGGCGCTTCAACTCCTAGGGTTAGGGCTTTGGATGTTTAGGGTTTTCCATTGTTTCTAAATAATAAATAGGCCCTAGAGCCTAATTGTAACACAGTTCAGAGGCCTGTAGCCACCACATCTCTTCTTGGAGATAAGCTACCAACGCCCTAGCTAGTTTATTTCCATTCTGTCTGTAAGGAAATTTCAGTTCTTTGATATTAATGAAATGAAGTGTTATTTCCACTTCATCTTTGTATTTATGGTTATATGTTTATTCTATTGGGTTCCTACATAAATCCCGATCAGTGGTATTTCCATGTAACCATGTAGAGAAAGAATAGATATTTATGTTATAAATGTAGATTTCTACTTGGGGTGGGGGGGGTGAATCAATATTGATAATGCTTATATAATTTTTTTGTTGGTTTAGAGTAAATATAGAAAAAGAACAAAAAGATATAACAGTAAGGTATAGAGTGTATAAAAAAAATATAAGACAAGCAACGTTAAGTTGAATATTTCCATTCATTATAGCAAGAGATACAGTTACATAGTATGTTACAAAGGATAATCATATAACAAGTCTACAAGTAAAATATTTTTTGGAATCAAATTTAAAAGTATATACATGCGAAAAGCTGAAGAAAAATTCTACTGTTCATTAAGTTCTATGACCTTGGAATAAACCCTAACCCTTGTAAGAAATTACAGTAAGAAACCTTGGGTTGGGTTTAGGAAACAAAAACATTCAATTTTTCTATCCATAATAACATCATGAAGATACTGAGAAAATTGAAGGTTGTCAACCTGGTATAAGAAGAAGACTAATTTAATCCTTGTTTCATGGATGAAATTTTAATAGGTACAAAACAAACAAAGTGTTCCTCGATTCATACCTACAGCTGAGAACTAACACAAAGTTACAAACAAGAAGAGAAGCTAAGAGAATTAATTATAGAAATGAAAGAGAAATGAAGCCAAAAAAATAAAACCCCAACTATTTACCTCGACAATCAAAGATAATTTGACTTGTGTTATCCCTGCAATATTCGTTGACGAAAGTCAAATTAATATAAATCCTCAGAGTTAAGAATGACATCCAAATTTAAAAATTTAAGGGTTAGGGGATCCGAGCCTAAGTTAAGGATTGTACATGTTGTGTGAAAGATCCTGAATGGAACCTAGGGTTTCATAATTGATAATGCAAGTTTAGAGTGAAAACCATAAAGAACTAGTAATCACATTATTCTGTGAAATAAGCATCTAGACTCATCCCGAAAATCAAATTAAATACAACAATAAATAATATTAATAAGCCAAAAATTTGAGGTCATGGCTATGCCATTGTATGGAAAAATTTTGTAATAGAACATTAGGGTTTTTAAGGATAAAAACCCCATATAGAGAAATATTCTTTACTTGAAAATTGAAAAATGGGGATGGTAATGAAACTTAACAATGAGTTTGTGAGGCCAAAATCCCTAGGTTGGTATTTGGAAGTCATGATTGTGCCATTTCATGCAACCATGAACCATAAATGTTAGCATAAAATCTTCTATTATTTAAATACATAACGAAACAAGTGGAAATGTAATCTCAAACCAGAATAAGCTATAATGTATGTGAATGCAGGCTTAATACATGTGAAGACCATTGAAAATAGGAATGAAACCCTTTCCATATCATAATCCTTTCATTGAACATCTGCAAATAAAAGACAAAATGTATCTAAGGGGAAAAATAAGTTTGTAGTATAATAAGATACCAATATTCTAGCACATTAACACATACACCCTTCTACATGTAAGGTTATCTACAACTAACCATTAATCCATATAACGCCTGTAAGAGCAAGATATGGGTGTCGAAGACACCCTGGTATGCATAGAAAGATGGAACGACCCTCTAGTCCTAATTACAATTGAAAATTAATCAAATAACTTGTAGGTTAGGGTTTTTATCCTCTTTGGAAAATCCTTTATCAAAATACATTGTTGTATCAACACATCAAATCTCGAACATCAAATGTGCACCTAGTTGTCAAAGCATGCAAATTCACAAGGAAAGTCACATACGTGGTCATACGTGGCCTATCAAATGTGATGTCATGTGTATTGGTTAGCCAATTTTGAACTCAACTCATCCACCATACGAAATGGAGCAGAGCGAACTCTCTCTCTCACACATATACCTTAGACTATGGTTCTAAAGAACAATGTGTATCTCTCTCTCACATATATATATCTTAGACTATGGTTCCAAGGCATAACGTGTATATAAGAGAAATTAGATTATGGAAAAAAAATGGAGCCTCAAACCTTTATATTCACATGAGGACCACATAAACGGGCAAGTAATATACAAATAAAACTATATCTAAGTGGAAAAGGATTATTGAATAAATTCAATATATATAGTTTAATATTTCCTATAATAATTAACCCAATGTATAAAGGTCTGTTCAAGTGAAGAGAGATAAGAAAGTATTGTAGTTATACATAGTGTATATCAACTTGGTTAGATATAAACTCTAACTTTCTCAACCAGAGATACTTAAATCACTTGAATAGGATAAAATATGAGAACAAACAATAGTGAGATTTAATATCACCTCAATCATAGCATAATAAAAATAATTATAAATGCACTTTAAAATGAGTTATAAGTAACTCTGCTACAATTAATTTATAAAGGAAATAGTAGAGATCCTAAATTATCATTCAATGAAGAAGAAGAAGATTGAATAGGAATATGTATATGGTATCTAGAAGTATTACCTCAATTGCTGTTATTTATAACAATAGACCAAACCCTATGTGGTTTGAAAATGTTGTAAGCCAAACATTGGATGACATGATGGCAAAGAAACTAATAAATGCATGACACTTGATCTTTTGGTTATATTGAATTTCGACGAGATTTTGGAAGCTTTCCTAGATGCCTTGAAATAGAGTGGTAGAGAAACAATAGGTTGATCATTTCGATGTTTTATTATAAGATACCCATGCTCATTATGTCCCTCAATTAGAGAACCTCGCTTCCTAGGATGTTTTTCAACCAACCTTATTCCAAATATTTGTTCATCCCCCTGAATTTGAATTCCAAGACATATCTCGAACTAAGTAGAAAGCCACTACACTTATGGATCTATATGAAGTTAAGTCAGATCCTACTACTCTTATTGAAAACTACTTGCAGAAGTTGAAAAAAGATGACCTCCAACCTGATTCTTGGTGCATACCTAGTGCCAATTTCTAATTGTTAGTACTTTCATTTGGAATCTTAGAGAGATTTCTGTGTTGATTTCTCTCAATCTCATGAAATAACTACCACTTATGGAAGATTAAGAAACTTCGATTAGGAAACAAGGGAGGCTGCATGGAAGCGAGTCCCTTCCTTCAGATTTACAGTAGCTATCTCAACTTTACAATAGCTATCTCAGCTTTACAGTAGCTATCTTAGGTTCAAGTATTTCTCTTACAAGGCTTGGAAATATAACTAACGTTAAAAATCAGGCATAAGTACATAAACTAGAATCCATACTCGTGGCATAAGTGCATCAAACAGAATCCATACTCTCTATTGGTTATTTAGTGCAAGTCTTATAGGGCTTGTGAGTGCAGAAAACCCATACCAATTTGGAACAATAACATTAATGCCATGCATTTCCACGTTAATTAAAAATATAGTTGGATAGAAAGATGGTCGCAGCCAGCTCCTTAGATGTATAAATCTGTGCAACTCCTTGGATGTACAAATCTATCCAAAATCTGTGTGTGTGTTTACCCTTGAAGTCCTAAACACTCTATGGGTTTTTATATATAGAACTTATACATAAGAGAAAATATCAATAGTTGGACTCAAGGGAAAGGAAAGTTTCACTACTACTATAGTGCAAGGGCTTGGCACATAGAACGTTATGATGTTGTATGACCATTAACATCTGAGGCATAAAATTTCATTACAGCTTTTGCATAACATGTGCTCCATGTTCTTCATTGATTTAAACCTCATTACCTTGCGTGAATCTTTTTCAAAGAAAATGAAAAATGAGTGATTAGCTATCCATTTCAACTTCTGAGAGAAAATCGCATCTCATCTTTACAGATAATAATAAAAACAAATATGTCATAAACTGTTTTCATTTTAGGTATATTCTTGGCATTATTGCGACAATGCCTCTACCCTACACGTAAATGTACCATAAATGTTGTCAAGGAAGTAATGTATCTGACCTAGAAATAGAAGTATATATGATTTTCCTCGCAAGATAGATATGAAAATCCATTTTTGTGGTTTCTTTTGCTGAGCTTGAGAAAAAAAACTAAAAATTATCACGCAAATAAAAAAATTATTCAGACAAACAATAAAAATTATCAAAATTATGAGGCCAATAGAAAAATCAGTTAAATATCAATTGACACAAACAATAAAAAAGCTATTAGCCAAACAAAAAAATTAGCTAAATAATCATTCACACCTACCATAAATATCTTCTTGAAATTGAAATAAGTCTCACTTCTTCAATTTTCTCCGCTTGTTGATCCACTCAAGACCAGATAAATCAGTTAAGTAATCTTCCAGACAAGTTGAAATCAAATTAACTCACCGTCCTCCAAAATTCTCAGCTTCGTGATCCACTCAATAGTGAATCCCATAATTTCTTACCAAATATTGAAAATTAAGCAATAGGGACCAAACTACACCTTAATTTTCTGGAAAAGAATTTATATTTAAATAAAACGGGCAAAATTAAGGCCTAAATTTCTTGCAGAGCTAATATTTAAACACAAATTGACAAAAATAACATGCAATAGAAACAAAATTCGTGTGAAGCTTCATAGAAGCAGTCGGTTTACTATTATTACCACAAAAAACACTGAATGCACCACCTCTGTGTTGAAAATTCTGAATAAATAAAACACAGAGGGATGTGTTCCCCCACAACATAGAGAATGAACAAATGTGTAAATAAAATTCACAGATAGACAACGATTTTCATAGGAGAGGAACTCTTTCAAATTTATTCAACTCTTCTCAAACTTTGATTCATTCCTTCACAGAAAAACATATGAAATTACATTTTGGTTTTATACAAAAATGGTCGAGGCCTGCAAATCAATACAATTCAATGTAGATCAGACGTTTAACAACCAAATATACTTCATCTATGGTTTTGTTGTTTATACACAACACATCATACAAATAAAAAAAAAATGGCAGACCTATAACATTATTGGTTTCGGCTTTGAAAACACATCACGTCTGTCGCCTCCATCGCAAATCGCTCATCGACGATTTTAAATTTTAACTGGCGCGAACACGGGAAAACCTTAAGTCTTGCGATATGCAATGCGATGTGGCACATCGCATCGCAATGTAAACATCTTAACCTACGGGCGCTTATCCATTAACTCCTGAGCTTTGCGATGTGCGCTTTGTGCTACCCTCCTGAGCTTGACACGTGCCCCTTCGCGATCGCAACGCATCGTAGATATCTTAACTTGCAGGCGACTAGAAAAGATAAATCAAAAACTTTGAGAAGTGCGGGTCGTGGGCGGTAAGCCGTGGGAAATGCGAAATACAAAAAAGGTAAGGAAATAGGGTGAACAAAGGTTTATGCGGTAATGAAACAAAGTATATGATGGGTCCCGTCGGATCGCATCGGTAGGGAAATAACATTTGGTGAAGGATTAAAGTTAAACACTAAGAGTTGTGAAGTGCGGGAGACGACGCGAAAAAACACGGTAAGTTTGAAATGCATAAATTTAATGAAATGGGCGGAATACAAAGGATTTCATGGGTTTGCAAATGCAGTAAGGTTGGTGGTGGGTACCACTTATATCGCCTAGGAGGAGAAATAACATTTGGAAAAACGTTTAGGGGTAAACCATAACAGTTGCAGGCAGCGAAGTGCTAGCAAGGTAAGTCAATGCCGGAAAATGGAAATTAAATGCAGAAAGAGCTCGGGTACTCTGTTTTGATTTTCTGCGTGGATTTCATGAAAACACCTTCAGGTTTGAAGTCTACTTCTTGTCCTTCCTACACAAAAATTCAATGAAGCATGGGCTGCTACCACTCCTTATTCATGTCAGTGGTTGGGAGTAATTCCAACACTCCCCCTTAATCACAACTGTCGCCTTCAACCATTCCCTGACACTGTTTGAGATGAACAAAACTCTTATGTCCCAATGACTTTGTGAGGATATAACACTATTACCGATGAAATAGGTAACCGCACTGTTACCTACTTTTTTTTGGTAGCATAAAAAGCACCCGATTTTGAAAAGTGGTGATGCAGAATCACCTTTTTTTTTTTTTGAGCACATTTTTGACACTCTAATATTTTTTATTTATGAAGTATGAATATTTGTTTTAAGATGTTAGTGATTTTCATGCTAATTTTGAAACATATTGATGCAGCATCAACCTTTTTATTTTAGAGTGGTGATTTTCATGCTAATTTTGAAATGTATTGATGCAGCATCAACCTTTTTTTTTTAAGAGTGGTGATTTTCATGTTGGTAATAAAACAAAAAACTTAGATAAAAAATATATATATAAAAACAATTAAAAAAACCAATAAAAATGTAAAAAAAAAAAAATTTAACTCGTAAAAATAAAAAATTTAAACAAAAATAAATAAATAAAACAAAAAAAAACAAAAAAATTCGAAAATTATATCAAAAGAAATGACAAAATTTGAAAAAAAAACATATAATTTAAAGAAAAAAAAAACATCAAAAACATTTTTTTCTAAGTTATTAAAAAAATCCATATAATTAAAAATATATATATATATATAGAAAATTTAAAAATAATTTAAATTACAAAATTAAAATTTAGATAAAAAAAAATAAAATACAAAAAAGAAAAAATTAAATTTAAAAATTTAAATTAAAAAAATAATAAGAAGAAGAAAACAAAAATACAAATTTTAAAATTGACAAAAAAACAAATTTAAAAAAAAAAAACAAAATTTAAAATTGAAAAAGAAAATTAAAATAAAAGAATTATAATAAAAAAAACTATCATTAAAAAACAAAAAAAATGAAAAAAACCACATGCAAATAATTAAAAAACAAATATCCATAAATTAATTGTTTTTTTTAAATGAAACAATTTATAAATTTTAAAAATGAAAAACCAAATAAACTAAAAGATTAAAAAAAAAATTTAAATTAAATTAAAATTTAATAAATTTAATGAATAAATTTTAAATTTTAAAAAATAATTAATCTAAAATATTAAATTTAAAAACAAAATAAAAAAAAAAACAAAAACAAATTAAAACAAATTAAATTTAAAATAAAAAAAATTGAATTAAAAAAAAAAACAATTTTAAATTTTTTGAATTTAAAAAAAATAAAATAAAACAAAAATCAAATTAAAAAAAAAAAATTTAAAAGTTAAAAAAAAATTAAAAAATAAAAGAATTTTTTGATCGTGGTGGCGCCGCTAGTTGGCCTCCCACCCAGGTGGCGGCGAAGCTCGACCGCTGGGCGGGAGGACAATTCCGGGAATCGCCCTCCCGCGGCGGGAGGCCGATTCCGGGAATCGCCCGCCCACGGCGGGAGGCCGATTCCGGGAATCACCATCCCGTGTCCTCAGGCCGATTTTGGGAATCGCCCTCCCGCCGCGGGAGGCCGATTTCGGGAATTACCTTAAGGTCGATTATGGGAATCGCCCTCCCGCCGCGGGAGGCCGATTCTGGGAACGTCGCGGGAGGGTGATTCCCGGAATCGACCTTCCGTCGTGGGAGGGCGATTCTCGGAATCGGCGTCCCGCCTAGCGGTCGGCCATCACCGTCACCTGGGCGAGAGGCTGATTGGCGGTGCCACCACAATCAAAAAATTCTTTTTTATTTTTTGTTTTTTTAATTTGCTTTTTTTTTTTTAATTCAAAAAATTTAAATATTTTTTTTTATAATTTAATTTTTATATTTGAAATTTAATTTGTTTTAATTTTATTATTATTATTATTATTATTCATTTTTTTTGTTTTTTATTTTTTTTTTCTAAATTTTGTTAATAATTTTTATTAAATTTTGTGTCTTTTTTTTTTATTTAATTGATTTTTTTTTTTTCATATTTTTTTTTATTATTAAATTTTATGTTTAGTTTTTTTCATTTAATTTTTAAAATTTAGTAAATTTTGTATTTTTATTTATTTATTTATTTGAATTTAATATTTTTTTAAATTTTTTATTTTTTTATTATTATTTTTTAATTACATAAAATTTTTATATTTTTTTTATTTCAATTAAAATTGTGTATTTAAAATTAGTTTTTTTTTAAGTTAAACTTAATATTTTCAAATTAATTTGTTTTTTTATTTTATTTTTTATTTAATATATTTTTTTAATTTATTTTTTTCAATTTTTCAATTTTAATTGATTTTTAAAGTTTTTTAACTTTTTATTTTAACAATGTTTTTTTTTTTCTTTATATTTAAAATTTAATTTTTATTTCAAAATTTATTTGTTTATTCATTTATTTATTAAAATTTAATATATTTTTTTAATTTAATTTGTTATTTTAATATTGACATTTTTTTTTTAATTTAATAAAATCTAATATATATATTTTTAACTTAAGTTCATATATATATATATATATAGATATATATATATTATTTTTTATAATTTAAATTTAATATATTTTTTAAAATCTATTTGTTTTTTTAATATATATTTCTTTAAATTTAATATTTTTATTGTATTTTTTTTTCATTTTTTATTTTTAATTCATTTTTCAGTGTTTTACTTTTAATTTCAATAATGTTGTTTTTTTTTTTAAGTTTTAAATTTATTAAAATTCAATATATTTCTTTAAATTTAATGTTTTATTTTAAAATTTAATTTTTTTTTTTAATTTAATAAACATTTTCTTTTTCTTTTTTAAATTTAATTTGTATATCTTTTTTTATAATTTCTTTCTTTTTTAACTTGTTTTTCTTTTTAATTTAATATTTTTATTTTGTTTTTATTTTTAAATTTTTATTTCTATATATTTTGAAATTTTAATCTTTAAATTTTATTTTTTATTTTTTATTTTTATTTTTTCTTAAATTTTACGTTTTTTTTTAATGTTTGAATTAAAATTTTTATTTTGTTTTTATTTTTATTTTTTTATTCCTATACATTTTTAAATTTTAAGCTTTAAAATGTTTTTGTTTTTTAAATTTATTTTTTTTCTTAAATTTTAGGTTTTTTTTAATGTTTGAATTTTAAAAATTAAAAAATGTTATTTCTATTTTTAAAAATGTCAAAAATATGACAATTTTTTTTTTATTATTCCAGTGTCAACTGGTTTTATTTTGAGGGTGTTTTTTCAATCCTTTTTTCAAGAAATAATTTTGTTTTTAGCATAATTTTATAAAATGTTCAAATTTGACCTTAAAAAAAAACCATGTGCATTCTGGAATACACTTTTTTTGTTTTTGGGGTGTTTTTTCATGGTTTTTGAGTCTTTTTGGGCTAGAGTTCCCGTTTTGAGGTCAGGTTACCTATTTCATCGGTAACAGTGTTATCTTAACAAACTGTTCGTCTAACTTGCAATGCTGCAAAACAATTCCACCATTGTTAACTAATTCTCTTATGAAATGGAATTTGGCATCAATATGCTTTGTTCTCTTGTGGAAAACAAAATTATTTGACAAGGAAATTGCTAAGCTGTTATCACAGAAAATTGCGGTTCCTTTGTCTTGCTCATGACATAAATCTCTCAGCATCCTTCTCATCCAAACTGCTTAGCATGTTGTTGCTGTTGCTGCTACATATTTATCTTCTGTTATTGATAATGAAACTATTGCCTCTTTCTTAGAATCCCATGAAATGGCTCCCGATCCCAAATGAACAACATACCCTGATGTGCTCTTTCTGTCATCAACACTTCCAACCCAATCATTGTCAGTGTACCCAATCAACTTAAAATTATCAGTTTCAAAGTATAGAACACCATACTCCTTTGTTCCATTCACATACCTCAATATTATCTTGCCTGCTTGCCATTGTGTCTCCTTGTGTCTCCATGAATCTGGATATTAGACTTACTGCATACATTATATCAGGCCTAGTTGCAGTCAAATACATTAGACTTCCAACCATGCTCTTGTATAATGTCGGATTGACATTCTTGCTGCAATATTCCTTTCTCAACTTCAACCCCATGACATTTGGAGTTGATGATGGCTTGTTGTTCGTCATTTTCTTTGATGTAGAGTGTGGGTTCACCATCACACTTCTCAAACCCATTGTCTAATAGGTAAGCATCAATCCTGCTATACCATGCTCTTGGTCCTTTCTTCAGCTCATAAAGAGATTTATCCAACTTACACACTTTGTGTTCTTGGCCTTCTATCTCATAGCCAGGAGGTTGATCCACATATACCTCCTCTTTTAACACTCCATTCAAGAATGTTGACTTCACATCCATTTGATAAACTTTCCATTTTTTTTATGCTGTTATTAACAACATTGTTTGCACTGTCTCCATCCTTGCAACTGGTGTAAAGGTTTCCTCATATTATCTACCTTTCTACTGCTTGTAGCCTTTGACAACTCGTCTTGATTTGTGCCTTTCTATCTTTCCTTCAATGTTTCTTTTGGTCTTATAGACCCATTTCACTCCAATAACTTTTTTTCCTTGTGGGAGGTCCACTAGCTCCCATGTGTCATTCTTTTATATTGCTCCTATCTCTTCATTCATTGCTTCAATCCATTTCTCTTCTTTAACTGCATCTTCAAAATGGATTGGGTCATCAACATGACAAAACAAATCAAATAAAGAATTCAGACCAACATTATTATTATCTTCTTCTTGCTCATAAATTCCACTTAAATTTCAGAGTTTTTATCTTCTTGTATTTCTTGAAGATGTGCTTGGAGTTTCACTTGAACTCGAGGGAGTTGTTGATCCCTGTGGTGTTCTTGGAGAATCACTTCCTTGGCTTTTCAATGTTGTTCTATTGCTTGCTTGTGGTGTGCTTTGTTGAGCTTGTGTAGGTGGAGGAGGAGCCACTGTTGAGGAATTATTTTCTGCAATCAATTCCTCTTTGTTTTCATGTGAAATACATGTCTTCACATTTACAATATTCTCTTAAATTCCATCCCAAGCTTCTTCTTCTATGAAATGAACATCTATGTTGATTATTACTTCCTTGGTTGATGGATTATAGAGTTTGTAAGCCTTGGATTCATCATTGTATCCAATAAATATACACTTCTCCCCCTTGCTGTCCAACTTCTTCCTTAACTGATTTGGGACATGTGCATATGCCACTCATCCAAACACTCTCATGTGAGTGACAACTTGCTTTGTTCCACTCCATGCTTCTTCTGGAACTCTGTTCATAACAGTTTTGGTTGGACATATATTTAAGATATAAGTTGCACAATTGAAAGCTTTTTCCCAATACTCATTTGGCAAATGCTTTGCCTTCAACATACTTCTTACCATGTGCATGATGGTCCTATTTTTTCTTTCTACAGCACGGTTTTTTTGAGGTGTATACCTTGTGGTAAAATGCTTGTGAATCCAATACTCGTAGGAATTCTTTGGAGATATATTCTCCACCTCTATTAGTTCTCAACACTTTTATGTAGTGTCCACTTTGCTTCTCAATAGGAGCTTTGAAGTGGTAGAACTGTTCAAACACTTCACTCCTATATCTTAGGAAATAGACCCATGTCTTCCTTGTGTAATCATCTATAAATGTCAAGACATAATGAATGCCAACTAATGATGGCATTTGCATTGGTCCACATAAATCTGAGTGGAAAATCTCTAAGGGTGCCTTTACCCTTATACTCTTTCCTGCTGGAAATGATTCTTTGTGTTGTTTTCCCAATATGCAGCCTTCACATAGGCTGTCAGGTTTCTCTATGAGTGGTAATCCCTTTACCATGCCTTTTCTATGCAACAAATTCAAACCTCCGAAATTGAGATGTCCAAATCTCAAATGCCATAACCCGTTCTCATATTTCACTTCTTCTTGAAAGAATTTTTGTGTGACAGCTGCTACAACACCTCTTTCCTTCAAGTCTGATCTGATCTTGAGAGGAAACATCCTATTGCTTGTCATATGCACTTTTTTAATGACATGTCTACTTGGAGGTATATCCATGATTGTGCACACATCATTCTTAAAAAACAGATTGTGGCCCCTATGCAAGAGCTGTCCAATGGTTAGAAGGTTACATTTCATGCCAGGTACATAATATACATCTGGCACAAACTTCTTCTTTCCCTTCTTTGTCAGTATGTTTACTCTTCCTTTCCCCATGACAGAGACCTTGCTATCAGTCACCATTGTCACTTCATATTTTACACTCTCATCTAGATTGGCAAACATTGATATGTTTCCAGTCATATGGTTACTACACCCTAAATCTAAGAACCATACATCTTATTATTTTTATTGTGCTACATTACAAGTTAAAAGCACATTTCCTTGGTTTTGATTTTATTTTGTAAAATTTACACTAGGTTTATTACCTATATCATTTTTCTTCTTTCTACATTCATTTGCATAATGGCCATACTTTTTGCAATAATGACATCAAACCTTGATGGTATACTTCTTAATAATTTCTCCACTATTCTCCTTTCTTCAAGTGTCTCTCCATGATAATTGATTTGGGTAGCAAACCCAATCATGTGTTAAGAATGAGTCTATGTTATCAGACTCTTTCATACAAAGAGTTTCAAAATCTCTTCTCAGCATTTGAAGTTTTGTTGTCTTCACCTTTTTCATGCCTTGATAGGTTGTCTGGAGGGTATCCCATGCCTCCTTAGACTTTTTTGCTGCTGCAATCCTTGGGAAAATACTTGAACATATACTACTTGGAAAGTATAGATGAGGGATTTGGAGTCCTTCTTATTTTCTCTCAACAAATCTCTTTGTGCTTGTGTCAAAGAATTGTATGTTGTTGAATCTGCTGGTTCTTGGAAACCATTTTCCACCAGCTCCCAAATATCTTGTGAGGAGAAAAAGGCCTTTATTGTAATAGCCCAATAGTCATAATTCTTCCCATTGAACTGTGGTAGTTGGGGATTAGTCAGGTTTGTGCCTGCTGCTACCATCTTGATTGTGTAAATAAAAACCTTCTCACTGTTGGAGAATCAGTTTCTCAAACAACCTTTCAGCTTCTTCAGTAAAGAATTATTCTTTCATTGAGATCCTAGACCTCCTCTGATACCATGTTGACAATTCTGAATAAATAAAACATAGAGGGATGAATTCCCCCACAACACAGAGAATTCACAAATGTGTAAATAAAATTCACAAACAGACAACGATTTTCACAGGAGAAGTACTCTTTCAAATTTATTCAACTCTTCTCAAAATTCGATTCATTCCTTCACAGAAAAACATATGAAATTACATTTTGGTTTTATACAAAAATGGTTGAGGCCTGCAAATCAATACAATTCAATGCAGATCAGATGTTCAACAACCAAATGTCCTTCATCTCTGGTTTTGTTGTTTATACACAACACAACGTACAAAGAACACAAAATGGTGGACCTGTAATTTTATTGGTTCCGGATTTGAAAACACATCGTGTCTGGTGCCTTCATCGTAAATCGCTCATCGATGATTTTAACTTTTAACTAGCGCGAACATGAGAAAACCTTAAGTCTTGTGACATGTGATGTGACATGGCACATCGCATCACAATGTAAACATCTTAACCTACGAGCGCTTATCAATTAACTCCTGAGCTTTGCGATGTGCGCTTTGCGCTACCCTCCTGAGCTTGACACGTGCCCCTTTGCGATCACATCGCATCGCAGATAACTTAACTTGCAGATGGATGAAAAAGGTAAATAAAAAAATTTGCGAAGTGTGGGCTGTGAGCAGTAAGCCGCGGGAAATGCGAAATACAAAAAAGGTAAGGAAAAAGGGTGAACAAAGGTTTATGCGGTAATGCAGAAAAGTATATGGTGGGTCCCACTACATCGCATTGGCGGGGAAATAACATTTGGTGAAGGCTTAAAGTTAAACACTAAGAGTTGCGAAGTGCAGGTGGTGACGTGAAAAAACACGGTAAGTGAAAAATGCATAAAGTTAAGGAAATGGGCAGAATACAAAGGATTTCACAGGTTTGCAAATGTGGTAAGGTTGGTGATGGGTCCCACCGATATTGCATCGGTAGGGAAATAACATTCGGAAAAACTTTTAGGGGTAAACCATAAACGTTGTGAGTGGCGAAGTGCGGGCATGGTTAGTCAACGCAGAAAAATGGAAATTAAACGCAGACAGGGCTCGAGTACTCTTTTGATTTTTTGCGTCGATTTCATGAAAATGCCTTCGGGTTTGAAGCCTGCTGCTTGTCCTTCCTGCACAAAAATTCAATGAAGTGTGGGCTGATGCCACTCCTTATTCATGGTGGTGGTTGGGAGTAATTCGAACACTCTAATGTTGGAATGATTCTAAAATTATTTCACCAACCAATGGTGGATTTTTATACAGTAAAAAATGGATTCTTTCGAAAAAAATTCCTTATAGAGGACATATGAGTTACGATATTATCCATATAATTTATATAAACAACTTAAATCACCACATAATTGGTGATTTCAACTTTCCAGGTGGCCTCAATTTTATAGTTGCATGACGGGACTTGTTCATAGGGATGCATGAAGTTGTCACAGCTTTGGTAAATTCCACAAAGTCATTAAACCATAAGCATGAAATTAAAATAAAATTAAGTTAAAAACGAAGTTCCAAAATTCATTAAAGTGTTTTCTTAAACATAGGAATGGAATAAAAAAATGAGGTTAAAAACGAGGCCCTAACATGAGGGATACGTGATTCACCACTCTATCTCCATAACATGGCATGCAAGCTTGAACCATGCCACTTATCATTGTATCATGCTAATATGTCGAGCATAAAATGGTTGTCATGCTAATAGTATGTTCCCTCCCAAAGCTAATTTAGTTTGTTGTGTATGTTTCTAATTGTAATTAGCTAATTTAGCTAATTTAATTTGTATGCCATGTGAAAGCTACTATCACTTGTACAATTAATTGCAGGAGTGGATTTTATTGCCTCCAAAGTATGTTCTATAGCTCCTTCTAGATGTGTCCAATTTATTACATGAGTGGATTATATTTCTTCCATAGGATGTTCTATAGTGCCTTCTAGATGTGTCCGCGGTGAAGTCCAACAGGGATACCCAATTTCCTTCATATAGATAGCAAAGAAAGACCAGAACACGAGATTGTTCGGTCAGGATTTCTAAAAGGGATTGTTCGGTCGGGATATGCCCAGGCTACAATAAATCGCACACCTAAGAGAGAGTGGCAACCACTGGAAAAGAGAGGAAGCATTTGGAATGGGTTCAATGTGTGCCATGAGGTGAAAGGTTTTCTTTTTCTAAGTCTTCTTCCCTTTTTTTCTTTCATCCTAGCGGAGGAACCCATCCAACAATCAAACAGAGGAGACCATCAATGCATTAACCTGAGCAGGAGACTAGGAATCAGGAAAATAAATAGCTCTGGTATTCGACAAGTGCAGGCGCCATGGGAAAAATATATTTTAATCTCTAGTTCCGAAACGAGATCAGAAGCCATGGAACTTTTCTTGTTTATTTTTTCCACTGTCTAAATATGCATATGAAATCAAAGAAATAGAGGAGTATTTTGTTTTTTCATCTTATATTCTATGGTAAGCTTATTTCAGGGCTTAATTTTTTTTTTAAATTGTAATATTAGTCGAACAATTTGACCAAGTCCATGTCGTATTACAATTTGACTAGTTCCCTGTCATTTTAACTGCACAATTTTTATTAACTGAACAAACTAACAGAGCAGGCCTTCCCTGATGTGGAAAATTTTACAAACCATTATTATTTACGTATTGAGAAAACATCGTCACTTGTTTTCTTTCATCCTAGCAGAGTAACCCATTCAACAATCAAACAGAGGAGACCATCAACGCATTAACCTAAACAGGAGACTGTGAACCGGGAACAAAAATAGCTCTCGTGTCTCACAAGTGCAGGCACCATGGGAAATATAGCTTTCAATCTCCAGTTCCAAAAAGAGATCAGAAGCCATGTAATTTGTCTTGTTTATTTTTTCCACTCTCTAAATCTGCATATGAAATCAAGAAATAGAGGATTATTTTGTTTTTTCGTCTTATATTCTATGGTCAGTTTGTTTTAGGGCTTGAATTTCATTTTTAAATTGTAATATTAGCCAACCAATTTGACCAGTTCCATGTCATATTACAATTTGACTACAATTTGACAAGTTCCATGTCATTTTAACTGAACAATTAGTATTAACTGAGAAATTTAAGAGAGTTGGCCTTCCCCAATGTGGAAAATTTTACAAACCATTATTATTTACGTATTGAGAAAACAAAAACACTTTCCTACTTTATAAGTAGTTCAAAATAATCACTATAACACAATCTAGCGCAATTTGATCGAAACAGTAGGTTATAGTTCAGTCTTACCTAAGAGAATGAGTTAGGGGCCTTACCTAATGAATAAAATCTAAAATATTACCTCATGACTTGCCTATTGGACCAGGAACAAGGATTTGATTTTGTGTCTTTGCATTTGTAGATTCTCTTGAGTAGAATGAGTTCATAGACTGACCTCATACTACAAGATTTATCACGAGGTGATGGATTGAACTCATACTATAGGATTGATCATGGATCTCTTTATTACAGGTCTTGCCACTTTGTGTCTCCAAACCTACTACCTCGAGCAATACTTGGAAAATATATTTGGATTTTGTGTCATTATAATGTGGTATAAGCATCAAATTGAATGGAAAACTATTAAATGGATGCAACAGAGATGAATTCAAAGTGAAAGTAAATATATTAACGGGATCACTCTATTATAGGTCCTATTAGATATGTTGTCTTCCCGTTCAAAGCATGACAATCACTCTCTGTTTTTGGGACATTCTGCCTTGAACAATAACTCTAATTAAGATGCCCACAACTGAAGAATCTATTTGGATTTTGTATCATTAGACCATGATATAAGAATCAAATTGAATGCAAGTAGCGAAGATTAATTCGTCTGGTTTCACCTGCCTCTTTTCACCTAAGCTATTTGACGAAATGGATGTATTGTTTATAATCCTTTCCTATTTAATCTCTTCTTTCTACTAGATGCAACACTGAGCTTCTTCAGGGATTTTTCCTAAAAGCATCACCAAAGTTTTTTTTTGCAAGATTAGCACATATGGTGTCATAGTTTTTTTTTCAAGATTAGCACATAAACAATAAA
This sequence comes from Pinus albicaulis, assembly GCA_034641835.2. Classification (NCBI taxonomy): domain Eukaryota; kingdom Viridiplantae; phylum Streptophyta; class Pinopsida; order Pinales; family Pinaceae; genus Pinus; species Pinus albicaulis. The sequence goes on from JAXQQM020061113.1 coordinate 177,388, forward strand.
ATTTCCTCTCAAGGGAATTTTCCTGAAAGCATCACCATAGTTTTTTTTTTGCAAGATTAGCACATAATAGTAGACTAAAAAATTAAGTACTCCTAGCATGATAGAAGGTTTTCAGATGATTGTTTTAGGTTTTTCTTTTTACTAGATACAACACTAACCTTCTCTAGGGATTTTTCCTAAAAGGATCACCATAGTCTCTTTTTTTTTTTTGCAATATTAGCACATAAACAATAGACTTGGTAGTAAGCTTCTCGAGGGAATTTTCTTGAAAGCATCACCATAGTTTTGTTTTTGCAAGATCAACACATAAACAATAGACTCAAAAATTAAGTACTCCTAACATGATACCAGATGCCTTTCAAGGCTTGGTAGTAGTTTAATGCAGAAAATATTCTTCTTAAGAAAAATTGATTGAGCTACTTTGATAACTTTAGGTACTATTGCACGTACAATAGGTTTTCAGATAAGGAATCGACATCAGTTCAAAAAAATAGCCAACTGAGGAGCACAAACGAGAGATGCTAATGTCCAATTTGATTGTTTAGGGAACACAAACAAGAAGCAATAGTTTAGGGCACAAAAAGTGTGAGGCACCAAAACTAGAAGCATCCATTGACAATCAAGTTCAGTGTTGATATGAAACTTCTAGGGCATGCAAAGACAAAGTGAAATATCAGACAATGAGACATCAAGCACAACTCTAGTCAATCTTGTGAGCATGCCTAATACTGAAATGAAGATGTGTGCAATGAACAAAACTAAGTAGTCTAGGTCGACATTAAGGAGAGTAAGGAACATGAAAAGAAAGTGATCATCTCACTAGCAACACCACGAACGATGACAAGCACGAGATATTACTAACCAATAATCTAGTATAAATACTTGGAGAAAATATAGTTGCAGCTAGGCCAACAAGATCCTACAGAAGAAGCAAAGGCGGCCTGAAACCCTTTGTATCCCTTTGGCATATTTTCAAGTTCATATCCAATATCCAGTTCCAAACCGATTGAAAGCATTTTATTCATTAACCATAAACTATTGAAATCCTCTTGGAGGTTAACATTCAAATGACAACAACACATCAAACCTCACACCATGCAATAGTTTTGTTGACACATATGGGACATGCATCTTGTTAGGGTCACATAAATATAGGATTCATAATTTTGAATTGAATTTTGATAGTCTTGTAAATATGTACATACCTTGCTTTCTGCAAGTTGTTTTCCCATATTTAAAAATAAAAACAAAATAATAAAATAATAAAAAATCAAAAAGAGGGTAAAAAGTCGTAAAAGAAAGATCAAATGACTTAAAAAAATATAGACCCCAAAAGAAAAAGATGAAAATAAAACATGAAAGTGTGCAAGTCCAAATGCCACTACTTTTTACTTTTTGCAAATGGTTATGGCAAAGTGTCAATAAATTCCACAATCCATGATGAGTTAAACTGTTTAATCTTGACTTGTCATGTTTTCAATTACCATGTTTTAGATAGTGAATAAAGTTTTGTCAGACAGTTTAATCCTGGAAAATTAGTAGATAGGTAGAGAATGATGAGGAGCTCATCAGTTTAATCTGAGCCCTAAGATGAAATAAGGTATAATTAGATAGCTTATGCTTTCAAAATAATAAATGTTTTAAGGTTGCAAGCCTAAATGCACCTGCTAAAAGGAAGAAAAAATGTTAGAGTAACGTTATGTAGGTAGAAAGAAGTGGGAAAAAGCATGTAATATTCATCACTGGGAAAAAATCACTAATTTCCCTTCCCTGTGGGTATTTAGTGTTTAGAGTATCGGTCAAACGAGGGTTCGAGAGCATTTCTTTGACTTCTATTGGGACCGGACCCAAGGCTTGATGACTGGATAGTGGAAAATGTTGAATTCTTATGATAAATCCCCTTTACCATTATTAATCATTCATTCATACATTAAAACCCCTTTTCCTAAGTAAAGACACATTCTTACTTAGTGAAGCTTAAAATCCCATATAATTAACTTCATCCATTCAGAAGCATTCATAAAACCCTTAAAACTACATTTATCCTAAGTATTAGTGAAATAGTATAAAGATGAGCAATGCTTTACTTTTTACACTTTACTTAGTGATTTTATGTATTTTGTTTTACATCATACTACCCTTTCATATTAACTTTTAACATATTCTATTAAATCCCTAAAAAATACCTTATCCTACTTATTAATTCCCTATGTTTAAATATCCCCAAAAACCCACTATTATAAAGTTTTAGACCAAAGTTTAATTATCCACGTGCATAAATAAAAAACCCAATTTGAAGCCCTTTGGTATAAACGTATCGTTAAATATATATCCCGCCCCTATGGTTTTAAACTATTCAAAAAGGTTTAAATACCATATAAATATAATAAACTGCACCTGTATATGTTTTATTAAAACGTTTTTACAAATGTTTAAAAAAAAAAGACAATACATGACATTTATCCTGCCGCTGCATATAATTGAACCCAACCCAACCCGCATTATATTTTACCAAGGTTTAAGGTGTAACAACCTTGTCTAAAGCACCTTTGTAATGATATATTACCCCCTCCCCCCTTGCATACCTTGTAACCCAAATTCTGTTGAAATAAACTAAGGTTTATTTAATAAAATCAAAACCCTTGCCCCATATATATAAACCCCGCATCCATATTCATTAAACAATATATAAGTTAAACCTTATATAAATGTTTTTTACCCATCTGCGCGTATATAAGTTTCCCAGTCCCACCATTTCATTTCATCGCAACTTCCCATTCAATCCTGACCCTTCACATTCATCCCTCATATCCAACGGCAGATATACGATATCTCGTTGAAAAAGTGATTGATCACCCGAACTCCAAATGCACGCGAAATGGGTGGTTTCGTGATACATTTCCCCTCCACGTGGCCTACATTCATTCGATCGCGTGCGTTTTGAATAAAACAACTTACCACTTGAACCTTGCGCGATAACCACTGTTTGGTTTTGCGTTTAAATTCTGAAACCGCTTCCCACTTGATGCATGAGAAATTTAATGTTGATTAAATGTGACCAATATGTATGGTTAAGAACTTTGAACAACATTCATTATTTCCTTATTGCACGTTCTAACCCTCTGCACTGCCTCCCGACTGTCAAAAAAGCTCTATATAAAGCCTTTTAAGCCCCTGGTTGCCATTGTTACGCCCAAAACCTTTGAAGTTGCTAAAATATACCTGTGAAGACTGTTGAGGAGCTGTGCATTGCTCCAGATAAACTGCTGAAGCCAAAATTTCAACCAAGAATCATGAAACCATTTATCCTCTGCACGCCTTTTCAAGCAAATTTTATTAATTTTCAGAGTTTAAGAATCCATTTTAAAGACCTGAAAGGCTAAAAAAAACTCTGAAGATACCCTGAAATCCCTACTTCTCTATCAAGAAACTCAGAAAACCCTTGTTTTCTGCTTTAGACCAGTTTTCACAGCCTCATAATTCCTTTGATAAACCTGATTGAGAAGAAAAACCAAAAGAGAATATCCTTGACCAAATTTGCTCAATCACCCCTCTCTTAAAGTAAATTACTCCTGCAAATAGTATAATCTGGCAGAAGTAGCCCAAAAATGCCTAAAAGACAAAGTTAAACCTCCACAGACAGATCTCATTCCACAGGTCTGTTCAAAAGCCTTCAATCACCTCCTTGCAGACCTATGTTTCATTAACAAATTGTTTGATTTTTGCAGGTTATTATCAAAATAAGAAATTGGGCCAACAGTTTCAATACTAGTTGATAAAATTGTTTGCTCCAAATTCTCATATTTTAATTCAAAAGCTTCATTCAACAAACAGTTTGTATACAAAGAAATGTATACAAAGAAGGAATAAAATCAAGTCGAGGAGAGATTAGAATGATGAAATGTGCACAAGTGAATGGTAAAAGGTAAAAACAAAGGCAGTAATGGTTAAAAGAGATGAATACTTTCACCAACAACAATGAAGTTTATCCAAAGTGAAAATAAAAACAGTTAAAAGAACAAAAAGGTTAAAAAATGAAAACATAACAAGAAGCAACATTTTTGCAGAAATTTCCTGTTTAAGTCATTGTTTTACAGAAACTATTGTGACTAATCCAAGATGGATTTTGAAAAACTGAAGGAGTTTTATGTTCTTAAGATGTCCAATGACAAAAACCTCTCTCACTTTTATAACAGCCATTATGGGTTGGGAAATATTAAACAATATTGGAAAGAACTTTTTGGAGAAAATTCCTGTTAAGTCATCATTTTGCAGAGAATATTTTGGTCAATAAGAAATACATCTTACAAAACTGAAGGAGGTTTTTGTTCCTAAAAGAGCAATCTACAAAAACATATCTCACCTTGAGCACAGGTATTACAGAATGAAAGATACATGCGCATCTGTATAGCCTATTTTTTAGACTCTGTAAAACTTTGTTTTACACATAGTTTTGCAGAGCTTATTGTGAACAACTGGAGAATAAATTTAGGAAACTGAGAGAGGTTTATCTCACCAATATATTCATCTACAATAACCTCTTTCACTTTTTACATATCTATTTCGGATTGAGAAATACAAAGGTATAATTGGACCTAAAGTTTACAGAATTGCTGGAGCAGAATGCACAAAGAAAGAAAACAATTAGTGACATGGATGCCTCATCATCAACTAAGAGTTGAGATCAAATTTGAATTCGCCTCTTTGTCATCACCTATCCATAAAAAATAGTGCCAAATAGATGCATTAGTTTTGAGCATCCTTTACTTAAGTTCTATTTATGTAAAATAGTTGGAGATATTTGTAAAACAATCTTGATATTTTTTCAAGATATTCTAGTTTAGAATTTGTATAAATACTTCACTCTTTGAAGTATTTTGGGTGGAATAAAATTGCTAATATTACTATAGAATTTTGTTGATGCATTGGAGGCTTTCATGTGTTGAATTCAAAGTAGCAGATTGGACGAAGCTAAAGTGGCATCATAATTCAGGATTCTTGCGATAAGTTGAAGAGTGAAGTACATCTCTTCTTGTCATTGTGTCTTTTCTGAGTTTCATGCAATTCATTATGTGTTTGATCTATCTTAATGTGTAACTAGGAATATTACTACAGGATTAGCATTTTTCTCCCTATTTTTAACTAAGTTACCATTTAAATGTTTTTTGCTAATTTCCGGTGTTAGGAATTCTTCATTGCTCCTACTCCTGTTTGACCCTTGCCTCCTTCTTCCATTTTCTGGATTGAAGGATCCTTCAATTCCCTTTATCCCAATCATACCATTTCATAAAAAACCTTTCCCCAAAACTCTGAGGGTTATCTACCTTGCCCTGAATACATTTGTACCCTTTTGGCCTTGCCTTCTAGTGCTGCTATCTAGACTTAGACTCCATAGTCCAATGGACAAGTAGATCTCTCTCTAGTTTAATCCTAAGTGATTTTTACCCACCAAAACTTCTAAAAACAAAATCAACTATTCTATCATAACTAGCCTAAAAACATAATTCAAAACAAAGATAAATCTTAAAGAGAGAGCCCTTTCTGAATTCTAGGAAGGCTAGATCCTAGGATTTGAAGTAGGTTTGTGGTTACCTCGGTGAGTTCTCTCTTGAACTGGAGAAGTGCGGGTTATAATATGTCTACTTCTTAACAAAATATAACTTTCACTTTCAAGGACTATATGCCATAGTTTTTCTTAACATAAAATGTTGCAGAATTAATGCTATAGAAAGACAACATTACTTTATTTTGATTTAAAATTGTTTGAATACTTGTCCTTTTCCTAACTTTTTTTTCCTCATACTTCATACCAATAAGATGATGATTTCGTTGATTGGTCAAAAGAAACAGGACTTCAAAATACTTTGGTTAAAAATAAAAATAAAAATATTTTTATGGATTACTGTCATTTAAAAAACTTGGACTAAAAGTTTAAAAACCTTATTTGGTTCCTGTGTCAAAGTAATACGTAGTTAAAAGGCGATTACTATTGTCCTTGCAGCTACGAAGGGGCGGACTAAAAAGTTGTGATCTCTGGTTCTGTCAACTTTGTCCGCAGCATCATAGGATAGTTACATTCAAAGAGATAAAAACAACAATTATGGGAACTTATATGTTGCATCAAAGTTGGACATGATCATAGAGATCAAAATAACTTGGATGAGTTATGGAATCTCTCCTTCCAGGAGTAAGAGGGTTTTAGAAACTTGACTAATATATGCAATGAAGTTGCAAGAGTTCCTATCAACAATCCTTGAAGTTGTGGAAGAGATATATTGTGACTAAGGAGTAACCCAAATAATGCTTTAGTTGATGATCATTGAGATGATCAGAATATATACTGAGAAGTTAGACTTATTATTTCAAGAAATCTTTACACGATTTTATATAAAATTAATCTATGCCGCCCCCCCCCACATATATATGCCCTCCTTCCCCCATATATATTAATCTATGATCAGAACTATAGCGTAATGCTTGTTTTTAACCGTTGTTTAGTTTCAATGTTCTTCCTCTGAAGATAAGTGGTCCATCGACAACTCTGAAACTGTCGAAAGCTCGGGCGGCCTACTCGGAAGTTTTGCAGGAACACAGATATATCTTCTATCTCGATTTTGGCATCCGAATTTCGCATACCCACCTCCCCAATTCTCGTTGTTGGATTCCCTTGAATCACCGGGACGTTTGTTTGCCATCTTCGTTTGGTGGAGAAGGTTCCTTCAGTTGAGTATTCTCCATATTTCGTGACGCAGAGCTTGGGAATAGGTGAGACAAACTGGTGATTGACTCATTCCGTACGATAGATAGTCAATATTAACACGGACTTCGTTTGACGGGCAATGATTTGTCTAAATTTTATAAAATTAGATTATTTCGTTGATGGTGAATTTTTCCTATTCTTTTTTGTTTATAGTATGTATTTTAAGGAATTATCTTATTTTAAATTTTATATTATACAGCAGTATAGAATACAACCTTTCTTATTGTACATTAAAATTTTAAATTCTCTAACCTAGGATAAGAATTCTATGAATTCTATTGCAACGTTAACGGGAAAATCTATGAACATTTCTTATTGTACATAAATTTTTGTTAAAAAATATTAAATTCTCCAACCTATTTATGATAAAGTAATATTTGTTAAAATTAACAGAAATATTGTCAAATAAATATTAATATCATAAACAATTAAAATAAAATATTTTATATATAGTTAAATAAAAAATATTAATAAATATTAATATAATATTTTAAAATTTTAAAATAAATTTATTTATTTTTTTAAAAAGAAAATAATAAAATATAAATAAAATTAACCATTTAATTTTATTTTAATTTTAATTTAAAATTAGTTATTCATTATTAAAATATAATTTTAAATAAGAAGATTCACCTTTACAACATTGTTTTCCTGTGGAATTACATTTATCTAAAAGATTCACGCCAATGCTTTATCTAAATAAAATTATGATACGTCATGGGATTAGATACCAAGACTTGTGAGAACCAATCTCTACGCCATCTAGTTAGATTTTATTTTCCTTATTATATACCAATACTTTAACATAATAACAAGACTTGGGAGGGAGGACCAATCTCTAAACCAGCTTGTTAGATTATATTTTCCTTATTATATACCAATACTTTAACATAAAATTTAACTTACAGTTCAAGTTTATTGTAACTGCAAATTGTTTAATAATAAGAAATTGAAGCTGACAGTGTCTATCCAAATGAAAATATGGGCATCATTTTCGGTTGGATAGCTAAAAATCATTGGAATCAATTTTTTATTTAAGTTTGATTGTAAGAGTGTTCAACGATATTTTTATAATGGAAATAAATTTAGCGCCATTAAAAATAATCTTGAAACTTAAGTAAGATTTTAAAAAAAAAAAAAAAATACTCAATCTTACAAAAATTACCATTATTTGTTAAGCAAAAACAACACGTCTAAACTATACCCAAAATATGTTGACTTCTGGATATTCTGTTGACGGTTAGATTTTTCCACGGTCTTGTTCACTTCTGAGTCGAAATTATAAAATCTCTTTTGTTTCGTTCAAGTTGACTTTCTTGTTATTAAAATTGAAAATTCAAGTTGACTTCATTTATGAAAAAATTATTGATAGTTAAAAATTTTATCAGATTTTTTCGTCGATGGTGAAAATTTTTCAATATCCAAATATCCTTTTGGTTATAGTATGTAGTTTAAGGATTTGGTTTATTTTAATTTTTTATATCCTCCAGAAGTATAGAATACAACATTTCTTATTGTATATACATTTGGTTAAAATATTAAATTCTCTAATATATTTATGATAAGAATTCCATCACAACATTAATTCTATTAACATTTCTTATTGTACATAAATTTTGTTAAAGTATTAAATTCTTTATTAAGAATTCTATTTGTTTAAAATTAATAGAAATATTGTCAAATAATTATTGATAACAACTAAAATAAATATTATTTTATATATAATTAGATGGAAAATATTAATAAATAATAATATAATAATTTTTAATTTTAAAATATATTTATTTATTTAATTTTTAAAATAAAATAATAAAATATAAATAAAATTAACAATTTTAATTTTAATTTAAAATCACTTATTCAATAATGATATATTATTGAGATGTTTTTGAAATTATTCAAATTTTGAATCTACAACTATTAAAATATAATTTAAAATAAAAAGATTCACCCTTACAACATCGTTTTCATGTGGAATAACATAGTTTTAAATTATTATTTTTTATTAACTTAAAAATAAGGTATAATTTAATTTTTAATTTTAATTTTTTTTATTTGCTAACAAACCCAAATTTCTATATTTAATTTGTAATCCTAAATGTCATGTTGTGCATATTCATCTAATTTTCATTAATCACAAAATAAGGTTTTAATATATATATGTGTGTGTGTCAAATAATAATTAATTTTTTTTTAATAATAATATTAATAATATTGTTTTAAAAATAAATTTCTTAATATAAAAAACATAACTTATAATGTTCAGATAATTATGTATATTGTTGTTTGAGTCTACGTTTCCAGTGAACACTTCACCCATTTTCAGGGCTAAAAGTCATAGTATGAGATGATAAGAGTGTTAAACCATGATTATATAGGGAACTAAAAATTAGCATTTAGAGTGTATGGGGGATAGTAGGGTCAATAAGCATTAAATGAGTCAAATTGATGAAACCAATTCAGACAAAAAAAAAGAATAAGAAATTAAATTTAAATTAGATAATGATATAAAATTCAATTAATAATCCATGATAATTTACCATTAGGGAAGTCATCAATTGAATTTAATAATTTATGGGATTAAAATATATTTTAATCAAGATTTTAGAATTAAATTAAAATTAAATTAGAATAAAATTAAAGTAAAATTATTTGGATAAAATATATTTATTATAATTTGAGATACCACGTGAGAATGAGCTTCATTAAATTTAAAGAATAAGGGGGCATTAAATTGTAAGAATAATATAGAAAAAGGGGGATAAATTAATGGATTATGAATTATAGACGGTTTAAAGGAGTATTTATCAAATAAAGAGATGAGAGTAGAAGAAGGGGAAAAAATTTATAGGATTAATAAAAAAAATTAAAATTAAGGAAAAAAATTTGAATATAATTCAAAATATTAAGAACTAAGGAGGAGCAAAGCCCAATAAATATCAAAATTATCAAAGGGGGCTAAGAGTGGAAACGAAAAGAGAGATGAAGAGAGAGGAAAAGGCACACAATAAGGAGGGGGGAGATTTTAGGATAGGTTATAATGTTTAGAGGACAGAAAATGGATGGTGGGTTTCCATCATTGGCTAAATGATGCTCGTCATCGCGATTAAAGTTATTGGGATGCTCCTCAATTTTGAGGGCTTCCCTGATGATCTGGCTGGAATGGAAAGGGGCAGGAGCAAGGATTTTGGATTTATCGAAGCATATAAGGTGGCTAGTGGAGTGAGAATGTCCAGCTATGGCCGATTTGGTGACATGTTTATGGTAGGTGTCCGTCATGTGTTCTTTCAAACGAGTTTTGAAGGATCTGCCTGTTTGTATTATGTAGGACTTATCGCAAGAGCAGGGGGTCTCATAAACACCAAGACCTAACATAGGGTCAATTTTGTCTTTGGTAGACCTGAAGAGTTGGTCGAGGGTTCGATGGGGTTTAAAGAAGGTTTTGATGTGCATTTTAAAGAGAATTCTAGAAGATTGATCAGTAACACCTTGAATATACGGAAGGGTTACCTTGGCTAAGGGAGGGGTACAAGGACGGGTTTGGGTGAGGGGATGGAGGCAAGAATGGAAGGCCTTGTTGATCTGGGATGAAGTGTAACCATTAGCTTTAAGCGCTTTTGACAGATGGGATTTTTCCTAGGGGAAGGATTCAACTGAGGAAATTTTGATAGAGCGATAGACAAGGGTTTTAAGAACGACAGATTTCTGAGTTGGATGGTGGTGGGAGTTGGAGTGAAAGTATATATCGATATGAGTCTTCTTCCTAAAGACTTGGTGGGTTATGAAGCCATCAAGGAGGTGGGGGACGAGGACATTAAGAAAGGGAAGGGAATGGTTTTCTTCCAATTCCATAGTGAACTCGATCTAATACAAAAAATAATAATTAAATGTTATTTTAATATTAATAATAATAATGTTAATGTAAACAATGTATATATAACATTTTTTTAATTTTTTTTTTTTCATAAACAAACTTCACATAACATCAAAATCCCTATTTTCTCTTCTAAATATTTAATATGCAAAACTTTGGGGAAATACACTTAAAAATGTTTAATTCTTTTTTGAAAAACATCCATTACGAATTATATAAACATTTAATTTATTAGAAATTAACTAAAAAACTATTATTGTATACATGGAAAATTTTAGGGGCTAATATTCTCAAGTGGGCTAATTTTCCAATCTTTTTCCAAAAAAAGGATTTGCGAGTTTCTATTTTTTCTAAAAATGATTCGCCCAAATTTTATAGTATTAAATTATTTTACCTTAAATATTGCTTAAATTTTATAAACATTATCTATAAAATCAATATAAATTTCATTGTTTTCATAAATATATATCCAAATATTTTATAGTTTGCATATTACGGACTAGTAAGATTCGCCGAGGGTTCTAAACTTTAAGATAAATTTCCATCCGTAAAATTTTTCCTGGTTGTATGAAAAGTGAACATTTATTAAGTTGTAACATAAATATCATATAATTAGGGATGGTAAAAATAAAGGGAATCCTTTTTAATTTGGATGTATAGTGGAATTTCCATAAACTTGGGGTTAGGAAGTCTATCTAACAATGAGGAAAGATCTTACTTGTTACTTCAAGATCAAGATTAATAGTGGAAAAGAGTATCCTCAAGTAGTTGTAATAAGAGAATATATAACTTCAAATATTTGGGAAATAACATATTATTAAGTTATATGGAACAATAACAAGGAAATAGATATAATGGCTAATATGGGAACTAGGTTCTAAATAGGGGTGTTAAGGATAAATGGTCTTCAAAAAAACCATATCGTACCATAACCACACCATACCATAACCTTGTTTAGATGATAAGTATCAAGATCATAATTCAATAAATTCGTCTTACATACAAACTCTACTATCAAGGAAAATCATTTAACACGAAGAAGCTTTCCATCCCTTCACACATGCCTTGGCCCTTAGGTTATAGGAGAATTTGGTTTTTTAGCCATGGATTTATTTCAACTAAATGTAATGAGGATAGAACTTAGATTAGTACCACTCACATGGGAGGGCCCTAAATTTTTTTGTGTAATGACTCTGAATTCAAATATACAATTAATTGTACAACAATTTATGGGATTAATAATCAGTACAAACTATTCAATTATTTAGAAAATAATTTCAAAACCATTAGGAGAGAAGACTTACCTATAGTGGTGATAAACCTTATTAGTGATTTTGAAGTTGTAACACTACTTGGATCTTGTTGACCACAAAAAAGTTTTGGAGATGACTCTCCACCCAATTGTAGGCTCAACTACACATAATTTTTCTATAGTTGGTCACCCCAGAGACCTCAATCAACTATAGCTTCCAAGGAATCCTTTGTCTCACAACACTCTAATTTGAAAAGAATGTATGTTTCTCATCTCCCTTTTCATCTATTAAATAGAAAAAAATGTTCAGAAAGTAGAAGGGAATTGAGAATGGATCCACATGCACACAATCCATGTGTCATTATACCAGCATTTATTTCTTTGTGTTAAGTTTTACTCAAATCAACAATTTTCTTAATTTAACGCTTGCTTATTTTATTCCTTTTTACTTTTGTTAAACATAATTATTCTTACAATTTATATATTTTCTTCGTTATTTATTATTTATTTACTATTATTATCTTTTTATTGTTTTATTATTTATATATTAACATTATTTTATCTATTATTATTATTATTATTAGTATCATTATTTATTGATTTATTATTATGGGGTATTAAATACTACCCCTATTTAAGGAACTTCGTCCCGGAATTAAGTTTAATCATTTAAATTTTTATTATTTATTTATTTATTACTTCACGTTTTCCCTACACTCTCCATTGAACTAATAAACCAACAAACATTGAAAGTTACACAACAACGGGGAAATCCCAAGGAATCTCAAGTCCTTTTTCCTAACTTCAGAAATAGACATAAATCCTTTTTAATGTACACAATAGCCTCAAGGCTCACCCTAAGGCTTGGACATCATCTACCCTAAGGTATACATTCAGTCCTAGTACTCAATGAATCAACTAATCTCGCAAGGGTAGCCCAAATCCCTCTACACTCAATAGTGTGCACAACAACAAGCATCGAATTCCTACAAAAACTTCTGGACTTCAACATCCCAATCTAATATAAGGCACTAGAGCTCCTCAAGATGGTCCCATATAACTTCAACAACTATTCATCAAGAGTTATACAAGGAAAAAGAATAATTGGCATATGTAGTGTTGATTTAAAGTTTTTCCTTAGCCCATATGGTGTTACATATTCTCCCTCACACGTATGGGCTCTTAGAAGATCATCAAATCAACCGATCCTCTCAACCCATTTGTAGATTTCCTATCAATCAACACATTTCAACATGCAACCATTGCATAGCCTTTGGTTTAATATTTTATCTTTGGCTTGTATAAAACCTATCTCTTATAGAATGGGTCTATGTTTTCTTATAATGCATTTCTTCCTAAGATAGTTTGATATAAGTTATACTCTAAATATTCAAAACCATGGGGCTTTATTGTTGGTTCTCACACCTCATTTATGCTCTCTTAGTTGCAAGCGGATTTCCTGTTTTTTTACAGTGGGTATAAATACCTTGTTCCAATTTTGTTCTATGGTCATCTCACTTTGGCTTTGAGAATGTTCTCGTCATAGTTTTTTTATTCATTTGGGCCAAATATTCTTTCTCTCTAAGTAAAAGGTTAGAATAATTAGCTCCTCCATAACTTCAAAGGGCCAACTATCATTATCTATTTGAAGTTTTGGAATCTGCATTGTTTATATCTTTAGTGCATAGTTTGGATTTTTTCCATTGAATTGATCCTTTGCCTCCATTATACTTATCCATTGTGGATATTGGAAATTTGATAATAAGATGAGTTTTAATGACCCATGAATATATGGTCTAGGGAAATAGATCCTATGTGTTTTCTCTTATCATTAAATTCAAGGATTTTGAGAAATAATGCATGACATAAATAACATAATTCATTCACACTCTCTTGTAAGAAAACAATACTCAATAATTCTAGAGAAAAATAATGGTTAGTCACTCTAAAAACAAAGTGTAATATATTTGAAGATTTGTTAGAAACTATGAGAAAAAAACCTCTTTCAATGACTTCCAATCAAAGATTTTAAAACAAGGAGATGATATAGTAGTTAAAATGGTCAAACGAGAAACGTAATTCAAGGTCACTAGAATGGAGGAAGCATTGAGTCACCACATTCTTTTATGCTATGTTTTTTTTTTTTAATTAACATTTTTAGGTGATTTTCATAACATTTATGGTAACATATACATTTGGAGGATTTTATTAAAAGCCATGGGAAATATATATATATATATATATATATATATATATATATATATATATATATATATATATATATATATATATATATATATAGAGAGAGAGAGAGAGAGAGAGAGAGAGAGAGACCAAGGCTCACCCTAATGTTTGATGAAAAGAAAATACCTTCACCGAGAGAGTAATTATTTTGAATTAGAATTAGCTTGATCCTAGGCCAAGGCTCACCCCTAATGTTTGATGAAAAGAAAATATCTTCACCGAGAGAGAGAGAGAGAGAGAGAGAGAGAGAGAGAGAGAGAGAGAGAGAGAGAGATTCTATAATTATTTTGAATTAGAATTAGCTTGATCCTAGGCCAAGGCTCACCCTAATGTTTGATGAATAAGAAAATATCTTCACCAATGGGATGTTATCACTAGAATTGTGTGAAGATCGTTGAGCTTCGATTCCCCTTGGGATAGTTTAACTCCCCTAAAGGTAGCTTCCATCCTTAACCCCTTCCCATGGGGTTTGAATGAAAGACATAGTGGGGACTAAACCCCACACAAAGTCACTGGTCTAAACCTCATGGGTGTGTGTGTGTGTCTATGTAAAATAAATCTGATATATTACTATATAATACTACCATCAAGTTTATGTTTTGAAAGTTTAAGAAGACTTAATTCTCTACATCTAATGTCGAATTTAAAATTTTCCAATATGTTTTGGAGTCAAATTATATTCAATTCCAACTTAAATTATCATGATGATGACGATTAACATTAAATAATATTAAAATGGTATATCATACCTTAAGAATGTGATTAATTACTCATAAGTATTTACCATTTTATTTCTATACTAAAAAAGAAATAAGAGAAGTGTTCCAAGGTCACAATAGTTTCTTTGAATTAAAAGCTCAAGAATGTTAGTAGTGTGACAAATGTTTTCAATGCTCCTAATGTCGCAAAGGTCAAAAAATCATTCATCCCATGGTGTTTTGGGAATTGATGAATGCCTAGTTCCACTATGAAGCTCATGGGAATTTGTTCTAATTTTAGCATTGTCTATTTTCTTCTTTACATTAGTCAAGATAGATAAATCTTTTTTTTTTTTTTTTTTAGTTTTGGGTTGAACATTTTTTTATAATATTTTACTTTCTTTTTTCACTCTAACTCTTTATCACACCACAATTTCTCCTAAAATTTATAAGTAACAATTATCCTTATTCTGCAAGATGGTCTATTCCCTTATCAGCCAATGGTCTAGCCAAGATTGGGAATCCTTATGCCATCTAAAATAGAACTAAATGAAATGATTTTTTTTCTAGTATTAGAAGTAAATTTAGGAAATATCTTTTCTTAAATGTTGTTAACCTTTTCCTATAAATAAGATACCCATTCATACACATGATTTCAATGGGGAAAATACTTGATTCGATCAACATGATTGGATAGGGTGTATATCCTTTAATCTCGAGATGGTAGGTCATAAACTACTTCTTGTTATGTTCTCTCTTCCTCCACTACTCTCTAGAAATGATAAAAAATGAAACCTTCCATTCATATAAAATAATAGGTGCAACAAGAGCCTTAAAGAGGAGTTTATTTTTATTCCATATCCAAATATTTATTGAACTATAATTGTTTCAAAACCATAATAATTTTACATTTTCCATTTATCCTTTTCTCAATGTTATAACTCTAGTTGGGCGTATCATGGGTATCAATTCCAAGATATTTGTATAAAGGAACTTCCTCCAAGTTATTGTTATGATATATGAAGCTACCATATGTGATTAATATGTATTTAATTATCATGATTTTAGTTTATTTAATATTAACATTAATCCCCATCTTTGAATAAAATCGTAGGAGGATTATTGGCTTCTTTCCAAGATCATAATGACTATATTCCAAAAGAAAAGCTTCATCGACATAAAGCATAAGAGTTATGATTACACCAAAAATCATGGTCCAACACAACCAACATCTTCCAAACACTCTCCTATATTATCAATCTATATCCAAAAAAGGGCAGGGGGCAAGGAACACCCTTGCTTGAATTTCGTATTACAATTAATTTCTTCCGATGAACCCTCAATTTTGTGAAACATGGAAATAATGTTCTCATACAACTATTTCACAAAAATGCTCAACTCGAGAGGAATAATTATCTATTCCAACCTCTTCCACAATTGTTTCCCAAGAGCAGTCTCAAAATATTTTCTAAAGTCAATGAAATGATAGAAGATACTAGTTTTAGTATTGGGACACTCCTCCATGTGAAAATTTCTCAATATTACTTATATAGAAACCCTAATGTTCAAATATTGATTTACTTATCCTACTTATAAAATTTATTAATCTAAAATATTCAGCATTAACATCGAAGTAAACACATTAATAGTCTACACAGATACAGATCTAAACTGAATACATGCACAATGATAAATTGACACATAAGATTTTTTGAACAATTGTCCTAGAAAAACCCATTGCAGGAAAATTGGTCTTCTAGCTGCTGGAGGGTTTATATTATTAAGTAGATTCTAAGTACAAAAAATTTGGGCACCTTACTAGTTAACCCGATAGAGAAATACAAAATCAACAGTAATACCTCTGTTTCGGAGACAGAAAAACTGACTGATTCACACCCTCAAACGGGATTTACAGAACTCAACCCATTTAAGTCTTCAAAAACCCCAACGCTTCTCTAAAGCCCTCTATGTCAGCTCTGCTAGCCTGTGTCAGACCCTGCATTGCTCAGAAAGGGCCTATGTCACCCCAGACTGGGTTACACTACCCCTACGCTACCCTGGATGGGCCTGCCTCAGCCCTATTGGCCTCTTGCTACCTTTGCGCTGCCATTTCTAGGCCTGCATTATCTCTGTATAGCACCTGAAGCCCTTTGTGCTGCATATTTGTTGCTCCTTCTGTGCTGCTCTATCTACTGCTCCTTTGCCTCTTGCTGCACTCTTGGCCTGGGATCATATCATCCCTCTCGGAAATACCACCCCTCGCTGCAGTTGAAACACTTCTAGAAATTATTAGCACCCCAAGCATTTCCTTTATACTTTTCTCATTGGGAAGGTGGTCATCTAATATTGAATCAACGACTAATATTAAATGAAACCTTGATCTATGTGACTTAAGTCATTTCCATCACATGTTTAAATTAATTACCTTTAATATTTTAATTTTCCTAAGTTAGACTTAGGATCCTTAATTAAAAATATTAATTAATTAATTTTCTCTTAAACCAGATAGAATTTCTCAAATCCCTTTATGGGTCTTGGATATCTCATGTACTCTAGTCTCTTCACATAGTTTGTGATCTAGAGAACATCCGATTCTACCCCAAAACTCAAAACTATCAACACTCCCTCTTAGCGAGGAATGTGCTCTAGCACAACACTTCACCCCAAATTTTGCACCGATCTATGGTGTGGGTCTCTGCGTTGATGCTTAGATTTATGCCCTTCATCACTGCACGATTTCTGCTCTCCCGTACTGCTTCCCATGATGTTGCCACCTCTGTACTACAACTCCCTCTCAATCTGCTACATCGTGCTGCTAATTGTTGCATTGCAACTCGGTTGCTGAGAGAAACAACTGAAAACTCCTGCCCAATATTTTATAGACAAGTCAATTGGCCTGCATCCTCATCATTAAAGCTTCATAGGCTACTTCTCTATGATTTCATATGGATTTTGTTGCACAACTACAACTCTGCACTTCGGAAGAAAAAATCCTCTGCAATGTTGAAGTCGCATCAACACCTTTGAGCTGAAGTCCCCTACGTTGTTGATGCATTGTGCTATCCTCTTGAAGCCTCTACGTTGCTGCAGCTCTGCTCTGCATAGGCAGGCCTGCTCAATGTTGTTTAAGTGACATCATCCCCTCTACGGTGCTGCTACATTTGCACCGCGTTGCTCCCCTTAACATCCTACTCTGCCTCTGATCCATTTGTGATTCTCTGCACCCACTGATCCACTTGTCCTGCTACTGTCTTAAGGCTCCCGTAGCACGGATGTGATCCAAGTGTTGGGCTACTCAAGGATCTCATCATCAGTCTATAGCTGCTCTACAGATCCATGTCGTCCCACTTTCGTGGTTCATGAGCGCTAATGGCTACGTCATCTTCGGAGCCATCATCTGCCACAACAGCCTTGGAGCTAGAAGCTTAATTTTCCTTCTTCTTCTTAGGAGAATTGTTGGCGAAATGCCTTACTTCGCCACAATGGAAACTCTTAATCTTCGACAGATCCCGCTTATTTCTCCCTTGTTGCCTCTTTGATGCCAAGGCTGCATCTTCCTCTTCTTCCTTCTTCACTTTACTCGACTCGGTGCTATATTATCTCTCGATGATCCGATGGATTTCTTTGTGTCGTAGGATTGCCCACATATTGTCCCAGTTGGGAAGGAACACTTTTCCCAAGAGACTTTGGACAAAAGTTTCCCAGTCCTTTGTGAGCACATTGAGAGATGTCCTCACCATGACATCGTCCTCCACCTTCACCCCCATGCGAGACAGCTGATCCCTGAAAGATAGTAGTATGGAAAGAAAAGGGTCGATCACCTCTCCCTTGGCTATAATGAATAAACTCAACTAATTCTCTAGAAGTATCTTCCTCTGGACGGATCTTCCTTCATATAGTGTGGTTAGAGCTACCCACATCTCATGAGTCGTTTTCTTATCGGCTATGTGTGGAACCACATGATCTTTAACCACGTCCATTATGAAGTGCTTGGCATGTGCCGCTGCTTCATCATGCTTCTCCAGGAGCTTCTCATCGGTCGGCGTGGCTAGGACTTTCTCCACATGCTCCCTCAGACTGTATGCCTCCATGACTACCAGGATTCTGGCCTTCCAGATTGCAAATTTAGACACGTCGTCCAACCTATCTTGATCACATAATCCATGAGGTGTCATTTTCTCAGAAAATGTTTTGGATTGAATCCTCCTCTCTATGCTAGAGACTTGGATCTAGGGTCCTTGGTGAAACAGGTACCCTTTTCTCCCTCTAACAACTGACTTCCTCTATCGAAAATTTTCCAAATCAAAACAAATCAGTTCTCTTCGATCCTCTGATTGATCTTCAGAATTTTTTGGTTGGAAATATTCTGAGAAGTTGTTCTCCTCCTACTCTTTGTTAATGTACTTAGGCTAAATTCTACACTGACATAATTTTAACCACACCAACAACTACTAAAGGTCTGCATCACTGATTTCAGAATTTTTGAATAAGCTAACAGCTTCAAGACTGTGTCACCCTAGCTAGCCTTTGCGTGAGAAGACAGTCTCAGCACAGCTCCTACGATGCCTCTGCACAGTAAGTACGTGGGCCTATGTGGATACTGCGCCACTCTGGCCTTTGTGTGGCGCTTCTTCGTTTTGTTGTTACACTGCCCTCTCAGTTCTGGCTTTCTGCGGCTACTACTTTCTCTGCTACTTTCTACAACAAGGATTATTTAGTCTTGTTGCTAGTGATTCAAGCTAGATCTAAAATCCCTACCATGTGAAAAATTCTTAATATTACTTATGCAGAAACCCCATTGTTAAAATATTGATGTACTTCTCCTACTTATACAAATTATTAATATTAAATATTTAACATTAATATCAAAGTAAACACATTAACAATCTAGACAGACACAAATATAAATAGAATACATGCACAATGAAAAAGTGACACAAAGAATTTTCTGGACAGCTGTCCCTGGAAAATCCTAATGCAGGAAAACCTGTCTTCTAGCTACTAGAGGGTTTATATTAGTAAGTAGATTTTAAGTACAACAAATATTGGCACCTTACTAGTTAACTCGATAGAGAAATACAAAATTTGCAGCAATACCTCTGTTTCGGAGACAGGAAAACTGACTAATTCAAACCCTTAAATGAGATTTACATAACTCAACCATTTTCAATCTTCAAAAACCCCAGTGCTGCTCTGAAGCCCTTTGCATTAGCTCTATTAGCCTGCGTCAGCCCCTGCACTTCTCAGGAAGGGCCCATGTCACCCCAGACTAGGTTACGTTGCCCCTACGCTTCTCTAGTTGGGCCTACGTTAGCCTTGTTGGCCTCCTGCTGCGTCTGTGCTACCCTTTTTGGGCCTACATAGCCTCTGCGTAGCACCTGAAGCCTTCTATGTTTATGCAACTACTGCGTAGCTATTGCTCCTTCTACGCTGCTCTATCTGTTTCTTCTCTGCCTCTTGCTACACTCTTGGTCTGGGATCAAATCATCCCTCTCGCCAATACTACCCCTCGTTGCAGCTGAAACACTTCTGGAAAATTCTTAGCAAACCACGCCCTAGAATTCTAGCTTAGTCTTAGTGCTCTACCATTGTGTGCATTCTCCAATTGACTCCAAGCCTTTTCTTTATACATTTCTCGTTGGGAAACCCACGACCGTGATATAATCTTGAATAGCGGCTAAGATTAAAAAAAATATTGATTCGTGTGACTAAAGTGATTTGCATCACATGTTTAAATTAATTACCTTTAATCTTTTAATTTTCCTAAGTTAGACTTAGGGTCCTTAATTAAAAATATTAATTAATTAATTTTATCTTAAACATGATGGAATTCCTCAAATCCCTTTACGGGACTTGGAGATCTCATATACTCAAGTCTCTCCATAACGTTTGGGAGCCAGAGTGCATCTGATGCTACCCCAACACTCAAAAATCTCAACACTCCAAAATGATCCTGAGAGTAATAAGGTGGACCATAGTTGAATGATATCTCCTAAACCATGTTTGGAATTTAGCTCTTTTATCATGGATTTCTAATCATAGGATAATCTTATTTTCCAAATAATTTTGTACAACTTGGCTAAAATGTGGCTAATCATAACGGTTATATAATTAGAGGGAATACTTTTATCCTCACTTTTAAAGATAGGTATGATGAGGCTTTGTGTTTATGGCTTAGGGAAGCCTTCACAACCAAATTGAACAACTTAGGTCTATGAGTGATGATGATAGGCCCTCTTATTTTAAAATTTTCATCTTGAAAAAATTTAGCTTGGTAGCCTTTGATGTACTTAGCCTTCCCAATTGCTAGCCAATTAAATCCAAATTCAATGTCTTTTAAAGAAAATATTCATCTTTTCTATGATTATTCAAAATGGTGTTCATGGAATTAGGGGATTCATAAAGATTTTTAAGGTTGGAAATTTCAGTTATTCAACGTAATCAAATTATTTTCTTTAGTTTTACAAAAATCGAATTTTCCTCCAAAACTTCTTAGGATCTAATTTAGATAGGTCGAACAATGGTTCTTTATTTCTATTTATATTATAACTTTTCTTCCTTTCAATAAGAGCTTTATATATATTTATTTTATTAAGTTTCATTAGGAGCATTCATAATTGGTTTTTGGGCTATTTTACACTAACTACTATACCAAAGGTTGATTTATTTATTATTATTTTATCAATGTTTCTTTTGGAAAACACTTCTATCATGTATGAAACGACATTGTATATCCTGTATGAAACGATCGACATTTCGGGTTGAAGCTCCATCCATCATCAGATGCATATAAAACTGTTTATGAGAAATAATAGTGTAGGACTAGACTAAATAGACTGATTGGCAGAGAAATGTTAAGGGGCTAATTCCATGTCTTTTCCCAAAAAAATATTCTTTAATTTCCATTTTTTTGAAACTAATTCGTCCTAATTCTATAAGATAAAATTATTTTACTTTAAAAATGACAAATTTTTTATAGAAACTATATAATATCCTAAACTTTTTGAATATTTTTACTAAAATATAGTGAAACAATTTGCACTTTACATATTATAAAGACTAATAAAATTTTCCAAGTTTTTTTACATTTTAAAATAAATTTCTATCTTTAAAATTTTATAGTAAAAAATTAAAATTTCTATTTTTAAAATTTTATAATAAAATTAAAAAAAAAAAAAAATTATTATATATATATATATATAATTTTATTATTCTTTTTACATGATATCTCCATACAAAAATTATTGATAAAAACAAAAAAATGTCATAAAATTATGATAAGAATCTTTTTAGATGATATCTATAAAAAAAATTTATTGAAAAAATTAAATAATTGTAATAAAATTATGATAAAAGCTTTTTTTATGTTAATCTTGAAAATATTAAAAACTCAATTTTTAAATCATTTTTTATCGGTAGATTTTACTTTAATGAAAAAGAAAAAAAAAACCATTACAATCGGAAATCGAAGTTACTTCCTTTAAAATGTTAAATTCCAAGCTGCTTGCATATTAAAAAGGTAAAATAAAATGTTCACGTCACTTGTTTACCGTGGCCCACTGATGTTTATCACAGTGGATAGTGAAGACCCGTATCAATTCTAGATATGCAAAATTGTGGACGACACGACTAGTCTCACGAGCGGATCTTTTTAGGGCGCTCATTTGGTGGGGGCAATTTTATATTCTCTTAGTCTTAATCCAAATTCTATTCACGCACGATATCTTTATGAACGTCCCCAAATTATTTTCATTTTTTTGTTTTCAGATCTGAATGAGAAACAAGTGGTTAAGTTAATTGAAATTATTATGTGATGCAGTTATCAAGTAACTAGTTTTAAATGGAAGCTTAGAATTTTATAGTTAAAATTATTAATAGTGATTCAATGTTTTTATGTTTTTAAATTATTTTTATATATATTTAAGTTTTTGAATTATATACAAAATATTAGTGCAACCATATTTATAATATCAACTTGCAAGTCACATATAACCGGCCTTCAATAAATAACATTTAAAAATCACCATGTTAATGATATGGGTAAAAATAGAGTTTATGTATCCATTAATTATGTTAAATTTTACTCGAGTGCACAACAATAAAGGTAATATTTTTATTAAAAAAGAAATTATTAGCTTATGAGTGAGGATCATGTTTGCAAACCCTTCATAATGGTTTTTAATATTGGTTTTTATATTGCAAATCGGCCAACACATTCATGATCGTAATTCTAAAATATTATTCTCTTGTGATATCTCTTATCTTTCAAGTTGGCTTGAGAATTCTCCTAGTCAAGTAAAACACACCCCCACTAATTCCTTGAATCAAGGTATTGATGGTGAGTGGTCTAGTGGTTTCTAACTTTTCTAGAATGAAGTGGAGGCTTTCTAACAGAATTATCAGCGATCCACATTAGAGAAACTTTGAGGTCTAAAATAGGCCTCGTAAGGAATATTATAAAATAATAATGGAAAAAAAAAGAAAAAAAGATTAGATTACATCATCAAATTTTAGAGGGAAAAAAAGAAAAAAATGTTTTTTCAACTTGTCTCCCTATGATTTTACTCAAATTTTGAGTGAGATCACTTGTTAGATTCAAAATTAAGTTTCTCATCCAAGGATTACCCATGTTGCATACTTTTGATGGACCCTTCTACATGAAAAATGAGAAATGCATGAAAAAATGTGATTGCAATAACGTTATTCATGTATTTCTTATTTTTCGTGTAGCAGTGTTGGACAATGGGTTCAACGCTCCCCGTGTGTTTCGCGACATGGAATAACTGCCTCTCGTGGATCCTAACTCTGGCGATTGTAGCAAAGACTAACGCCTGAGGGTTTTGGTATAACGACAATCATGATTCCAACAATTAGTATCAGAGCGACAGGTCTCGAGTTCGAAACTCGCCCAGCTTGCGTTGGGGGGAAGATTGTTGGACATTGGGTTCAGAGCTCCCCGTGTGTTTTACGACATGGACTAACCACCTCTCATGGATCCTAACTCTAGCGATTGTACTGGAGACTAACGCCTGTGGGTTTTTGTCTAGCGAAAATCGTGATTACAACATAGCAGGTCCTTCAAATTTATGCAACATGGGTACTCATTGGATGAGGACTTAAATTTCGCATCCAACGAGCGTTCCTACTCGAAATTTGAGTAAAACCATAGCGAGATGAGTTGAAAATACTAATATGAACCCTATACCAATATGAACCCAATACACCTTCCCAATTTAGAAAACCCCTCCCTTCACTAGATATCGTAGGCATTATTTTTTTTTGTAATTAACATCTAAAAACCATTTACCCTGTATTGTATGCTCAACATATTATGTCATTTCTCCTAAATATATGATCAGAAGGTCAAGTCATATGCTCAAAAATGAAAGTGCTCAAAACAGGCCTGAACCTGAGTGACCAGAAAGGTCTCGACATTGTGATTTCGGCGCTGTGAACGGTTCAAAAAACTGATGTCGTACGAGGAAGATATCACGTTCTGTTCATTTTCCCAAACAACAAAAATTTGGTGATTGGATGCCTAGTAACATTACAGGTACAGTCCGCAGAATATTCTGGGAATATTCCATTTTCTTCAGAGCCAGTGTGGTGGTGCCACATGGCACATTGTAGGCCATTGAATGATTAAGTTACGGCGATGAATCTCATCCATTGGATGTGTTTTTGGTTGGGCGAATGACTGAGAGACACGTAGCAAGCCTGTAGGCCGCCATGTGTCCTCACAAGGATAGATCAAAATTTTGTGGAGTCGACGGGAGTCAAACCTGCGACCTCCTCTTTGCACACATGGCCACTTACCATTCCACCTGTGGGGTGTTTCTTACCTCTATAGGTTTCCAGTTCTATTTGAAGTTTAACAAAATATGCGATGAGAGCTTGGGAGGCTAGCCCCTAAGGGCCAGCCCCCGTACCACTTGACCATACACCATGACCATAGCCACACATAACCACGACATCCAAAACAACTGGGGGCGGCTTCACAATCCCATTCACATGGCGGAGATGGGTTTAAATGTGAAGGTTAACACGACGGGTAATGGAACTGTGTTCCTCGAGTTTCCAACCCTCAAACTGTGGCTTCAAAACCGTAAGCGGAAGTTATCGCGGAGGTGGCATGTGAACATCTGCCCTCACAATTAATGTTAAAGGTTATCCGCCCGCCAATTCTGGAGCGCTCCCCCAAATTTTGGGTAAACCATCAATTTAATTGCAGTTAAACTGACAGTCTCCACATTTATTGGAGCTTTTCTAGCTGTCATTAGGAAAAATGCATAGGGAAGTCAATTTTTGACCAAATTAAGTGAAACAAGAGTCTACCTAGACTAATTTGAGCATTCTGGAGCCATTGGTGCAGAGAAAACAACCATTAGAGGCCTAAAAAAATAGGTAATTTAAAATTTTGAGCATAATGACAAAGAGGGACATGCCATTGGGAGTTGGACCAATAGATGTAGCCTAGGAGGGGTGAACTGCTTCATCATGCCTACTGTGTAAAACTTATGTGTGAATGTTTTTCTCTATTATGCATTGTTGTTCAGTGTTTTTAAGGCTTATTTACATGCTTAAAATTCACTAATTCATCTAATTTTCACGGTTAAAATTCTTATACCTTAAGAAAACTTATGGAAAGAATTTGTACATGTTTATTTAACTGAAAGGACACTTAGCACAACAGAACTATTACACTCCTTTTAGATCAAGTTGGTATCAGAGCTAGAGTTTTTATCTCTGGGGTTTTTATGCGCAAGGATTTGTTAACTGTTTGGAAGGGTTTTCATGCTTACTAGGCTCAAAATTAAGAGAGGAGAAGGAAAACTGGTGGAAGCAAGAGGTTCTCAAAGTGAGCCACAAAAAAGGAGGGAAATATTGCCACATTCTCCACCACCTAGTTCACCTCCAAGAGAAGCAGAAGAAGCATCAAGCATGCTTCCAAGTGAAGAAGAAACCCATGAAGAGGTGGATCCCAAATAGGAAGAAAGAGTGTTCAGGAAATAATTCCTTGACATGACTGAAATGGTGAGAGTCCTTTATCAAGAAAGGAATGAAAGACTAGAAGGAGAAGGATCCAAACTTCACAAGGAAGGTCAGGGATCATCAGGAGGTCACAATGATGAAGATAAATCAAAGAAGGAAAATGGAGGAAATGGAGACAGTGGAAAGTCACCATCCTCACTGTTTAGTCAATTTTGTGTCTTAAATTGCTTGCATTAATTATCAACCGAGGTTTTTAAACTGATGAAGTGTGATTCACTATATGTGCTTAGTTAACCTATTTCTTACTTCGTTGTTTTGTATTTATGTTGTTTTGGGGGGTTTTGGTTCTTTGATGTCTAAGAATGTTTAATATAAAACTATGAAAAGATTTAAATGAATCTAATGAAATTTAAGAAGGAAGAAAAGAAAGTGTTCCTAGGTTAATCTAATTTTCATAAAAATAAACCAAAAACTGTTGGCTAGTTAGACCCTAATTTGGAAAACAGAGCATCTATCTTATCTTATCATTAGTCCCATTCCATGGATTTAATTCTAAAAACCAAGATTGAAATTACAGTGCCTGTCTTTAAGTAAAAGAAAAAAAATGAAAATAACTAATGTACTTTTGGTTACTCCAGCATTCAGTTATCAGGTATGACCTTCTTGAGATGATGTGTAAGCAACTATCTGTACTTTAACTTCTAATGTCCTAGACTAGTAAGAAAATGATGCAAAGGAAAACATCTAATGTATATTTAGCTATTGCAACATTCAATTATGAAGTGTGACCTTATTGAGATAGTGTTAAGTAACCAATTATACCTAATGATCTAGAAAACCAAGTTAAGTATGCAAAAGGTAACTCAGTAATTACACTCATCAAACATTCAACCATTCAGTCCTGAAACATGATTAAATCAATCTCTTTGGAATGAATTTTAGGAATATCAGTGATGCAATTAAGTGAGGATTTGAAAGCAAAATATGAAAGCATGTAAAACTAACTATAAACAACTAATGTATATTTGACTTTCTGCAACATTCAATGTGAAGTATTACCCTCTTGAGATGCTATGTGAGAAGTCAATTATGCCTTAGTCTCTAAGTTCCTAGAAAGAAAATAACAACGTGTAGAGTAAATTCAATCACTGTATGAATTAGACATTCAACTATTTAGTTTAGAATCATTATCTTGAAATGGCTTTTGAAAACATCCATTGACACAGTTAATTGACAATTATGTTCTAAGAAAATGAATGACAAAACAGTAAGGAAACTAGGCAACTGTGTATTCTTATTACTTCAATATTAATTTGATTTGAAAATGGAGTTATCTATCTTCATGAAATATCTTAGAAGAACAAGGTTGCACAATTGTGATTTAATGTTATGCTATTGATCAAAAACTGGAATGAAACATTAACCTAATTAGAAAACAAATTTTCTAAAAACAGAGTAATGGAAATTCAACTAAAAACAACAAATGAAAAACCTCCTCCAATGCAGGGCCCCTCTATAACTGATTCAACTGAACTTCTGACTGGTTAAGGATGCATTAAAACATTCATTGGCAACACGAACTTTTTATTTTGATAAAATGAAGTCTTGATATAGAGTATCGACAAAAAGCTTAAACTTAACACTTAATTTCTGAACTGTTGTCTCGGTATTTTACAATTGATATTTAAAGGAAAATAACATAACTGTTTGTGAAATAAATTTGCTACATGTGGCTAATTCAAATTAGACTTGCGATAGAAATGTTAGACACTTGATTTGCTACGTTAAAGAAAATCAAGAGTCATGCTGCTTTTGGATAACGTACTTTAACCACACCTTTGACCATGATCTTAGGCCTGCTTTTCTATCGATTTGGACCGAGTGAATAGGATAGAATCCATGTGGAGATGATTCTAGCAATTCCCATGTGGCCTAATTCCTCATTTGACACCTGGAACCTGCCAGACCATGAGAGTAGATATGGAATCCACAGTTAGCTGCAAAATAGGCTGCATTCTATATCTAAATTGCAAAAATCTATTCAAATAGCAAAAATATGAAAATATAATATGACAATCATTTTAATGCATTCCGTAAGACAAAACCTAGCATTTATCAGTGATTAGGGTCTGTGATATTATGATAAAGTGAGGTAAAGAGGTGAGACAAATTGTCAAAGAGAGGGTAATTTTGAGGTTCAACATACCTCCACTGCAAAATCATTACATGTCCTCATGAAATTTGCCAAAAATGTGAGTTTTCCTTTCTTACTGCATTTTCTCAGACACTTCTGCTAGCACATCCAATTTCCTTCTTTTGTTCTTCTTTGAAGTGACTGTCATCTTGGGCCTTCTCATAAGAAGCTTGTACTTGTGGTTAATGACTGTTCTGTGTAGTAACTTATTATTTCTTTCCAATTTCCTATTTTTCTTATACCACATTCCTAGATGAAAAATGGTATTGTCATGCATTACCTTATCCAACTTGTTTTGTTGTTTCAAGGTCTCATTCTCCCGTTTGATATGTCTGTTCAATATATCTAGTTCATAAATATATTGTTTAAGAGCATCAACTAGAGGTTCTTATGGATTGAAAAAAGGTTTTGGGTTCATTGATTCATTTTTCTTCTCCAGTGGTTCTACATAATCATATATTTATTGTTGAACTGGGTCTATGCCTGGAGATCTTCTGCTCGGGCTACCTTCAAAATGATGAATAGGAGAATTTTGAGGACTCTTTATAGGAGAAATGCTAGCCGAATATGTTATTGGGGTTTCCTCATCTAAATTTATAAGCTCTGTCCTTTTTGATAATGTTTTCTTCATAGAACCTCAGAGTTTGGGGCTCCTTCTCGATGGTGGAGGAATTACATTCTCCTCAATTGTAACCTTACTCCTCTTTCTTATATTACCCCTTTTCTTGATTTTCTTTCTGATTTCTGTCAGTTCTTCAGAGATTAGATTTTCATCATTCTTCTATAATGAAGATTCAGGTTTGTTTTCAACATTTATATCAGTCTTATTTCTTTTTCTTATTTTGACATTATCTTCTTTAGGTGACTCTGGTGCTTCTTGAAAATGGCTTCTAATAAGGAAATCCTCCCAGGTATCTCCTATGATTTTTAATTGAAACTCAATCAGTATCCTTACCAACCATTGATGATGCATGGTGGTGTCTATGAACTGTATTATCTTTTGCACATTTCAGGCCATCCTTTTTAAACTACTTAGCAGAAAGAAAGGAAGATTGATTTCACCATTTTATAAGGAATTCATCAGTAAAAGGATATGGTAGACATACATGCAACCAAACCTTCCTTCACAATTGATAATTTTTTATAAAACCAAGAGCATGTTCCTCCATTTACTTTTAAGAGCTGAACTGGGGATACCTTTTCTAAAAACAGAGACATTCATACCTGAGTTTTTGAGTATTACTTTCCATGATTCAATGTGGAACTCCTTATTTTTGAACCATCTTTCATCATGCCTTGGAATTTCTGTAGCCTCGGCCATGAATGACTCAGTCACTGCAAACTTGATATCTCCAATTTCTACTTCAGCGCCATCCAAAGACCAAGAAAAGGCTTTTGTAATCTCTTTATGAAAACCATTAAATTTCTTTATGAACTTAAGCCATCCAACTTTCTGCAATAATTATTTGATCTATGGGTATCCTTCCATGTACTTTTCTCCCACCGGTTCTGGTTTGACAATTAGCCTCATCCTTCTACTATGTAGAGTTCTCAACCTTCAGAATTACCCTTCTATTTTATGAAATGAATTTGCTGTAGATCTGATGAAAGGTTACTGAGGTTTTGTAGGAATAAATAGATGATAGGGGTTTTGGAGAGACGTAGACAACTATGTTAGGTTATAGTTCATGACCGTTAATCATCAACGACGGAGTTAATTATGGATGGTTATGCAACTTAAATGGAGGATGTGGCTGATATGTAGTATGATGGAGATTTCAATCAAATCAAATGAGGATTTGTCAAGGAAACATATGAATATCCATATTATACATGTTTCATGTTTTAACCTTGCTATTTAAAATAAATTTTTGCACTTTACCTATTAGAACTCAAACTTTTCGTTTGTTGTTTTCTTTGGTGCTGATCCATAGGTACCCTTTTAGCATGCTGGTCTTTAAAACATAATCCTTCAATTCCTTGCAATCATGATTTGTTTGTAGGTTGTACAATAGTGTTAGTACTGCTAAATAAGATGTGGTTGCAGAATCGAATTAGTTGCAAAATGAAATCAACTGCAGAACGTGATCAGCTGCCGAATAGAATTAGCTGCAGAATACAGTCAGCTATAGAATGTAATCTGTAAAAAGAATGAATTATGGTTATGGAATATGAATGTGAGATGAAATGGAAAATGGAATATGACTGTGAAATGAGATGAGTGTGAAAATGGAATGAAAGTGGAATATGACTTGTGAAATGGAATGATAGTGGAGTGAGATGGAATGAAACTGTAAAATGAAATGAATTTATAGATTATGAACTGCAATGAATGTAGTTTTGTGTCACTACTTATTACAGAAAATAAAATGGAAAATATAGGATGTCAGAAATCTCTGATTTAAACCCTGTATTTTCTGTATAAGTATGCCAATCATTAATTGGTTTTCATACTTATACACTTTCTTTTATGTTTTTTATGTTTTTTATTTTTTTTTATTTTTTAATTTTATTTTTTATGTATGTAGGAAAAATAAAAGTTTAGCGAAGAAGAAGAATTCTTCTTCACTAACTTCATATCAATATTATCTTGGAAAATCTTGACAAACTCTTCTTTTGAAAGTGGTTTATGATATACTTTCAACTGATGACCATTCACAAGAAGAGGTACCTTTTCTTCATTTATTATCCTTATCTTCACTGCTCCATTATCAAAAAAAAATTCAATCTCATATGGCCCAAGCCAATGAGTCCGAAACTTTCCTTGAAAATATTTGAATTTTGAATCGAACAAAAGTGCCCAATCCCCTACTTGAAACTTCTTCTCCTTGATATAATTATCATGCCATTTAGCCCTTTGATGCTGGACTATACTGGTTCTTTGAACTACATCTTGTCTGATTTCATCTAGCTCATTGATTTACTCCAATCAATGTTTCTTTGCTTCTGATAAATCAAGTCCCAATTGAACTGCCATCTTGAAGGTTCAGATCTGAAACTCTATAGGGAACATGGCTTGTTTTCCATAAACAAGTTCATAGGGAGTATGTACTTTTGTATTTCTCCATGTAGTTCTGTAGGGCCATAAGGCTTCTGGAAGCCTTTCTGCCTAATCTCTTCTGTGTAGATGTACAATCTTAGTGAGAATTCCTTTAATCACTTTATTAGTAGATTCAACTTGACCATTTTCCTATGGATGATAAGAAGTAGACTTTCTGTGCTTGATCTTGTAATCTTCCACGACTCCTTTCACCACCTTAAATGTAAAATGAGATCCCTGATCTGTCACAATTTCTCTTGGAACACCAAAACGAGTGAAGATATCCTCAAAAATAAATTAACTACAAATATTTCATTAGCAAAATGTAAAGCTTTAGCCTCTACCCATTTAGTGACATAATCAGTGCATACCAAAATATACTTCTTTTGTTTAGATGGAGAATTGATAGGTCCAACAAAATCCAAGGTCCATTTTTCAAAAGGTTCAATGAGTACCTGAGGTTGTAATGGCATTTCATTTGAAGGAGTAGGTTTCTCTACCCTTTGGAAATTGTCATACCTTTTAACATATTCTTTGGCATCTCTAAAGATGGATGGCTAATAATATCTTAAATGAAGGATTTTATAATCTGTCCTCTTGTCAGCAAAATGTCCACCACAAGGTTCATCATGACATGCTTTAAGAATTTCAGGCATTTCATCTTCTCGAACACATCTTTTCATAATAAGATTTGGACCTGTTTTATACAATTCATTAGTAATCCATGAGTATCTTGCACTTAATTGAATGATTTTTCTTCTCTCTAGAAAGAAAATGTGAAGGTAATTTTCCTGTAACTAAGTAATTAGCAATATCAACAAACCAAGGAGTCCAAGTAGTTATTGCAAAAATATATTCATTAGGAAATTTATCTTCAATTGGAGTGTCATCTTTGATATTTTTAATTATAGACAAGAAATCAGCCACTGTGTTTTGTTTTCCAGGTCGGTTTAGAACAGTAATGTTGAATTCTTGCAGGAGTAATAACCATCTTGTAACTCTAACATTAGTAATAGATTTATTCATTAAGTATCTAATTGTAGAGTGATCTATATGGAAAAAGGTTTCATAGCATGTTATATAATGTATGAATTTGTTGATAGCATGAACATCAACTAAGAATTTATTTTCAGTTACAGTGTAATTTTACTCTGTGGGATTCAAATTCTTGCTTGTGTAATAGATGGCATAGGGGATCAAATATTTTTGTCCTAATGCAAATCCTAGAGCTGTACCTGAAGCATCTGTTGAAATGTGAAAAAGTAGTTTACAGTTTGGACCTCTTAAGATGGGTGCTTCAGAAATTTTTGCTTTTAAAGTGTCAATTGCTAACTGACAATCAAGATTCCAACTGAATTCACAATCTTTGGTGAGTAGTTTGAAGAGTGGGGATGTTATTTGGTGAAATTTTCTATAAATATTCTATAATATCCTGTGAATTGTAGAAAAATTCTAACATCCTTTTGGCAACTTGAAGTTGATAGTTTGGAGATGACTTCAACTTTAGATTTATCAACCTTAGTTCCATCTCCTGAAATGTGATGTCCTAAGACAATCCCTTCTGTAAATATCACGAAACATTTTTCATGGTTTAGTGAAAGGTTTGTTTCCTTACATCTTTTAAGAGCCTTTTCCAAATTTTCCAAAGCTTCTTCAAATGTATTACCATAAACTGTAAAAGCATCCATATACACCTCTAACACAATCATATATTAGATCAAAATTCTCAGTACCTACTTTCCTAATGTTGCAAACATTTTACAATCCAAAAGGAAGTACTAGGTAGGCATAAGTACCCCATGGGCAGGTGAATGTGGTTTTAT
Organism: Pinus albicaulis; assembly: GCA_034641835.2. Lineage (NCBI taxonomy): Eukaryota > Viridiplantae > Streptophyta > Pinopsida > Pinales > Pinaceae > Pinus > Pinus albicaulis. Next base: position 210,265 of record JAXQQM020061113.1, read on the forward strand.
CTTTGATCTTCAAAGTTACCCGACCCTGATTGTGACCACTAAAACCATCCATGAATGGAGAATATTTTTAACCTACTAATGTATCCAAGACTTGATTTATAAAGGATAAAAGAAAAATGATATTTTAGGTAGCTTTATTCAATTTTCAATAATCAATGGATACCTACTTACGATTATTTAGGCACAATCACTAGAGGAAACCCATTGATCGTCCGAAATTGGGTAAATGAAGTTTACATTTAGTACCCTTGCAACTCCTCTTTCACAATTTACATAAGATTTGGATTCATCCTTCTTTGAGGTTGTCTGATAGGTTTACAATTTTCCTCAATGTAACCGTGATGTATACAAGTCGTAGGAATAATTCCTTTGATGTCAAGTGTATTCCCATGGTATATGCTAAGAATGTTGTTGTAATGTTTCGATTAGATTTTCCGTTGTAATTTTTCCAAGTTATTGTTTATGTTCAATTTTTTCCCCGGAAATATTTCAATTGTAAAGCTACCAAATTCTTCCATAGAATAAAGATACATCTGCCTAGATGACAAATATTCGATATTGAATTTTTTCTTGGAAATTGGGATCAAGTGCTCATATTCTGGAGATGATTCACAATTTTACATTGAATTTAAGATTTGGACTATCTTCACTAATGGTTGAAATAGTAAAGAGAGGCTTTGCATATCATTTTCATCACCAATCCATTCTTTGTCATCTATCTCTGTGATTGTTCTTGCTAGAGGATATAGAGTGAATTTCTAGTTGAGCGACCATCGTAAATATACATGTCACCGTATCTACACTTAATGAAAGCATCATTGTAGCCAAATCAGTCTTCGTAATATAAGTGGTGTCCTCCTAGATTGTTCTTAGGGGCCAATATCATAAAACCAAAAGGGTACCCCAAGAATCTAAGGACATTGAGATATCTTCTAACACACCATCCGGCTTGATTACGCATCTCTCGCTAATTGCGTAATGTAGGTGCATAAAGAAGATTATGTTTGAGTTGAACTCCAGCGTGCTCTTGCTCTGTTCATGATGTTTAGTCATTTCCTAAATCAATCAATGTATTCTAAATTTCAACTCATTGGTATGTGTTTTTACAACTAGACTTCGGATCTAAATATTTTGTAAGGAAATTTTTTCCCATCATTATGTCCGTTATTTTTCGTGTTGAATTCCTTTTTTATTTTTTTTGTTTTTCTTCCCGCTTCTTCATGCTCAACTCCTTTATTGTTTTAGCTAAAATTAAATTCTTGATGGCTTTTAACAAAGGGATTTTGATACAAAACATTTTTCAATTCATCTAGAAAATCATAATTAGCAACATAATATGTTTTTCTACCCTCTATAAACTTGTAATCTTTCAAGAAAGGAGGTGTAGAAGTAGATACTGATGGTTATTTCATGATAGAGTTGAGTTTATTAGTTCTTTTAGTTTTTGTTTTTCGAATTTTTCCTTTTGAAGAGATGTTCCTTCTTCAAAACTTCTTTATTGGGCTATAGAGAATCTTCCTCATAATTGTCTTGTTCTTGAATTACTGTTGCATAGTTTTTCTTTTCTGTCATCCCAATGATATAAGTTGGACATCATTAAGATATATAGAGGAGCAATCATATAGGTCGAAAATTGCTATCCTTCTATCATGTAGGTATTTTAAGGATTTTTATTGTTGGGGTTTGGTAATGGTTCTATTGTGTAGCCGATTTGGTCTTTGAGGAAATGGTAGTGAGAGTTGTGGCTTTTTGTTTTGGTTTTGGAGTTGGGTTGTCAGATCGTGTTGAGGAATTTTTTTGGGAGGATATTTTGGATATGATGGAGGATATTGATAGTATTGAGAGAATTCGCATAGGATTTTTCATTCCTTGATCCCAAGGTTGAGATTGAGATTCCGTACGAGGCCAAGGTTGTCGCCAAGAATTCCACCTAGCAGTGGGGGTTACATATTCGTTACAAAAAACCTTGAGTTTGTGGCCCCCGCCATAGTCTTCTAGAGACAAAGCAAAGAGATTATGTTGACTTGAAGTTGTTTCCTCTTTTTCTTGAAAATTCCTTAAGACCAAGAATTGAAGGACAACTCTTGGGTCTCAAGGATTTTTCAACAAATCATATAGGTCTATATGAATTTTTCATCAAGAGTGACATTCTCTTGAAGCAGTGCTTCTTTTTTTCATTTGGGACAAATAAAATAAAGCACTGGCCAAGCCGCTTATTTTGTAACTTAAGGGTGTCTATCTCTGCTCACTTCAAGACTCCCTAAAATGTATGTTTTAACCATCAAGCATGTTTTCAATTTCTTCCCCTACTCACCTGCTCCAAACTTGTAGATCTATTTACCCTAGCAAGAACATGACTTTTGGACCTTTCCTAGTTTTTTATTTTCCTCTTGAGAGATGAATACATAATTCTAAAATGTTGTGTAATGTGAGCTGAGAGATGTCTTTTCCATCAGTGTTAAGGATGTCTATCCACTCATCTCTAATAGCTTTCAAAAAAAATATTTTAAAGTGTCTTGATCTAAATTATCCATTTTTGCTCTTTTTATGTTATAGTTGAACCTTTCAATTAAATATTCCAAATTTTCATCCTCTCTCCGCATAATTTTAAACACTTCATCCTTTTGATTGATAAGTATGCAATAACCAAATACCTTTCTAAAATTCTCTCTTCATATCATTCCATATCCTAATAGACCTAGTAATTAGATTCATGAACTATTTTAGAGCTACTCCTTTCAATGTTGAAGGAAATAATTTGAGTTTTTGAGAGTCTTGCAAATAATCATAAGTTCGCACAAGACTTGCAATTCAAATAAAAAGGTTTCAAGGTCTTCACTTTTCAATCCATGAAAGTTTGGAGACAAGGTGAGATATTTTTCATGGTGACATTTGTATCTTCATCAACCATATGGAATCCAAAAGAACTCTCAATTACCCTATTTCTTCCGCCTCCTTCTACATTTCCTATACCTTTCCTTAACTCCTCCTCTACCTCTACCTCTATCTCCTCCTCCAAATATTGCATTTTCTCCATTTAGGATTTCTCTCTCTCTCTCTTTCTCCTCTTTCTCCTCCTCCGCCATTATGATTCTTCGTAGCCGATATGAGAGTCAACTTGTAAGGTTAACCTTCTCCCTTTGGTTCTTCTATCAATGGTATGTTGAAGAAAGGTTTCTTCTTCTTCCTCTCCACCAGGAATTTCTAACCTTCAAATTAAAATGTGTTCCCTCTTGTAGAGGAAAAGGTTACCTTATGTTGGAGACCTAGGATCTTCTTCATCATTGCCTCAAGAGATGAAGCTAGGGGATCCTAATTGGATTTCTCGACCTTAGAACTTCAGGGAGTCTATGGCTAGTGAAATATGAAGGTGGTTTGAGATTGAGGTGTATCACTTCTTGGTCTTGGTGGAGTGCGGTGTTGTAGGGATTAAAATCCTACCTCAGCTATGAATCTTCCCCAGAGTCTCTTTCTCTACGCATATACTTCTTTTAAGATGTAAAAAATGAGGTTACCTAATTACACTTCCCGTAAACGCACTGTAATTTTTAGTCAATTTAATGTCTTAAATTGCTTGCATTAATTACTAACCGAGGTTTTGAAACCGATGAAGTGTGGTGCGATTGCATGTGCTTAGTTAACATGTTTTTACTTCTGTTGTTTTGAAATTTTATGTTTTTTTGGGGGGTTTTTGTTCTTTCGATGTCTAAGGATATTTAATCTAAAGCTATGAAAATATTTAAATGAATCTAATGATTTTTAAGAAGGAAGAAAATGAAGTGTTCTTGCTAGTCTAATTTTCTATAAAATAAACCAAAAATTGCTGGCTAGTTAAAAACCTAATTTGGAAAACAAAGCATCTATCTTATCCTATCATTAGTCCTATTCCATGGTTAAATTCTAAAAATAAGATTGAAATTGAAGTGCTTGTCTCTAAGACAAAAGCATAAATGAAACAACTAATGTACTTTGGTTACTTCCAACATTCAATTGTGAGATTTGACCTTCTTGAGATGATATTGTCATAATTGTATGTACTTAAACTTATGATGTCCCAGAACAAAGAAGCAAAAGATGAAAAGGAAAACATTTAATGTATGTTTAGCTACTTCCAACATTCAATTATGAAGTGTGATCTTCTTGAGATGGTGTCATAACTAATTATACCTATGATCTAGAAAACTAAGTAAAATATGAAAAAGATAACTCAAGAATTGCACTCATTAAACATTCCACCATTCAATCTTGAAACATAATTAAATCAATATCTTTTAGAATTACTTTTTAGGAATATCAGTGATGTAATTAAGTGAGGATCTCGAAAGCAAAATGTGAAAGTATATAAAACTCACTAAAACAACTAATGTATATTTGACTTTTCTGCAACATTCAATGAAGTGTTACCCTCCTTCTTAAAGCAACAACAATGTGCAAAGTAAATTCAATCTACCTAGAAGATGCTGTGTGATAAGTCAATTATGCCTTAGTTCCTAAATTCCTAGAAAGCAAAATAACAATGTGCATAGTAAATTCAATCACCGTATGAATTAGATATTTAACCATTTAGTTTAGGATCATCATCATGAAATGGATTGAAAATATCCATTGACATAATTAATTGAAAATTCGTTTCCTAAGAGAATGAATGACAAAAATGTAAGAAGGAAACTAGAATCGTATAATATTATTATTTCAATCTTAATTCGATTTTGAAACAGTAGTTATCTATCTTCACGAAACATCTCTAGAAGAACAAGGTCGCAAAATTGTGATTTAATGTTATGTTATCGATCAAAAACTGAAATGAAACATTAACCTTTGTTGAAAAACAAGAGTAATGGAAATTGAACTAGAAACAACAATGAAAACCTCCTCGAGTGCAAATTTCGCAAATCGATTCATTGAACGACGTGAAATGTTGAAGAGAGGCACTAAACAATTAATAAACATGTAATTTGTATTATGATGAAATGAAGTCGAATACGTATATCGCAAAAGCTGCAACTTTAACACTTAATTTCTTAATTGTGTTCTCGCCTTTTACAACCAATATTTAAAGGAAAATAACATAATAGTTTGTGAGATAAACTTGCCATAGGTGGCTAATTTGGAATTAGACTTGGTAATAGGGACCTGTTGTAATTTTGATTTTACACATAGAGAAAATCAAGAGTCATGTTGCTTTCGGCTAACATACTTTGGACTACAGAACACCTTGACTCATGATCTTAAGCCCGTTTTTCCGCTTATCCCCAGTGAATAGGATAGAATCCATGGAGACGATTCTAGAAAATGCCCATGTGGCTCAATTCTTCATTTTGACACCCGGAACCTCGCCAAACCATGAGTAGCTACGAACTACGCTAGCCGTGCATTAGGCCGCATTCTCGTAGCTAAATTGCAAAAATATATCCAAATAACAAGAACATGAAAATATAATATGGCAATCATTTTAATGTATCCTTAAGATGTGTAACCTTATCATTTATCATTGATTGGGGTCCGTGATCTTATGAGAAAGTGATAGAAAATTTAGGAAAAACTATCAAAGAGAGGGTAATTTCGAGGTTCAACAAGAGGTCAAATTCCCTTGATGAGGTCGACTTGTCCTTATTTGAGGTCGACTTGAGCAGGAGTCATAAATGACCTATTTTACATAAAATAAGTTTCTTTCTTGATTGAAAAAGGCCAAGAAGGGTCTTTTACATTATGAAATGGACAATGACACCTGACATAAAACCCCCAAGCCTACAATGGAAACTTTGACCTATAAGAACCATTTACCTGTATGAAAACTCCATACTTTAATAAGTCAATTTTTATTTATTTTGGATAAATACGTTACATCATGACTCAAATAAAATTATGGAAGACCAAATAATTATTAAGTATTTTTTTTTAACAAGATCCAACACAACATACACTAACATTTATGTTATTTCATTTAGAAGGAATATATATAGAATGTTTCTAAAATAATCATATTAAAGAAGCCCTTAATACTCAATAAAAATCATTCAATGGTAACATATAAAACTTGGGAAAGAGGGTTCTAACATGGCTTTTTATTGAATTCATTCATAGGCTAGATTTTTAACGTAAACATCCACCTTAAGTGTCTCGCCAAAACTAGTTCTCAAAGAGAATTAACACAAGCTAGAATATCAAAAGGACTAAAGGGAAAATATCATGAAGAAAACCTTGTCCATGTACATTCCTTTCATGATTTTATAGCATATTACACTTAGAATAACACTAACCATCAATGTCAATTTCAAATTAATTGCGCTAAAAAACGACTAAAAATATTTGTTGGACAAATGGTGCAGTTATTCCGTGTCAATGAGCACAATGTATTTGCATTTAATAAACCCTTGATTTTTGTATCATCCCTTGTGCATTGCTTCATTCTCCTACACACAACACATGCATTTTTCCAAAACTTGGCCTTTCCCCCGATGCCAAGAGGCCGACTTGATACAAAGGTAGTCTAGGTTTTTAAACCTAGATATACACATCATAGGGGTATCCAAACTCTATGTCAAATGATGTCATATATAGATATAAGTGGTCCTACTTGATTGATATTTTTCTCACGCTGTTTACACATTTCTCAGGGGTTTCAATACAATTTAAAGAAATGGAGATAAGGAGGGCTTGGTGTATATGACAATCCTCGAAGGAGAAGCACTTAACTAGAGGGCTATAAGCCTGCTGTTTATAACCTAAATAAGTTTATTTGGTTAAACTTTTCATAAAGGCTATGAGAAAGTGATGAAGTGACTTTTTCAAACATTCATCCACTCATAGCAAACATGTTTTATTTACTAACATAGGGTCTTTTATGAGATACTCAAGTGGTTGGGGAGGATGTTGTGTTTGATCATCACCCTATCCACTTTTCAATTTCTTGGGGTAATAAGACGTGAATTTAATTTTTTTTTTTTTTAAGTAATTCATTTGAAACATGTGAAACTACACAAACTCTTTATAGTATAAAACATTCTTTCCTAGACCACGATACTCCAAAGGTTGATTTTTTGAAGGTGGATGTAACAAATTGGTTAAGTACATTTTTGAAAGGATATCTAAACTATTTATACCTTTTTATGTTTCAAACTTTTACTTTATATTTTTTGAAATAATAGAATATCATGTAGATGCCAAGGAAGTTTTTTTGTCTTCCACCTTACTCTCCTTTTGCATTTTCACAATCCACATATCATACCCTCCTCTCCACATTTCTTCTTTGATCCTTGTACACTTAGTCTATTTTCGAGTCTATTTTGGTGGTGTATGGAGAAACATTATTTTGACTCACTCGCATCTTGCATACCCTCCACATCTCTCATTGTCTCTCGTACTTTGTATCCTCTACATGTTTTTGTACCTCTACATACCAAATTCTAAAATCCTTCATACATCCAATATCACTTTCCCACTATGTGGCCTTACAATTTCTATTCTCAAGGTGATTTATTTTGCATTTATAGTTCAGCATTCCACAAGATAAAGACAATTGTTCAAAGTAAATTAGAATTAATCTTATCACACTTTCCATAAATCCTCCTCACACTAATAACACCATCGCTAATGGTTTTTGCATGCATAGTGGAGCAAGTGTACACATTGAAAAGATGGTTCATTAAGGATTATTAATGGTCTCTCTATTTATAGGAAACACAATTTGTATCAATAATCCCCACACGTATACCAAAGATCATTAAAAGTGAAGATGGTGAATAGAAAGAAGAAACAACATTTTCAGAGAGATACCTGCTTAACCTTAGCTCACTAAATAAGAGACTTTCAAATGGTCTATGCAGCTTATAAGTGGTATTCTAAAATTATATCTCTACAAAGATAATCTTCATTCAACAAAGTCTAATTTCTGCAGACAGACAAGGCTAGTTGCATGCCAAAATATTTGACGTCGTAGAACTTGTTTCCTCGAGGCTTTGCAGATTGGATTCTAAACATAAGGTGATTCAAGTCAAGGTAAGTGGAATAACCTATGTTTCCTTAATGCCAAGAAATTCTTAAGAATGTTTCAACTACCAACTTTGGATAAAGTCCTTAAACATTTCGAGGTAGTCTCTTTCCTTGATCCTCAACTTCAGGAATGAGTTTGTTAAAATATTTTCAGCTCAACCCTCTAGGATGGTAGTTAATCTCTTTCAAATCAATACATGCATGTTAGCTCTAATCCATTTAGATTTTTGTTCGCTTTTCTCATGGCTTGTCAATCAAGACAACAACATTTATATTCCAAGGCATGTTTTGTATGTCCCATACTTCTCCATTCAAATGAAAGTGGTTTTCAACTAGGCACAAATTATTCTCCAATGAGATTTCTTACCACTTTTCTAATTTCATACAAACTAAGAGATACTCATGACCTCATATCTAGTTCTTTCCTTGTTCTATTGTAATAAATTTAAGGCATGCTCCTGCGGGGCACTATTAATGTTGATGATGACCTAGTTCAATTATGGTACCCCAGCATTATGGAGACACAAGGGAGCATTCCATTTTTACCAAGTTCAATAGTTTATTTGTCAAGGAGTTTAGATGCATGCTCATCACAGTAAATCCTTGACCTCACAAAGGCAACATTATATTTTCTAGCCAGAAGAGAATTGCGTAAGAAGAAGAACTCACCATATCGTACTCTTGGTTTTAAAGGGAATATTTTATCCTTTCCCATTTTGTATCCCATAGATGTCACAAAGTCTTAAGGGACAATATAAATTTTGGTCTTTTATTCGATAAGAAAAGAAAGTGTCAATATATTTCCTTTTTACCTTTTAAATTTTTTGACATTTCAATTAAAATATTGTCTCATTGTTTGAGATCTAGTGTTTCTTGAATCCCTTTAGTTAAAAAATACTAGCTAGTTACAAGGGTTTTAACTAGAAGGACTGATGGTTTCACCTAGCTTCAATTGATTATAGTACTTTCTTTCATAAAGGCATAATAAATTATGGGAGCTAAGGATAGTGATCTTTGTTAATTCTCCTATAAACTTAGCACCTAGAAATCCATTGACCCAGTGAAAATCACAAATCAATTGAATTTGACACACAACTAGGTTCTCAACTTAAATCGACAGCACAAACATCCAATATCATAAAAATGACACAAATTCTATCCAATCAAATTCATTTCATCATTAAATTGATTCAAAACTTACTTGGGATTCCATGTCATAAAATAATGGCCCAACCGAGGAAATGCATGTACAACCCGCATTTGATCCCTACTGCTTCCTCGGTTGATATGGGATCTCCTTGTTGCCTCCTTCCCTGGGCTCAACACACTAGATATTACGCTTTCCCACCAAGATTTCTTTCTTAGTCTTGTGTCACAGTTAGCGTGCCCTCTCCTTCTCCTTAGCCATGTTATAAATTTACATTGTGATGAATCCCCAACCCTAATCTTTCAATGTGATTGATGTTCACATTTAGATCTTGCTTCACTTGAGAATAAAAGGTTGAGGTTAAACATAATTACTAAAGTAAATACTTTAATTTTTTATAATGTTTCTTTAGCTCATAAGCCAACATAACAATTATGTGTTTTTCCTAAGTTAGATTTAGTTTACAAATGCAACTTGCTCATACTAGGAGCAAGTGTCTAAGGAGACTTTAGGCAAATTCTAAGAAACTTAGACACCCAAGCCTATGCAAAAGCACATGCTTGAGCTAAGCAAATATCAACACTTACTCTGTGAGGGAGTGTATTTCTACCTCTGGAAACTAAGACCAATCTTGATCCTAGAACTACATTGTCGCCATGGTTGCTCCTTTTTAACTAGAAGTCTTCATTTCCACTTTATTCAAACGCCTTCAAAGTCTAGCTCTGGCCTACTTCCTAAAAACCTCTTGTTGCTAAACATCTTGTAAGGTCATCTCATACCAACAGACCTTCTTGATAGATTTGGAGGAATATCCGTAACTAGCTTTGGAACATTCTATGGCATGGTTTTTGTCCTGGGTATCTTATGGAAAATAATGTGAAAATATGTACTTGCCAACCCACATGGGCCTTTATGAGATTGCTTCGAATTAATCACATCATTGAGTTTGGTCAATATGGATCACAAAAGTCCAAAATCAAACCCGTAATTGCGAACATATTAAAATCACATAAAACATCAGCACCGTGCAAGGTCGAACAAGCCACATTTATCTATTGGTTTTGGGACCAGTTCTAAGATTTTCTTTTGTGTTCTCGAGCTAGCATGATAGACCCACGAAAGTGGTGCGAAACTAATCATAACATTCGGAGAAGGATAGCGGAAGCAAACACCTGGACAAGGTTATAACAACAATAGTTCAGGGTAGAAGCATAAAATTATCCCGAAAAACATGGAAAATTTCGGGTACTCATTTTGGATAACATTTCAAAGGGAAATTTTGGAATTCCGGGATTACAAAGTCAAGCTTCAAGATTTTGGTGCCCAACCATTTTTCAGTGTTGAATCCATTTCCACCATCAAAAATAGGATTAAGCACTCCCAATATCATCAAGATTTTTTTGTAAAAAAATGACCGCATTCTAATGATTTTTGGTCAGTTTAAGCTAATTTGATGCCTTGGTAGACAACGCTATTTAATAAACAGAACAACCAACAAGGCATTTAGAAGATTACATAAATTCTATGCACGGATTTTGGAAAAATGAACAAAGAGCAAAAGGTTTTCCAAAGGAAAAATGTGTTTACAATTCGTGTGAATTAAATGGTCATTTGACCAAATCAATCCTTAAAGAGAATATTCTAATCAAATCATATGTAAAAATTGGTTTTATGGAGAATGCACCCAAAAGTCCTGACAAAATGCTTGAGCGAGATGAAGTCTCCCGGACAGGATGATTGCATATCAACGTAGATTTTCAACTTTCCGTTATTAGTCAAACTATTTAGGGATTGTATATGAATTTGTTTACTTACTTGTACTAACTTCCGTTATTCTTGTTTTTTACCTATAGGTCTAATGATGAATATGTTATTTTCGAATAGCAAAATAGTAAAATTAGCAGGGTGGTTCCCGCTCTAGTTGAAAATGAAGAAGAAGATGGTTCTCACATGGTTAAAAGATTTCTGATATCGTTTTATGTTGGGCACCGGATTTGTATAATTTCTTTCTCTCATTTTTACCCTATCTTTCTATCTCTTCAGCCATTATTTATCTTAAAATCATGAGGTAAAACCCTTCTTCTATATTTTATGGGATATTTGATTAATTATGTATTTGTCATGGAGGTTTTACCTTTTACATATTAACTCCTATATTTCTTCGTATCTTCACAACAAGCACGTTGCACTGCAGAACAAGGCATAACGCATCATTTCCACAAAGATCTTCCTTATTTGCTACTATAGCGTGACAACCATGGGTGTATCAAATATCTTTGGCTTTCATTTTTGCTTTCTGTCACAATCAAGTTGTTGTAACAATATGTATTTTTGTAACAATGGAGTCATTGGGAGGAATTGGGGGTTTCAGGACTATTGTATAAAGAAGCCTACGAGCCGTGAATCGACAAGACCCTTTTCTTGACACATACTTTGTAATTAATCTTGTTATCATTAATTGAATATACAATAGACCGTTATTTCTCCCCGTAATATTTGAGTTTTCGCAACCCCGATCCAAGAGTTAGGCCCACTCTCGTGACTGCCGTATTCTTCTTTTCTTTTCTTTGGTGTGATTGTTTTTCCTATCTTTTTTAATTTTTTGGTTACAGTTTCTGCATTAATTGTTGTGGATGCCTTTTATTTCTTCTCTGGGCCCATTTCATTGTTGTTACAAAGGGTATTTGTGTTATAGATTAAACATGTGATCTACAGCTTAATTATGTTCTTGTATTCGTATATACTTTGTCGTTAGTATTGAAATAACTAACGCCTTAAGTTGATAATTTATGGAAAGGATTGAATCTTTGCTTCATATCCGTACACCAACATTTTGGTGCCGTTTCCCGTAGAAGGCTAATGGTGTGCAAGAATAGGATCTACAACAGATCTCAAAGTCGATCTCTCATCTTGAGGTGGGAATCGGTTACCCACCTTCAAGTCCCGAGCTGCGTAAGTGCCTTGTATTTTTCTTTTTTTGCTTTCTTTCTTTCCGTTTCTTGCATGATTTTGTTTTCGTAAAATTGCAACCCTCATCTTGGGAAGGTGTTTTAAAACCTTGCCCTAATTCCCAGGCGTAGTCCAATTTTATTTCCTCGTTTTTTTTTTTTTCCTCGTTTTCTTTCTCAGGGGCCAATTTCTCATCCCTAGGAGGGTATGTTATTACCTGGCCTGTGTCCTAAACTTTGATTTGTTTTCTTCTTCTTCTTTTTTTTTTCATTTCCGTGGAATCTTTTCTCTCGTCCCGGGAGGAAGTTATCCGTCCTACTCAAGTCTCGAGCGATTGATTGATTTTCAATGAACCTTCACAATTTGTATGAAGAAAGATCCGAACAAGAGGCAGAGGAAGACCTCCAAAGAAAGGGAAGGATTTGGGAAGGAAGATGTATATCTGTGAACTTATTGAATAATCTAGATCCGAGGCATCCCATGCCGTCGTTAGGTTAGGGTTCAAAACGGTCCGTGCGCTCCGTGAACAACCAATGCCATCCACGCGTACCGTAAGATGTTCTTTCTATAGCGTAAGATTTAACAAATGGTGGCACCAAAGTGGAAGAGAAATCCTTATCAATAGCGTTAAGGGTTATGGCAAGTAAGGGATCGAAGAATTGAGCAACTCTAACTCGTAACAAGAACCTCGAAAAAGCGGGTTTTCGCTCCCCAAGAGACCAAGGTGTCACCGTGAAAATTCTCAAGCCGAGTTAAGAGACTTCCGATCCAATAAAGGAATTTTTGGAAGGACTTTTCTTGAGTCACCAAGGGATCAGAGTGTTGCAGACCATTTTCGTTGAATCACTACATCGACTACAAAACCGATCGAAATTCCAAGTGAGTATCGGAAAGTATTTATGGCACTCGTAAGTTCCTCCTTTGATTTTCCTATAGAAACGTTACGTGATGCACCAATGGAGACCCATACCTTGATGTACCTTTGTCTAGTTTTCATGGGCTCCCCTTCTAAGACCCCGATACGTTCCTCTTTGAATTTGATATTGTTTTTCGAGGTGATGCTCACTTCATATGAAGGGGATGCTCGTGTAAATTCAAAATATTCCTCGCTACTCCGTTGTAGCCTCTACAATATCTCTCCAAAAAACCCCCACTTTTAAAAAAATTTTTTGGAGCCCCTTGAGCACAAAGAAAAGTTAAGTAGAAAATCGTGAAGACTGTTGCCGGTAGTCGCAAATCTAAAATTTGTGGAAAATCAAGAACCCGCAACCTCGCGACCCCGCGACCCCGAGGTCGCAAGGCTCTGTTGTCACGGGGACGCACCCCCCACACCACCCCGCCATGCGACCTTGCGACCTCATTAATGGCCCGCACATGCCACCTTTTTTATATATGGAGGCTCAGGTCGCATTTTACATATGCAATGTATATAGAAAAAAAAAACCGCCCGACAGTCGACCGGAGCGTCGATTTTCGCGGTAAGTTGCTGCGCTTTCCTCCCCGTTGTTTTTTATTCTTTCCAAATCCCTGCATTCCTCAACCTTTTAAATTGTCCTTCACCTCAGCCATTTCTTTCATTTATTGCTTAGGGGTTTTCTTTCCGATTCCGGCTTCTCCACCCCACTTACCCAACTCATCGCTGCCTTCATCCGTGCCCTCATGGCTCATACCCCGCTCCAAAATCTATCCTCGGCCTGCTTCTCGCACCCTTTAGCCTTGTGTTTTTCCGAAAGCAAAGGAGAAACAACTCTACGTCGCGCGTGCTCGAAAACCCCCAAGTAATCCCTACGCGACTCTGGCGGCACCTCGACACCGCGACCCGCCGCCGTGCCGCGGTCGCATCCTTCCATTTTCTCGCAACTTGCAACCTCGTGACCCCCGGCGACCCGCCGCAAGGTCGCAAGGTCGCAAGGTCACACTTTTTGCTTTTTCCGCACTCGTGACCCCGGCGATCTAGTCGCAAGGTCGCATTTCGTCATTTTTCGCTACCCGCACCCCGCGACCCTCGCGACCTAGTCGCGCGTCGCAAGGTCGCACCTTGGCCGTTTTATCACAATCGCGACCCCACAACCCCCGTTTGCCACTTATTCGCTTATGCCTATGTCCCAGCTTGAATTAATTGATAAACTCGTAATCGTTCTTATATCATCATGGCGTCCTTCTTATCTTCGTGGGATTCTTCAAGAATATGACAAGTGAATTTGAAGCATTTGGAGTGTATACATGTTCTCTCGTATCTCCAGCCGATATGGGACCCTCAAAGGTCCTGCAGAAGAAAGACAAGAACTTGGGCGGTGCTGGAAGATACTAAGATGGAAATGCCAATGTCCCCACCCCGACATACGCAGATACCTTTTTGCAGACATTTTCCAAAGGGGACAAGATAAAGCATGGTACCAAGTGTACCAAGAGTTCCCAAGAAAATCTGGACCTTCCGGAAGACCCCCGATCGGGAGATATACTTAAAGGTTAAAAGGTCCAAGCTTCCGATCTCACAAGTGCTCATCCTAAGAATATTCCCATGCCCGCAGATGATGGATTGATCATACAGAAAAGATCCCAAGAAGTTCGCGATCGAGATAGCGAAGGAAAAGATTTCGACAACACAAAGGGCTCGTACGCCCATGTTTATTACTCTTTTCCGGAGTGGGAATAAGATTTCATAGAAGAATGGGGCTATTTCTCATGTAGTTCCCCGTAGTTGACACTATAATGCAGCAGGGAGGAGCCCGAAAAGTTTAAGGTCAAGAAGGACCTCGTGTAACATCTGGAAGGCTAGCTTCGAGAAAAGCATATAAATTAGTGGCGGCTATGCTTTGCGTATTGTACTGCGCCCCGATGCCACCACCTTCAACGGCACATGGAAACTCTCATGGAATATGTCACAAGGCATGACCGTTTCAACCGGGGCTAGCATATTGATGACCTCCATGCATACAAATTTATCCCCGTATCGTACCGTATGAAGGAATGCCTTCTAACTTATATGGCCTCTTATTTATTGGATGTCGTCTATTCAAGGTTTCACTGGAGGGATGTACATAATTGGGATCCCAAATGTATCTGCAATTCATTCTTATAAACCAAGGTGTTTTAACCAGGTATAAACATGACATGTAGCCGATCTCCCAAGTGTTCATCCCCACTCTACATGTTAAAATTATTCGGCCAAGATGCTCCTCGCATGTCTGCGAGCCATGTGAGACGCTGGTTATCGCGCATTGGTTCCCTTTCGTCGAACATAACATTCATCCGAGTCTTTGTCCATTCAGTACCTCACATGCTATGCCTCATTTTGTTGCTGCATGTACGTTCGCGGTGAGGTCCGTTTCTCCAAATGTCGTCAAGTTTCTCTAGGGTACCGCCCAAAGGCAAAGAAGAAAATGTGGTTCGCCCACTTCTGCCACTATCGCAAGTGGCATACACAAGCAGCACTTCCGCAGAGGTAGAGGCGGAAGGAGAAGAGATGAAAATTTATCACTTTGGGGCTTTAGAATACCGAACATACGACCTCGAGAGGATAGTCGAACATTTCCAAGAAGTAGGCTAAATTCAAATGGAACTATCAAGATACCTAACGCTCGGGAGAGGATGAAAGAAGGAATCGGTACAATGTGCAGATAGACAACTTGCTCGAAGCGGACTGCCAAGAAGACCTTGATGACCAAACCTTGGAAGCAAGGAGTCGCGAATTAGGAGGTGCTTCTTCCTCTAGCGAAGAAGCCTTTTGACCAAGACAGGCAAAGTACCTTCTACCCAATGTAGAAATAGAGGACAAAGCCCGCAAGAGAGAGAAAAGAAAATGAAAAAGGACGAGGATAAGCGCTTAAGAGCCTATGCGTTAAAAGAAGAAGAAGCAGGCCGAGGAGGCCAAGAAGGAAAAAGAGAAAAAGAGGCGAGGTCGCAACAAAACAGAACTCAAGAAATATTCAGGGACAAAGTGGAAGCCGAGCAAGCCACAAAGAATGAGGCGTAAAAGGAAGGCTTAATTAGAAGCAACGGCGTGGTTAAGCCCGTGCAGGAAAGAATATGAGAAGGTATAGAAGTTTCTAACGTCGACAAAGGGAAGAGGAGGAAAAGAAGAAGAAACAAGAAGAGGATGAAATGTTGGAGGACATCGAGGTATCTCCCCTTGAGGTACCCTCTGGAAGTACACGAGCCTCGCCTCTCCGATGTCGGGCCTCCCTGTGGGCAAGAGGAGGAGGTATTTGACCCTCACCAGTTCACATTTGACCGGGCCTTTCTGCACCGGGCAGAGAAGAGAAGATGCCCGCAAAATCCTTCCGCCCGCATCCACGCCTCTCAACCGTAAAAGACATAGTCCTTGATACTAGGACTAATCCCCATGATGATAGTACCTGGCCAGCACAGCCTTTTCACCGGTGGGGCTGGCACAGTGGGTCAGACGCCGTAATGAGCAGAGATCATTTCTTACAAAACATACTACAAGAAGCGTAGTATAGAAAGGGCAGAACAGAAAGGACGATCGAGATGAGTGTCTAAACAACTCCAAAACAAAGCCCCCCGTCAATGAAGTTCCGCTTGCGTACCCCAAAGGGAGTTTAACACATTAGAGGTGACCATGAGGCAAGTGTATGGGGAAATGTTCACCATAAAAACAAACAGCTTTCCATTGGTAAGAGTGCAAGCTGAATTGCCACGTTACCCAGTGCCTGAAGGAGGCTCGATCGCCTTGACCTAATGATTGACCAGACAACATTCCGCACCCTCGTGCCCCGAGCATTTTCCCAAGAAGGATTGGATTCATAGTCACAAGATGCCAAAGTCCAAATCCCATGAAAATGCACCAAGGATAAGCTATCAAGGATTTAGAGAAAGCATGGTCGCATACGAACACTGAGATCAGCGTAGGCATCGACCGATGCACATTCCCCACCACATCCCTTCACTCGGGGCACCGGACGAGGCGAAACTTAGGACCGCTGACCGAGAGATCCAGTCATTTCTGCAACGCCATTAGTACGTTGTTGCCACTCCCCGATCTTGCGCGCTACAAGAAAACTGGCCGCCGTCACGCCGCATGTACTTACACCAAGCTCGCTCTTTCAAACCTTATCTGCGTGCTGAAAGAAACTCTAGTCCTGTAGCTGCTTTTAAGAGTGCATGACGGCTGAAAGAGGAGGTCCTTCAGTTTCTCCCATAGCAACAGTAGCACGTACCCGGCAAGACCTCCTCAAAGGAAAGTGTATTGATGCCCTCGACCTCTCAATCGCGCGCCTATCTTCATAACCCAGGCGGGCGTAGGTCGCCTGTAGCACTTAGAGGTAGGTTACAGTCGCACCACCCGGCCCAAAGTCATAGGTCACACTCACCACCAGGTCGTAGGTCGGCAGCTTCTCCCAGGTTTGGGCGGGCACAACCACTGAAAGGGCAAAGTAAGAGAGTCAAAGAAGCCCAAAGGGCAAGTTTTGATCTAAAACCCCCTTGGGGGAAAATGTAAGTGGTATCTTTTTTGGGACTCAAGAGCTATACAACATTGTATTGAGAGACAACTTTTGCATATGAATATAGATACTTGTTGAAACTCCTTTGGAATGATGTGTTTTTGTCATGCGAACACTATGAGTATTTCTATACAAGCCAAACATTTTCGATTAATGAACTACACTTAATGGCATCATTTATGCATTATGGTTTCTCGTACTTGTGTTAATGATGTTCGTTACTTTGATACTTTCTTAATGAATGTTAATGACTTCTCTTATTAGAATTTTTTTTTTTTTATCTTTTCGTAGAAGTAAAGGGGCATCTCGCCATAAAGAACTATTTCTTTTGTGGTCGAATAGCTTCACAAGCATAACCTCAAAGATGTGTTGTTAACACACCTTCCTAAGATGTATGCTTTATTATTTGTCTCGCTACGCATAGT
The DNA here is from genome assembly GCA_034641835.2 of Pinus albicaulis. Taxonomy (NCBI): domain Eukaryota; kingdom Viridiplantae; phylum Streptophyta; class Pinopsida; order Pinales; family Pinaceae; genus Pinus; species Pinus albicaulis. The sequence continues at coordinate 228,243 of JAXQQM020061113.1, forward strand.
GTTATATACGTTTTTAATGCATCAACCATGTATCTTATATCATGTGAATAAGTGTGTGTCTCATAGGCCCGATCGCAGATCTTTTGAGACCAAAGGGAAGGCGACTTAAGTGGTAGTCGGACCCACACGCCTGATTTCGGATCCCTATTCCAAACCTGCCCAAGGTCTAATTGGGACTTTCTACCGGGAGATCCCCACCGTTGGCCGGACAAAATTTCCGTCATTATACCCAAAATGGAAAAGCCTTGAGATGGTTTATGGGTTTAGTGGGGAAGCACGATTACTTCATGGGAAGAAATGAAGAAAGTCTTCTTGGAAAATACCAAGATTATTGTAAGTCTCGTGACATTAAGGAGGAAATATTTAAATTTTCTACATAGAAGGAAGATGAAAATATGTGGAGGACTCCAGGAGAGCATTTAAATACATACCTACAGGTATGGACATAGTGACTGGACAAGGACATTCTAAAGATCATTCTTCTTACACTCGTAAAGACTCTCTCGCAACTCCTCGAATATAGTGGGTAAAGGGGATATTTCAAAAGAAAATCTCAAACCATCCGTGATTACTATATCAAATGTTCAAGGGGGGCTTGCAAGAAGTGATGGTATTCGTTCATTGTGACCTCCGTGAGTGGTTCACAAAATCCGCAGATTGGGAATCTATTAGATAATCCCAGTGACCGATATCCCGAGTACGCTTATCAGCCTGTATGGACACTCTACAAGCAAAACAAGGATGGAGTTGGAAAAAAAACCATGGCCATATTCTCGCCCTCGCTGGCAGAAGAAACACCCTTTGAAGGAATGCCCGCTAAACATGTAGGAAGCCTCGCGCAACCGCGGTCGTACTCATGCGCCCAAAGGCATGTCCTTTCCTTGCCTGTAGCCGAAAGTTTTCGCTTTTCCAAGGAGCAAGCGAGGAAAGTATAGTGGACTAGCTATACTTCATGTAAGCAAGAAGCCATGGCAACTCGACCACCTGAGGTGAATCCACGTATGTTTCAGACCCGTCCCAATGTTTTCATCATTTTAGTATGGATCCTTAATCTACACCATTTTCAGCCATGTGGCCTCAATACCAAGATCCCCTCGCGTTAGTCGAGTTCTCAAGCCAGTCTGAATCTCGTTGAATCATACTGCGTGATCCTCCCACTGACGCTCACCTATGCCTCAACAACTTCGCTTCTCTTCCAATGTTCCCTCGTAAACCCAAACTAATAGACCTCAATACCTATCCGTACCCCAACCCAAATCATCAATAAAAGGGCTCAACAAACAGACTCTCCCCGAACCTTCCATCCCCACAACAACATTTCTACCGCAAGGTTCACTGAGATAAATCTACGTCCGGGATCAGTAGTAAATGCAATCTACCACCCATTATTGCTTAACAACTCGACAAAGAAGATACGTGTAACCAAAACAAAGAACAAAGGAGGGGAGAATGTAGATCAAATCGTAACAAAATCCCGACACCTCCCTGTTATTCATAATCAAGGTCATTTAACATTTCCACAATTCCTAAAGATCGACCTTGAGAAACCAAACCCCGCGAATTTGACTTAGAACTCAGCACCTTTATTAAAATACCCCTTTACAAGCTATGAGGGATGTACCTATTTAAGTAAAAACTTTGAAAGAATACCGCTCAAAGAAAACCAGAGCAGAAAACCTAAGGATCCATTAACTATTCATGTAATGCGCACTATCCGATATCATGTTAGGAAAGATCATGCATGTAAAATACAGAGATCCCCGGGAACCCGGACTTTCAACAAAGACAAATTAATGGGATTGAAATCCCAAATTTCATCGGTGGATTTGGGAGCAGCCATTAACATTATCACTACCGAAACAATGAACACATTAGGACTTGGAAACATTAAACCAACCCCTACTATCTTGGAACTTGCGTACAAATCCACAATTAAACCGTAGAGAAATTAGGAGAATGTGATCATATCATTAGATTCATGACATTACCCTCCCCGTGGACCTCCTTATATTGTAGACTCGATCTTCGCAGGTGCCACCCATTGATCCAAGTAATGCCCCGGTTGGCAACCCAGTTTCTGCTCACATGATGTCGGTCCGGACACATGATCATATCAAATGGGATAGTTACGAAGGATCTCAAGCTTTATTCTCTTTTGCGAAAACCAAGCCCATCTCAAAAAATCATCAAACGGCAATGTAAGCTCCTCACCAGAGAAGAGCTAAACTCCGAAAATGAAGATGTTAGACCAAATTTCACTATTGGCCAAGCCCTTCGATTTTAAAATGAAAAATGAAGATGATGCCATTAACGCCTTCATTAATGATTCCAGCTTCATTCCCATCGAACCTAATATATTCTAGAATCTACTATGAGTCAGGAGACACGGAAAAACATTGGAACTGCAGATGATATAAGATATTATGTAATCTCTATTCCATGATAATAATCCAATTGAGATTGAACCAGAAAACACTTAATACCAATCCAAATCATCCTAATCCCGACCAAATAGCTTTTGGAAAGTCCTTCAAGATCATCATGAAGCTTACCGGGATTAAACAACATGAAGGGTTCCCCGCCGGCACCTATGCACTCATCATATTTACATTAAGGAAGATTGGCCGCCCTATAAGACAACATCGCAGGATGAATCTCGCTCTCAAAAACATTGTTAAAGAAGAATTAAAAAATGTTGGATGTGGATTCATTTATCCTATCTCAGATAGCCGATGGGTATCCTCGCTAGTTATCATTCCCAAAAAGAATTTGCAATGGTGGATCCGTGTAGATATTGCAAATTAAACAAGGCAATACAAAAAGACCATTTTTCATTCATCGACCAAGTCCTCGACACCTTGGCTAGAAAGAATTTATTTTCCATCCTAGACGGATTCAACATATAACCGCATCCAGATAGCCCCCAAGACCCCAGATAAGACAACTTTCACATGCCCATGGGGAACCTTCACAGGTTCCTTCCATTTGGCCTCTCAAGGGTACCCTACTACCTTTCCGCAGGGAAATCTTGGGAATTTTTTTTCTGATTTGGTCGTATGGTAGTGTCAAAATCTATATGGATGATTTTACTCCAGCAGGAACCTATTTGAGGAGGGATTTGAAAATTTGGGAGAAGGTACTCAAAAGATGTACGTACCTACGATCATTAAGCACAATCAAATGCCATTATGGGGGCACGATAGTATTGGGACATTTTCTTCCAAAATGCCGCCTTGAATTCAAATTGATCCCGCTAAAGTAGAAGTAATATTGCATTGCAACCAAACACCCGTCACGTTAACGTATGCTTTATTGGTTTTGTTGGTTATTATAGGCACTTACAGAAACTTGTGCCGAAATAGCACATCCACTATTTCAATTATCAACAAAAGATGCAGAATTTTGTGAATTCCAAGATTTACAACCTTCGATTTAAAATTATAAATATGTGTTAAATTTCATCCTCCGAGGACCTAATTGGGCATTATTGGTTTCTGTTACACACTGACAAAGCCTACAAAGAATAGGGTTGTTTTAGGATGCTATGTACAAACCCGTATGCAATTTACTACGTCAAAGAAGAATCTAATTTCTTGTTGAACTGGGAACTATACTACAGGACAAAAAAAGAATTCTTAGTCATTACTTATGCTATCAATAAGTTCGCGAACCACATCACCAAGCATTTACTATTGTCTATACTAATCATGCAAGAATCAGCCTAGTTTAACAAACCTATTACTTCCCACCGTATTACGAAATGGTTACTATTGCTTCAAGAATTTGATATTAAGGTCAGGTAGATGCTTTGCCATGATACTGTAGCAAATACTCTATTCAGAATGGATAATGTACTGATGAATGCACACCAATAGAACACAATACTGAATATATTTTTTCTACCTCTTACTAAACTTCTGGATAAAAGTATATTCATAACTACTTGCCACAGCAGTGGCCCCCATTATTGGCATAGAACACCGAAAGATTATTCATAGTGTCCGATACTTTGGACATGTGTGGGTACCTTTTCATACAGATCGCATACAAGGTGATCCACGTTGTGTATCAAGACACATTCATATGAAGCACAAAGCACGTTGATAGTCTTTTGTAGAGAATTTAAAAGAACAAGCCATGTGCTACAAATGTGATATTATTTTGCCTCCATTTTTTCAGGATGCCTTACACTGCGCTGTGAGTGTGACAGTCATAAAATATGGGCAAATCCTTGAGAGTCGATGAATGCTTTGGCAAAATAACTAGTCTCGAGTTCTTCAAGAATCGGGGCTATTGACTTCGTTGACCTTTTTAACCCACCCTCCTGTCAGAAAGTCCACATCTTGTTCTAGCTGATTGTTGGGCATGTGTTATATTCTTTCCACGTACCAGCTGCCATTCCCATATTGTGGGCCTGCCACAGCAGTGGGGGTTTGAAGTGCAACCCCTTAGCTTCCGGTTTCTCAGCAATGCCCCACGAAAAAAATTTTGGTATGTGGTCCCACCCATGCGGACCCACCCGTGTTTTTTGCATGAGTTTGCACATGGTTTTGGGGCACTACATGCGCCTGTATTTGTGATCCGCCATGCATCCATGCCATGCTCTCATTCAGGTTAATGGATTGCAGCCATGTATTCTTTCAAAGAGTGTATATATGTACAACACTAAAATGAATATAACAAAATCACATGAAGGTCCCTGGTCAGATCTAGGGAAAATCTCTCGTGTCATTCCTGCCTTTATGCTCTCATTATTGTTTATTTTCTGCTATAAGATTCTGTGACACTCTATTCAGGGACAAACCTACATTTGCATTTTAGCTGCTGGCTTCAAGGGGACGCCTTTTCTCAACAGGGTTTTTTTGCCTGAACAAGGTAGACCCTATTCAAAGGGGGGATCTCATGATCAATTCTTGCCGTGAAAGAAGACACAGCGGCGAAAGACAGAGACCCAGGTATCTCACGTCGTAGCTGAGTCAGAAAGCTCAAGATGGAGGACCGGTGGATAAAGATCAAGGATTGCGGCAGATCTCAGTATCAAACCAATGGCAATGGAGGAAATCAACAACCTGATCGTAAGGCTACATAATAACACGATTGTGTGTCTCGTATCTCGCATTTTTAGGCGTTCAGACCGAAAGTTACTACGAAGAATTTGGGAAAACCCAGAATCTTTGAAACGAATCTAAGTTCGGGTGAATAAGTTGTTCCTCATGAAAAGTCAGAGCAGGGTCGAGGATGAAGGATGGAGATTCTGTGATGTAGCATCCTAATCACTAACATCATGGTGGAAAGTCACCGTCATCTCGATATTAAAACTTGCAGGAAGATAAGTGCACGGGCTTTTGTTTCGCCCACTCCGTGGGACACTGTTGATGCACAGGTAGTAACACAACTACCTTGAATTTTGATGACATTGTTCTCACTTGTCATTGAAGAAATGAGATGAGAACATGCAGGGTCAAAATGGAGATGCCTTATCCGTACGAGGAAGGTCCCAAAACAAAAAAACAAGAATAAGATTTAGTGGGAGATCTAATCGCAGGGAGATTCAGATCTCTTGGAAAGTTTGTAAAGTAGGAGGCCGGAATGCGTAGCGGAAGTGCACTACAAAAGGAGGCGATCTAAAGCCCCCGAGAAAGTGAAAGGGATCCACGAATGCTCCTTCTCGAGAGTAAAAACTGTCTCGAGAAGGTGGAGGGTATTTGGCTTCTTCCTTCAAGCACACAGGTCATGAGTCATGCTGATCACCCATCTCACTCACTCTACAGAGATGGGCCCTGCCAAGGGAGAACATGATGGTGGTGATGTCTTCCTAGATGATGAAGGCCGCAACTCAATTTATTTGGAAAGTTCGTCGAAGTCATAAGTGACGAGAACATTTTCAGAAACCGCATATTCTGTACTGGCCGTAATCTGATTTCTCGTAAGCAAGATGGATGATGCAAGGGAAACAGACCGAGAAATATTCCCAAGATGGTCTGGTGGAGCACCCAGTATTAAACGCGGGAGTTCGGATCTAACTCCGTACAAGCCACAAGTGCATAATCGTTAACAAGGTGTAATAGTTCTTGGTTCCCTGAAAGAGGAGCGGAAAGCCCGTTGTCTCCGGGAGTAAACATCATGCCATGGCATCAAAGGCTTGGACATATTGGTATAGCAAGCCTCTTGACATCGGGGAGAAAGTATGGTAGAAGGTAATAACCGCAACTGTTTCGGATTTCACTTCTATGAACATTGTATATGTTTTTAATCGCAGCTTTTCCTTCCGGTGCGAAGAGGGCGAACAAGACATTAGAACCAGGCCAGGTGACGTGTTTGGACCGTGCCGCTCCATCACCTGAAAGTCTGTGGTACGTAGTGCTCATTCATAGATGATCACCTCCTCGAAGGAAATATGATATATTTCTATAAGAACGAAGTTCGACAAATTTAAAGAATTTAAGGCTCCAAAACCAGAGCGTAGAAGAATACAAAGGCGCCCGAGACAGACAATGGTAGAGTCTCCGCAAGAAGGAATTAAGAGTTCCGGCAAGAAGGTGGCAGCATACCGTGAAGACTCCCATTCTAGATACACACCTCCAAGCAAATGGAGTTACAGAAATAATGAAATTATAATGACCACGGGTGTTACAAGAAGCATGCTTAGTGGTAATGTTAGGACAGAATTTTCTTACAAGAGGCAAAGAGACCTAGAGTGTTACTTAGTTAACAGATCACCTTCATCAACGTTGAGGATAAGACTCCACATGAGGTATGGACTGCAAGAAACCCTCTTTTCACATCTAAGGGTATTTGGATGATGTACATGTACATGTTCCCAAAGGAGAAAAGGACCGTTAGATAAGAATTTGTTAAAAAGAATTTTATTGGGTATAAGGATGGGGTTTTAAAGGGTTACAAGCTTTTGGAAAACTGCAATGCTAGGAAGGTTGTGTGCACAAGTCAGATGTAGCTGTAGAGAGGAAAGATGTTGTTACATGTTGTGTCTCACTAAATAGTCCAGAAGATAGAGTTTGAGTTTAAATGAGTATGAATCAGACTCTACAACAGAAGAAGATTCAGAAGAGGAGCTGCAAACCCCCAGCCTCTCTTTGAGAAGACTGCCTAGAAAGAAGGCAACCAGAAGGTATAGTCCATCTATTTATTCAAAGTTTTTCCTTAATTATATCCAGTGATCCCGTAATCATTTGAGAGGGGTGGATCTGGAAAGAGGGGATGGAAAACTCCTGAAGGAGGCCACAGATGATGAAATGGCATCCTTGCATAAAAATGAGGCATGGGATCTCAGGAGTTGCTACCGGAAGGAAGCTCATTGGGAGAAAATGGGTGTTTGAAGAAGATGAAGGTAGAAGGCAAGGTGGAGAAACATAAAGCTGCTATAGTTAAAATGGTTCCTGTGTGCCTAGTCTGATTTTAGTGATATTTTTTCTCCTACCGCCAAGGTTACTATATTAGACGATTCCGTTGTCGCCGTATTTGATTTTGAATAGGAACAAGTGGATGTGAAGACAACATTTCTTCACAGGATCTAGAAGATGAGATCTACATGAAGCAACCCGAAGGCTTTATGGTAAAGGGTAAGAAAGAAATCAGTATGCAGGTTGAAGAAGTCTCTGTGATGTGGGTTAAAATACTATCATGATGTGGTATCGTAAATTTGATACCTATATACAGGGACTTGGCTTCACCTTGCATATGAGGATCACCGTGTTTATTTTAAATTAATTGGCGACCGTGTTATTTATTTGGTCTTGTATGTGGATGATATGTTGTTGATTGGAAATGACAGTTAGGCTCATCCAAGATTGAAGACCCAACCTGTTTCTCCAAATTCGACATGAAGGATTCAAAAATGTAAAACTAATATTTCCTGGCATGGAAATTAAGAGAGATCGGGAAGAGGGAAAGCCTGCTAACCAGAGGAAGTATGTCGAGACTATATTGCGTAGATTCAATATGTGATATTAAACCCGTGAGTTTTCCTATTCCCGTAGGTGCAAAGTTGTTCTGTTGAACAAGGTCTCTGAAGACACAAGAAGAAGAGGAAGATATATCTCGTGTTCCATATGCAAGTGCAAGGTAGCCCGATGTATGTAATGGTATGTACTAGACGATATTGCACATGGGTGAGTATTGAGCAGTGTGTTTGCGGCTTCAAACCCGGAAGGAGCATTGGACAATGTGCTGGAAGCGGGTTTTCGTGACATATACGTGGCACTAGTGATTATGGTTTAAAGCATTGTGGAAGACCAGATTGGAAAGAATATTGGACATTCGTGGTTTTGTTGATGCGCACTGGCCGAGATCCGGACTCTCAAAGAAGATCTACAAGTGGGTATGTGTTTAGCCTATTTGGAGGTGCAAATGGCCTGATGAGGAAAGACAACAGAGGGCACTTTCAATTGCTGTGAGGAAGTTAACACATAGTGCCCACTCACGCAAGCAAGGAAGCAACTTTGCTGGCAAGATTGTGGTTCACATGGGGTTGGTATAGCAAGCTATAAAGATAGACCGTGATAAGCAAAAGTGAAATTGCCAAGAACCCCGTTTATCATTCAAAGACAAAGTTGCCATTGATGTTCAATATCACTTTACAGAGAAGGTTGAGGCTAAAGGGTGTTGTCAAAGGTGACACTTAAAGAAAGTTGCAGATGCATTGACGTGTCTCTGTGAGCACCCAAGTTTCTTGGGCAGAGAAGAAGGTGTTGAAGAATTGGCCCAATGACTAAGCTCTCCCCGTGCCCTCGTGGAAAGAAAACAACAAGTGGGAGTAATGTTGGGTATGTGTTATATTATTTCCACGACCAGCCCCACGCATCGTACGTTGCGCCGCCAGTGGAGGGGGCCGCGATAGGGGGCGCAGCCTTCCTTGCCTGTGGTCTGGGGCAGCACTGTGAAATTCTGCATGCGGTCCCACTCCATGTGGACCCGCCCATGTTTTGTGCATGATTTTTCACATGGTTTTGGGGTGTATGGTTTTCGGCCCTCGGCATTTTGTAGATCCGGTCAAGGGAACTCAATTATGTTTAATCTAGGTTAATGGATTGGGGCTTATGTATGCTTTTGGCATGTATATATATGTGTTGTAACACCAAAAGGAATATAATGAAAAACTGTTTATCGTCCCGATTTGGGATCCAGGAAAATCTTCGTGTTTCTCTATTTTATGTTTTATGCTCTCGTTTATTGTTTATTTTCTATTATAAGATTCGTGTGTAGATAATTTCTATTCAGTAGTTAAAACCCACTAATTACGTAACTAAGTGGGTGAACTAAAGAGGCTGCGAAAGCAACAAAGAAGGTAGTCCTCAAACATTTTCTATTTGAAGAAATCTTTGCCTCGCTGCTAAGTACTCTCCAAGAGAGGCTGGTTTCCGTATGTAGAAGCACACTCACATCACACAAGATAAATAGAAAAGCTCATGCAAAAATATGGATTCAAGCACAGTAGTGACATCTCCATACCATCTCCGTGCGTAATGGACAAGTGCAAAGCACAAATAAGACATTAGAAAATATTTTGACAAAAATTGTGGCATACCATCGTCTAGATTGGGCTCATAAATCCCGCAGAGTGCCTCTATGGGCATGTTGCACGAACATGGTGGAATACAACGGGTTTTCACCATTCGAGTTGGTTTATGGGAAATCTCCCATTGCTTTCTAATTGGAATTCTAAAATACAGCACACCTAGAACAGCTTTGGAAGCTGGTTTAGATCTATCGTACAGTCTCAGAACACCGATTGGATCAACTTGTAATGAACTCGATGAAATATGATGAAATATGTTCAATGGTTGTCCAATGAACCACTCGGGCGCAAGTGACAGAGAAAAAATGGCACGTATAAGTTTACCAGAAATAAGCGTGTTTCAAAGTGGAGATTGCACGCGACGAGACGACAATAGTTTTAAGGATTTTAAGTGGAGAGCTTTGCACCTGGTGGATGGGACCTTACGAGGTGAACGTCAATTTGATAATGGAAACAACATCCAGGTTAGTCACGCACTGACGAGACATGTACTTCGAGAAGTCAATGGACATCGTCTCGAGACTATACTCACCGCCCGGCTAAGGATGCTTTTATTAAACAACTCTCTCGAGAAATCTGGTTTGAAAGTTGCGTGTCGCAGAGCCAGTCCGGTATCCTTCCTCGCACCATAAAAATACATATAAATAAATAAATAATTTTTCTCTCATTTTCTTGTCTTTTTGAAGGAGCCATGACTCAGGAGTGAAAATCAAGGAAATTTTCATGCTGTCATACTCGCTTTCAAGCCACTCATGTTGCTATTACTCTCGTTGTTGCTACTCTCCGATGCTACTACCTCATGTTGTTGCTACTTGGTTGCTACTACTTCGCGCCGCCTACACCCGAGCAAGATGTTACCTCAGCTTGTTGCTACTTCATGATGTTGTTATTCCACTCGTTGTTACATCGATAAGTTGTTATCTGCTCACTTTGGCACACCTGACAAGTTGTTACAATGATGTTGTGACTCCGACGTTGTTACTTCCCCATCGCTATTAATCGACAAAGCTATTACAACGCGATGATGTTACTCCGTACGTTGTTACACCCGATGCTGTTTACGACCTGGATGCTTTGCTACACCGATGCTATTACTTCCGATGTTGTTACTTCGCCGTTGTTACACCGATGTCGGCCAGCACCATCCACATCATTATTTCGTTGTCAATCCTACCAACCATACCATCATCTAGGTAGGCTATCAAGTACACCTCCACGCGGACTTTACCAATTTAATTAAATATCCCATGTGAAGATTTTAATGGCCGCTGATCGATTTAAGCCAGAGGGGAGGGGGGTGTCTTCATGCCAAGGACTCTGGTAATTTATCGTCCCATGCTGTTAAGAATGGACATCCTGCTCATGGTACGCTCATACGAATCACACTCAATCCGCGGTATCATCATTTTAATCATATCGATTCGCAAGATGTCCTCATCCACCGGCAATACGAACAATTATTATTTCTATTCCACCACACTTACCATACTTTTTTATGATTTTTCTCGCTGCCGAAAAATTTACCAACCGAGATTTACCATTACGCACCTATCCATCTGATTTCACCATGATGTTCCTCCGCATTCGCACCCACAACCTTGCCCAAATCTGTCTCTGCTACTACAGAAGCATCGCTACAAGTCTCCGCTAGTATGGGTGGGTTATTAAAGTACATGATCTCCGAAAACATAGTTTCATTTCGTAGGCAATCCGCAGGTTTGGCAAGTCGATGCAGATGGGATATCATACTTTGACAGACGTGAGGAAATCAACGGAGGTATCAAAATGGAATTCACACTCAATTTAGAGGAAATTGATGTAGAAATTTATATAACCGGCAGCGCAGTACATCCGAGATTCTCCTAATCACACACCATTTAGACTTCTCATGCACACGATAGACCTCTTTCTACTATTGGATCATTAATTGCGAAATAAAAATCACTGCATGTACACATTAAAACCATAAAAATCTGCACACATAAGAACACAGATTTTTATGGGAAAGCTGCAAAGTCATGAAAAACTAACTATTTGTATATTATATGTCACAGTAGATCATATAACAATCATTATACAGGTGCTCCTCACAAGCTCTCAAGACACATCAATTGCTACACACTAACCAAGTCCGATCTAGAAAATCACTATGCTCCAATCTCTCGCCACCCGGCTAGCCCTCGCTCTCCATCGCTAATCTCGCGAAGAACGCCGAATGAATTCGACCTGGCGCCGGCCTTGCTCCCAATACTCCATGTATCTTCGCCTTGCAACATTTCCAGAACAACACTTCCGAAAATGAAAGCGCTCCAAAATAACCTCACCATTATAATGCATCTATCATCAAAGTCTCTGACTTTTTGCTTAATTATTTGCACATGACTTCGTGAACCACCGCGTTGTTGAACTCTCTATCTGCGACTCGCACTTGCTTTTCACGCACAGCCCAAAGCATCGTACACCGTCACTTCTGATCTCGCCTCGCATCAATCCAACTAATCATGCCACCGTCGCTAAGCACCTCGTAGCCTGTGTTCAATTCATGAGATCCACACCATATCCATGAATCCCCGCCTCGTAAATCTCCACTTGGGATTACTCATGCATTTCCGCCTCACCCTCACCTAGTGATATAGCCGCATGCACTCCTCCGCGCATCCGGCACAAAATTTCTCCGCATGTAGTGGTTGCTCCCACTCCATGATCCTCATCTTGTGCGCTGCTCCACATCCCGAGGTTCACTTTCACTCAGCATGCAAATCCTCGTTTCTTCAAGTTTCGCCAATTGCATGGCTTTCTTGCACTTTTCCAACAGCTTGGAAGCTCGTAGAAATCCCATCTACATCAAATCTCATAAAGATTCTTCGCATCTCAGTTGTGGCCGCTTCCAAAACCTTCCAGACCGCTTTCTCGCGCTCGCATGTTGAGAGGCCCTCTCAACCACCAAGTCACGTCAACCTCTCGCTTTGCCCTCGTAAAGCTTTTCAGCATGCATCTTGCACACCACAGGCATGTAGATTCTCGGTCGCGCACATTGCAATTGTCCCGTCGTTGCAAAATTTTCTAACACAAAGAGCCGATTTTTAAATCGACGATATCTCCCTCATCCGAGCTCGTCTATTTCGATTTGATCAATTCGGTATGCAAGGAATCCAAATATATGCTATTTGTGTCTAAAAATTTCGGGATCCAAATTTGTCGTATATTCTCTCCTCGCAAACTCGTGCACCCAAAAATTCATGCTCTCATTCCATGTAGAAAATTTATAACACTGGCTCTGATACCATGTAGAAATTATATAACTCGATATGTTATAGGCATCCGAGATTCTCCCGATCACACACTATTTGAATTCATGCACACACGTAATCCCTTCTACTATTGATCATTAATTGCGGAAATAAAACTCAATTGCATGCACACATTAAAACCATAAAAATTCAAACATATGAACACGATTTTTATGGGAAAACTTAAAGCTAAAACCCCCAACTATCTCAGGATATTATATGTCATAGAGATCATGTAACAATCATCATACAAAAATCCTCACAAGCTCTCAAGCATCAATCTCCAATTGCTACACACTAATCATGTCCAATCTAGGAAATCACATGCTCCAATCCCCCGCCTACCGCACAATCGCTAAAGAATGCCCCCGAATGAATTATAATTGGGACAAACTCCTTTCTCATGCAATACTCATAGGCATCTCCAAAGAATGTGTGGTGCAAACAATGCAAGACTATACTCACAACCGATAGTCACACTTTGCTCTTCACCTACCTCTCCACACGCTTCTCCACTGAAACGTCCATGAATCGTAGTTAATTGATGTATTCTTCACTGATTAATGAGTTATTATTTGTGAATTAATTAACTAATTAATTCACACCACTCTCACTAGTGTATCAATCACTTAGACTAGATACAACTAGCTCAACCGAGTCTAACCGAGTTAAACTAAATACAACTCCACCAACTACCTCTACAACTCCACCAAACTCGTCACATGAGTTCTAACTCAAGTCCTCCATGAATAGCTCCCGTAAACCTTCAGAATAGCGAATTCCTTCCGTCGACCTATTGTGCACACATCTCGTGCACTTAATCAAGTGCTCCAAGAGAATAAGATAATGTTTATAGTCCAAATATTATTAAGAACTAATAATATCTCGACATATCTATTTTTTAGACTGCGACTAAAAAATAGAATCCGCCTAATATGCTCTAAAAATAGAAGTCCATCTATTTTTCCAACTTGACCAACCATCCACAAAATAGCATCCCGCAACTCATAGAATATGATCGACATGTCTAAAAATAGACTTTTGCGACAAAAATCGACCCGTGTGGGCCCCACCTAGTTTAGGTGATCACTTTCCAACTATGATCGTGAATGATGTTTCGGTAGCCTCTTCACCGTTTCTGTTGCAATATTCAACACTCCCTCTCAACAAGAAAGGACCGTTTTTCGCATGCGACATGCAACTCCATGCATTCGCCCCGCAACCTTTGCAAACAACACTTCCAAAACCGAAAGGCTCCAAACAACTCAATCCGCATAATGCATCTATCATCAAAGTCTTCGACTTCTGCTTAATTATTGCACATGTCTTCTGTGAACCACCGCGTTGCTTGAACTCGCACCCATGCACTCGCACTTGTCGTCAACTTGAACCGCGCTCCGCTTGCGAGACTATCACTTTGATCTACCCGCATCAATCCAACCGATCATGCTATCGCTCGCTCTGGTGGGCACCTCGTAGCCGTGTTCAATTTATGTAGATCCACACCATCTCCATGAATCCCGCCTAGAAATCTCCACTTGGGATTACTCATGCATGTCGCCCCACCTCTCACTTGGTGGTATAGCTACATGCACTCCCTCCGCCTGATCCGGGCACGAAATTTCACATGAGCGTTGCTTCCACTCCATGATCCTCATCTTGTGGCTACTCCACATCTCGAGGTTCACTCTTTACCCGCATGCAAAACTTGCTCTCTCTCAAGCTTCAATTGCATGGCTTTCTGGCACTTTCCAACAAAGGAAGCTCCGTAGAAATCCCATCTACATCAAATCTATAAAGATTCTTTCGCATTCCAGCTTGTCAGGCTACTCCACAACCTTTGAGACCCGCTTCTCACGCTCGCATGTTGAGAGGCTCCCTCTCAACCACCAAGTCACTAACCTCTCGCTTTGCTCCTCAAAGCTTTGCATGCATCTTGCAGTCTGCATGTAGATTCTTGGCTCGCGCACATTGCAATTGTCCCGCCGTCGCAAAATTTTCTAACAAAAGAGCTGATTTTAAATCGACAATATCTCCCTCATTCGAGCTCCGATTCGATTGATTTTTTTTTTCAATTCGGGTATTTTTTGCAAGGAATCCAAATATTCTATTTTTTTCTAAAAATTTTGGATCCAAGTTTTCATATATTTTCTGCAAACTCGCGCACCCAAAAATTCCTACTCTCATTCCATGTAGAAAATTTATAACACGTGCCTCTGATACCATGTGGAAATTATATAACTGATATGTTATACATCCGAGATTCTCCTGATCACACACTATTTTACTTCATGCACAATACGGACCCTTTCACTCATTGATCATTAATTTCGTAAATAAAAACAATTGCATGCACACATTAAAACCATAAAAATTCATGGAAAGCTTAAAGATGAAAACCCCCAACTATCTCGCATATTATATGTCATACAAAGCTCCTCACAAGCTCTCGCATACCTCCAATCTGCTACAAACTAATCAGTCCGATCTAGCAAATCACATGCTCCACCCTCTGCCACCCGCTAACTTGCTCTCATCGCACAATCCCCGTCGAAGAATGCCCCCCGAATGAATTCGACATTGCTGCCCTTTGCTCACGCAATACTCATAGGCATCTCCAAAGAATGTGTAGTGAAAACAATGCAACACTATAGTCACAAATCGATAGTCGCACTTGCTCTTTCACCTACCTCTCCACCGGTCTCCACTGAACTGTCTCATGCACCGTAGTTAATCAATGTATTTTTCACTTGATTAATGAGTTATTATTTGTGAATTAAATTAACTAATTAATTCACACCACTCTCACTAGTGTGTCAATCACTTAGACTAGATACAACTAGCTCAACCGAGTCTAACCGAGTTAAACTAAATACAACTCCACCAACTACTTCTACAACTCCACCAAACTCTATCACATGAGTTCTAAATGAAGTCTTCCATGCAATAGTTCCAACAAAACCCTCGTATGAATAGCGTAATTCCTTCTATCAGCCATATTGTGCCATCCGTGCACCTAACTCAAAATGCTCCAAGAGAATAAGATAATCGTTTATAGTCCAAATATTATTAAGAGCTAATAATATTTACATATCTATTTTTAGACCAAAGAGCCTAAAAATAGACTCCGCCCAATATGTCTAAAAATAGAAGTCCATCTATTTTTTCCAACTTGACCAACCATCCACAAATAGCATCCCACAACTCATAGAATATGATCGATATGTCTAAAAATAGACTTTATGACAAAAAATCACTCGGTGGGCCCCACCTAGTTTAGTGATCACTTTCCAAAGCAGATTAGGAATGATGTTTCGTGATGCCTTCACTATTTCTCATTGCAATATTCAATACTCCCTCTCAACAAGAAAGGATTGTCTTGCATGCGACATGCACCCATGCATTCGCCCGCAACCTTTCGCAAACAACACTTCCGAAACCGAAAGGCTCCAAATAACTCAATCAAGATAATGCATTTATCATCAAAGTCTTCGACTTCGCTAATTATTGCACATGTCTTCGTGAACTACCGCGTTGTTGAACTCGCACCCATGCACTCGCACTTGTCGTCAACTTTGAACCGCGCTCCGAAAGATCGTAGACCTGTCACTTGATCCGCTCGTATCAATCCAACTAATCATGCTACCGTCGTTCGTGGGCACCTCGTAGCCGTGTTCAATTCATGATATCCACACCATCTCCATGAATCTCGCCTAGAAATCTCCACTTGGGATTACTCATGCATGTCGCCCACGTCTCACCCGGTGGTATAGCCGCATGCACTCCCTCCGCCCGTCTAGCACAAAATTTCTCCGCATGAGTGGCTGCTCCTACTCCATGATCCTCATCTTGTGGCCGCTCCACATCCCGAGGTTCACTCTTACCCGCATGCAAAACTTACTCTCTCTCAAGCTTCAATTGCATGGCTTTCTTGCAATTTCCAAAAGTAGGAAGCTCCGTAGGAAATCTCATCTACATCAAATCTATAAAGATTCTTCTCAGATTCCGCCAGGCTACTCCACAACCTTCGAGATCGTCACGCTACATGTTGAGAGGCTCCCTCTCAACCATCAAGTCACTAACCTCTCGCTTTGCTCCTCAGAAGCTTTGCATGCATCTTGTACCTCAAAGCATGTATATTCTTGGCTCGCGCATATATGCAATTGTCCCGCCGTCGCAAAATTTTCTAACAAAAAGAGCCGATTTTAAATCGACGATATCTCTCTCATCCGAGCTCCGATTCGATTGATCAATTCGGTATTGTTTTTGCAAGGAATCCAAATATGCTATTGTGTCCGAAAATTTCGGATCCAAATTTTCAGATATTCTCTGCAAACTCGCGCACCCAAAAATTCCCCGCTCTCATTCCATGTAGAAAATTTATAAATACGTACTTCGATACATGTAGAAATTATATAACTATATATGTTATACATCCGAGATTCTTTTGATCACACACTATTTTACTTTCATGCACAATACAGAATCTCTTCTACCATTGATCATTACATGCGGAAATTAAATCAATTGCATGCACACATTAAAACCATAAAAATTCACACATATGAACACAGTATGTAATGGGAAAGCTTAAAGTTGAAAACCCCCAACTATCTATATATTATATATGTCATAGAGATCATGTAACAATCATCATACAAAGCTCCTCACAAGCTCTCAGTATAATCTCCACTTGCTACACACTAATCAAGCTAGATTTAGCAAAACACATGCTCCAATCTCTGCCACTTGATAGCCTGCCTCTACTGCGCAATCCCCGCCAAGAATGCCTCCTCCGGATGAGCCAATTCATCTTTGCTCACGCAAATTTTTAAAGGCATTCTTACTGAGTGTTGGATGCAAACCATGCATCACTATAATCACAACTGATAGTCACACTGCTCTTTCACCTATCTCTCCACTGGTCTCCACTGAAACTGTCCATGCACTGAAGTTAACTGATGTATTCTTTAGTTGATTAATGAGTTTATAATTAGTGAATTAATTAATAATTAATTCACACCACTCTCACTAGTGTATCAATCAGCTAGACTAGATACAACTAGCTCAACTATGTTTAGATTAGTTAAACTGAACACAACTCCATTAACTTCCTCAATCAACTCCACCAAACTCTCTCACATGAGTTCTAACTGAAGTATCCATGCAATAGCTCCACTTAACCCTTAGGAATAGCATAATTCCTTCTATCAGCTCCTGTGCCACATCTGTGCACTTAACTAAAGTGCTTCAAGAGAATAAGATAATGTTTATAGTCCAAATATTATTAAGAGCTAATAATATTCGACATATCTATTTTTAGACCGGCAATCTAAAAATAGATTCCGCCCAATATGTCTAAAAATAGAAATCCATCTATTTTTCCAACTTGACCAACCATCCACAAATAGCATCCCGCAACTTATAGAACATGATCCATATGTCTAAAAATAGACATAGTCTAAAAATAGACTTTGCAAAAAAAATCACCTGTGTGGCCCCCACCTAGTTTAGGTGATCACTTTCCAACTAGGATCAGGAAAGATGTTTCAGGATGCCTCCTTCACTGTTTCTTGTTGCAATCTTCAACACTCCCTCTCAACAAGAAAGGACTGCCTTTGCATGCGACATGCAACTCCATGCATTCGCCCTGCAACCTTCACAAGCGCCATGCAACTCCATGCATCTGCTCTGCAACTCCTCTAAAACTGAATAGGCTCCAAACAAATCAATCAGTCTAATGCATCTATCATCAAAGTCTTCGACTTCGCTAGTACCAATCGCATGTCTTCAGAACCACCAGCAAAGAACTCGTGACCATGCACTCGCACTCATTTGGCCAACTCAACCGCGTCTGCAAGATCCGACACCGGCTACTTTGATCTCGCCCGCATCAATCCAACTGATCATGTTATTGCTGCTCTGTGGGCACCTCGTAGCCAGGTTCAATTCATGAGATCCACACCATCTCAATGAATCCTGCCCAGAAATCTCCTCTTGGGATTACTCATGCATGTCGCCCCACCTCTCACCTGGTGGTATAGCTGAATGCACTCCCTCTGCCCATCTGGCACGAAATTTCTTTGCATGAGTGGTTGCTCCCACTCCATGATCCTCATCTTGTGGCTGCTCCACATCCCGAGGTTCACTCTTACCTACATGAAAATCATGCTCCCTCTCAAGCTTCAATTGCATGTCTTTCTTGCTCTTCCCAACAATAGGAAGCTCCGTAGAAATCCCATCTACATCAAATCTATAAAGATTCTTCTGCATCTCCAGTTGTGGCTGCTCCACAACCTTCTGAGACTGCTTCTCACGCTGCATGTTGAGAGGCTCCCTCTCAACCACCAAGTCACTAACCTCTGCTTTGCTCCTCAAAGCTTTGCATGCATCTTGTACCTCAGTGCATGTAGATTCTTGGCTCGCGTACATTGCAATTGTCCCGCCGTCGCAAAATTTTCTAACAAAAGAGCTAATTTTAAATCGATGATTTCTCCCTCATCCGAGCTCCGATTTGACCGATTTTTTTTTTCAATTTGGGTATTTTTTCAAAAGGAATCCAAATATTATATTTGTTTCTGAAAATATATCACCAAGAATTTCAGATATCCTCTGCAAACTCGCGCACCCAAAAATTCCTGCTCTCATTCCATGTAGAAAATCTATAACATAGCTCTGATACCATGTAGAAAATTGAATAACTGATATGTTATCCACTGAGATTATCTTGATCACACACTATTTTATCTTCATGCACAATACAGAATCTCTTCTACCATTGATCATTACATGCGGAAATTAAATCAATTGCATGCACACATTAAAACCATAAAAATTCACACATATGAACACAGTATGTAATGGGAAAGCTTAAAGCTGAAAACCCCCAACTATCTGTATATTATATATGTCATAGAGATCATGTAAAAATCATTATACAAAGCTCCTCACAAGCTCTCAGTACAATCTCCAATTGCTACACACTAATCAAGCTAGATCTAGCAAAACACATGCTCCAATCTATGCCACTTGATAGCCTGCCTCTATTGCGCAATCTCTGTTGAAGAATAGCTCTTGATGAGTTTGAATTACCCCAGCCTTGCTCACGTAGTCTTTAAGGGCATCTCTACTGAGTGTTGGATGCAAACCATGCATCACTATAGTCATTAAATCGATAGTCTTTACTGATACCACACCGTTTTTTTCACCTACCTCTTCACTGGTCTCCACTGAAACTGTCCATGCACTTAAGTTAACTGATGTATTCTTTAGTTGATTTATGAGTTAATAATTAGTGAATTAATTAATAATTAATTCACACCACTCTCACTAGTGTATCAATCAGTTAGACTAGATACAACTAGCTCAACTATGTTTAGATTAGTTAAACTGAACACAACTCCATTAACTTCTTCAATCAACTCCACCAAACTCTCTCACATGAGTTCTAACAAAAGTATCCATGCAATAGCTCCACTTAACCCTTAGGAATAGCGTAATTCCTTATGTCAGCTCTTGTGCCACATCTGTGCACTTAACTGAAGTGCTCCAAGAGAATAAGATATTGTTTAGAGTCCAAATATCATTAAGTGCTAATAATATTCGACATATCTATTTTTAGACTGGCAATCTAAAAATAGACTCCACCCAATATGTCTAAAAATAGAAGTCCATCTATTTTTCCAACTTGACCAACCATCCACAAATAGCATCATGCAACTCATAAAATATGATCGACATGTCTAAAAATAGACCTTGCGACAAAAATCATGCCTCCTTCACTGTTTCTTGTTGCAATCTTCAACACTCCCTCTCAACAAGAAAGGATTGTCTTTGCATGCGACATGCAACTCCATGCATTCGCCCTGCAACCTTTACAAGTGCCATGCAACTCCATGCATCTGCTCTGCAACTCTTATGAAACTGAATAGGCTCCAAAAAACTGAATCAGTATAATGCATCTATCATCAAAGTCTTCGACTTCTACTGTTACTAATTGCACATGTCTTCAGGAACCACTACGGTGTTGAACTCTGCACCCATGCACTATGCACTTGCTGTCAACTCTGAACCGTTCTCCAGTATCCGACACTGTCACTTTGATCTGCCCGCATCAATCCAACTGATCATGCTATTGCTGCTCTGTGGGCACCTCGTAGCCAGGGTCAATTCATGAGATCCACACCATCTCAATGAATCCTGCCCAGAAATCTCTTCTTGGGATTACTCATGCATGTTGCCCCACCTCTCACCTGGTGGTATAGCTGCATGCACTCCCTCTGCCCATCTGGCACGAAATTTCTTTGCATGAGTGGTTGCTCCCACTCCATGATCCTCATCTTGTGGCTGCTCCACATCCCGAGGTTCACTCTCTTACTCGCATGCAAATCATGCTCCCTCTCAAATGAGTAGCATGTCTTTCGTGACTTCCTGAAAAGAGGGAAGCCCGTAGAAATCCCATCTACATCAAATCTATAAAGTCTCTTCCCACTCCCAAATAGGGATTCGTACTTTTCTGAGACTGCTCTCATGCACAACAGAGTTCCCTCTCAACCACCAAGTCACTAATCTCCTTTGCTCCTCAAAGCTTTGCATGCATCTTGTACCTCAGTGCATGTAGATTCTTGGCTCGCGCAAATTGCAATTGTCCCGCCGTCGCAAAATTTTCTAACAAAAGAGCTTGATTTTAAATCGATGATTTCTCCCTCATCCGAGCTCCTATTTGACCAATTTTTTTTTTCAATTTGGGTATTTTTTCACAAGGAATCCAAATACTATATTTGTTTCTAAAAATATATGACCAAAAATTTCAGATATCCTCTGCAAACTTGCGCACCCAAAAATTCCTGCTCTCATTCCATGTAGAAAATCTATAACACAGCTCTGATACCATGTAGAAATTTGAATAACTAATATGTTATCCACTGTGATTCTCCTGATCACACACTATTTTATCTTCATGCACAATACAGAATCTCTTCTACCATTGATCATTACATGTGGAAATTAAATCAATTGCATGCACACATTAAAACCATAAAAATTCACACATATGAACACAGTATGTAATAGGAAAGCTTAAAGCTGAAAACCCCCAACTATCTGTATATTATATATGTAATAGAGATCATGTAACAATCATTATACAAAGCTCCTCACAAGCTCTCGGTATAATCTCCACTTGCTACACACTAATCAAGCTAGATCTAGCAAAACACATGCTCCAATCGCTGCCACGTGATAGCCTACCTCTACTGCGCAATCCTTGCTGAAGAATGCCTCTGGATGAATTCGAATTGCCCCAGCCTTGCTCACGCAGTCTTTAAAGGCATCTCTACTGAGTGTTGGATCAAACCATGCATCACTATAGTCACAACTGATAGTCACACTGCTCATAGTCACACTGCTTCTTTCACCTATCTTTTTCACCGGTCTCCACTCGAAACCGGTTTCATGCACCTAAGCTAACTCGGTGTTTTCTTTAGTTGATTAATGAGTTTATAATTAGTGAATTAATTAATAATTAATTCACATCACTCACTAGTGTATCAATCGCTTAGACTAGATACAACTAGCTCAACTATGTTTAGATTAGTTAAACTGAACACAACTCCATTAACTTCCTCAATCAACTCCACCAAACTCTCTCACATGAGTTCTAACTGAAGTATCCATGCAATAGCTCCACTTAACCCTTAGGAATAGCGTAATTCCTTCTGTCAACTCCTGTGCCACAGCTGTGCATTTAACTGAAGTGCTCCAAGAGAATAAGATACTGTTTAGAGTCCAAATATTATTAAGAGCTAATAATATTTGACATATCTATTTTTAGACTGGCAATCTAAAAATAGACTCCACCCAATATGTCTAAAAATAGAAGTCCATCTATTTCTCCAACTTGACCAACCATCCACAAATAACATCCTGCAACTCATAGAATATGATTGACATGTCTAAAAATAGACTTTGCAACAAAAATCACCTGTGTGAGCCCCACCTAGTTTAGGTGATCACTTTCCAACTAGGATTAGGAATGATGTATCAGGATGCCTCCTTCACTGTTTCTTGTTGCAATCTTCAACACTCCCTCTCAACAAGAAAGGATTGTCTTTGCATGCGACATGCAACTCCATGCATTCGCCTTGCAACCTTTACAAGCGCCATGCAACTCCATGCATCTGCTCTGCAACTCTTCTGAAACTGAATAGGCTCCAAACAATTGAATCAGTATAATGCATCTATCATCAAAGTATTCAACTTCTGTTGGTACCAACTTCACATGTCTTCAGGATCCACTGCGCTGTTGAACTCTGCACCCATGCACTCTGCACTTGCTGTCAACTTTCAACCGCGCTCCAGTATCCGACACTGTCACTTTGATCTGCCCGCATCAATCCAACTGATCATGCTACTGCTGCTCTGTGGGCACCTCGTTGCCAGGTTCAATTCATGAGATCCACACCATCTCAATGAATCCTGCACAGAAATCTCCTCTTGGGATTACTCATGCATGTCGCCCCACCTCTCACCTGGTGGTATAGCTGCATGCACTCCCTCTGCCCATTTGGCACGAAATTTCTTTGCATGAGTGGTTGCTCCCACTCCATCATCCTCATCTTGTGGTTGCTCCACATCCCGAGGTTCACTCTTACATGCATGAAAATCCAACTCCCTCTCAAGCTTCAATTGCATGTCTTTCTTGCACTTTCCAACAGTAGAAAGCTCTGTAGAAATCCCATCTACATCAAATCTATAAAGATTCTTCTGCATCTCTAGTTGTGGCTGCTCCACAACCTTCTGAGACTGCTTCTCATGTTGCATGCTGAGAGGCTCCCTCTCAACCACCAAGTCACTAACCTCTGATTTGCTCCTCAAAGCTTTGCATGCATCTTGTACCTCAGTGCATGTAGATTCTTGGCTCGCGCACATGCAATTGTCCCGCCGTCACAAAATTTTCTAACAAAAGAGCTGATTTTAAATCGATGATTTCTCCCTCATCCGAGCTCCAATTTGACTAATTTTTTTTTTTGAATTTGGGTATTTTTTCACAAGGAATCCAAATATTCTATTTGTTTCTGAAAATATATCACCAAAAATTTCATATATCCTCTGCAAACTCGCGCACCCAAAAATTCCTGCTCTCATTCCATGTAAAAAAATCTATAACACAGCTCTAATACCATGTATAAATTTGAATAACTGATATGTTATCCACCGAGATTCTCCTGATCACACACTATTTTGTCTAAATGCACAATATAGAATCTCTTCTACCATTGATCATTACATGCGGAAATTAAATCAATTGCATGCACACATTAAAACCATAAAAATTCACACATATGAACACAGTATGTAATGGGAAAGTTTAAAGCTGAAAACCCCCAACTATTTGTATATTATATATGTCATAGAGATCATGTAACAATCATTATACAAAGCTCCTCACAAGATCTCAGTATAATCTCCACTTGCTACACACTAATCAAGCTAGATCTAGCAAAACACATGCTCCAATCGCTGCCACCTGATAGCCTGCCTCTACTGCGCAATCCCTGCTGAAGAATGCCTCTGGATGAGCTCGAATTGCCCCAGCCTTGCTCACGCAGTTTTTAAAGGCATCTCTACTGAGTGTTGGATGCAAACCATGCATCACTATAGTCACAACTGATAGTCACACTGCTCTTTCACCTATCTCTTCACTGGTCTCCACTGAAACTGTCCATGCACTAAAGTTAACTGATGTATTCTTTAGTTGATTAATGAGTTTATAATTAGTGAATTAATTAATAATTAATTCACACCACTCTCACTAGTGTATCAATCAGTGAGACTAGATACAACTAGCTCAACTATGTTTAGATTAGTTAAACTGAACACAACTCCATTAACTTCCTCAATCAACTTCACCAAACTCTCTCACATGAGTTCTAACTGAAGTATCCATGCAATAGCTCCACTTAACCCTCAGGAATAGCGTAATTCCTTCTGTCAGCTCCTGTGCCACATCTGTGCACTTAACAGAAGTGCTCCAAGAGAATAAGATAATGTTTATAGTCCAAATATTATTAAGAGCTAATAATATTCGACATATCTATTTTTAGACTGGCAATCTAAAAATAGACTCCACCCAATATGTCTAAAAATAGAAGTCCATCTATTTTTCCAACTTAGCCAACCATCCATAAATAGCATCCCGCAACTTATAGAATATGCTCCATATGTTTAAAAATAGACTTTGTGACAAAAATCACCTGTGTGGCCCCCACCTAGTTTTGGTGATCACTTTCCAACTAGGATCAGGAAAGATGTTTCAGGATGTCTCCTTCACTATTTCTTGTTGTAATCTTCAACAATAGTTAATGAAATCGGGTTGTTGCTGTGTGGGATATCATAAATTGGTTGATGGTTAATTGCTTATGGTCATTAGGGGAATTTTGAGGTCTAAAATGGGCCTCCTAAGGAAATTATAAAATAATAGTGGAAATAATACAATAAGATTTGATTATATCATAAAATTTTAGAGAGAGAAAAAAAAAAACTACTTTTTCAACTCATATTTTCAACTTATCTACCAAATTTTTTACACAAATTTTGAGCGGGAGTATTCGTTGGATGCAAGATTTAATTCCTCATCAAATGAGCACCTGTGTTGCATACTTTTGATGGGTCCTGCTACACAAAAAATGAGAAATACATGAAATACATGATTGTAATCACGTGTTTTTATGTATTTCTCATTTTTCGTATAGCAGGGTCCATCGAAAGTATGCAACATGGGTACTCCTTGGATGCAGAATTAACTTTTTCATCCAATGAGTACTCCCGCTCAAAATTTGAGTAAAAACTTTGGGAGATAAGTTGAATATATGAGTTGAAAAAATAGTTTCATTATTTAATTATTTTTTAATATTTTTACCCTTTTGCTTAAAAAAAGGTGAATTATCCCCCATGGTTGAAATCATCATATTAAATCATAATGGTTCTTATAAAGTTTTTTTTTTTGTACATTTTTCTTAGGAGGCCCATTTTAGACCTCAAAATTCCCCTAATGGAATGTATGCCTAATTTAAATTTTAATTCACCGCTCTGAACATGTCCTGATGAATGGTAGATCCTTTTTAGAGTTAAGATATATATGTGGCTTCTAAATCCTCATGGATGTTGTCTGTGTTCATATATGTCCTCTACATCAATGATCTAGCTTCTAATCTTATTAAGGTCACGACATGCCTCGGGTGAGATGTCCTACTCCCTTGAGCAGGGTGAAAATGGCGGTGTTGTTCTAGACTACTGTGGAAACCTTGTTGGCCTCATCCTGAACCTGGGTCTTGTCCAAAGACCTCCTTTTTCACCAACATAAGGTGTTTTATTTGTGGGCATGGGGTGAGCAGACACTGCTCACCCGAGCCAATAGCAACCTCCTATTTTCGTTGTCCCAGCCAATAAAAACCTCATATTTCATTAATTACACTGAAGGTGTTTTCTTTGTGGGCTTAGGGTGAGAAGACACTTTTCACCCTAGCCAATAGCAACCTCCCATTTTCATCGTCCCAGCCAATAAAAACCTCCTATTTTCTTCGTCCTCCGACTAATAAAAAATGAGCACGTCAATTAATTAATGCTTTGAAGGTCATACACTGATTACTGAAAGTCATACACTGATAACTGTGGTTTCCTTTAAACTATGGAGGTTGTGTGGTACACTGATTATTATGGTTTCCTTTTAAACTATGGAGGTTGTATGGTACATTAATTAATGTGGTTTCCTTTTAAACTATGGAGGTCATGTATACTACATAATATGATCATTGTGGTCGCCTTAAATATTTGGAGGTCGTTCAGACTACGCATATGTCCAGTGTAGTCACTCTTCAGCTCTGGGTCTGTCAGGACTCCAGAATCTCTCAAGTTCAGTAATTTTTAGCTCAGAGACCCATCAAACTCTGGTGATCAATCTTCAATTCT
Organism: Pinus albicaulis; assembly: GCA_034641835.2. NCBI lineage: Eukaryota > Viridiplantae > Streptophyta > Pinopsida > Pinales > Pinaceae > Pinus > Pinus albicaulis. The sequence goes on from JAXQQM020061113.1 coordinate 255,036, forward strand.
AGATACCATGTTGACTCCACCATCTTTCGATGAGTGTGGTTTCTTTTAATCTTTGAATAAAGACCTAGATCGGTAGGCTCTGGTCTAATGCTTGAAACAATCCTGCAAATGAACAGTATAGAACAAAGTCATAAAACAATGTATCATTTTGTACATTACAAAGGTTGAAAAAACCAATATAATTCTAAAAGAAAATTATGCCTAGTAACTTAGCAATAAGACAAAAGTTATAATCCAATATATCAAAAAAATAGTCAATTTGTAAGTGATGTTGGAAATTTTGGTATGCTCTGATACCATGTTGGGAATTCTAGTATGCTCTGATGCTATGTTGAGAACATACACAAAACAGAGAAGCACAAAACAGTTTACACAGAATACGGAATTCAAATCAATGACAGCAAAAAAATACACAAAGAGACAAAAAACAGAGAACAATTTTGTATCATATTCTTCTCGTGCAGCAAGCTTCAACAACATTCTCATTCTTACATCTTTGTCCTAACATATGTAAAAAAATATTACTTAATACAAAATGGCAGAGCGACAAAATTGAATTCTAATTCAATGTTAGATCGGACAGGTAACAACCAAACGTCCTTTTGTCATGTTTTGGATTTCTTCATTAACCACGGCGCACAGAGCCTTGTATGTCGGACTTGAAATTCTTTAAGTTTCAGTTGTGAGCGATATCGCATCCATGTTGATATCGCAAATCATATTTCGGCGGTGCCGGCAATTAACTTGGAACTATCCTCTTGAGCTTTGCGATGTGCGATCACATCGCAACTTAAGACTTTTAACTTTCGGACAACTTCAACGGAAAACTTAAGATATTGCGATTGCGATGTGTGATGATGATATTTCATCGCACCATCGCAAGGTTTGTAACGGAGTTCAAAAGGTAAGGGCTAATATGTGCGATGCGCAAAATGTGACGCACTAAACAGCAGGAAGTGCGAAATTAAATGCGGTAAACGACGGGACGTGCGAAAAGGCAAAAGGTAAGCAATAAGATAAATACAAAAATTTGCATGCAGTTTTGGTAATGCGGTAAGGTATGATGGGTCCCATGAAATCGCATCGACGAAAATATAAGTTTCGGTGAAGTCTTAAGGGGAAAGGCTTAAAACTTGCGGGTTGCGATATGCGGGCAAAAAGGTAAGTGAATACGGTGGGTAAGGAATTAAACGCAGAGTGATCACTTTACTCTGTTTTTCTAAACATCTATGGAATTGCATGAAAATGCCTGCGGATTTGAATCCTGAGCCTTGTCCTTCCCTGCAACAAAATTCAATGTAAGTGTGGGCTGCTTCCATTTTTATTCATGGCGGTGGTTGGGAGTATTTCCAACACTCCCCCTTAATCACAACTGTCACCATCAACCATTCCCAAACATTTTCTGAGGTAAACAAAACTTTTCCGTCCCAATGGCTTTGTGAGGATATCTACAAATTGTTCCTCTGACCTGCAATGTTACTAATTCTCTTATGAAATGGTATTTAACATCAATATGCTTTATTCCCTTATGGAAAACAGAATTCTTTAACAATGCAATTGTTGAACTGTTATCACAGAAAATTGTGGTTCCTTTGTCTTGTTCATGACATAAATCCCTCAGCATCCTTGTCATCTAAACTGCTTGGCATGTTGTTGTTGTTTCTGCTACATATTCAGCTTTTGTTGTTGATAATGAAACTATTGGCTGCTTCTTGGAAGCCTATGAAATGGCTCCCGATCCCAAATCAAAAACATACCCTGATGTGCTCTTTCTGTCATCAACACTTCTAGCCCAATCACTGTCAGTGTAACCAATCAGCTTAAAATCATCAGTTGCGAGGTATAGAACACCATACTCCTTTGTTCCATTTACATACCTCAATATTCTCTTGGATTCTTACCAATGTGTTTCCTTGGGTGTCTCCATGAATCTGGATATCAAACTTACTGCATACATTATATCAGTCCTAGTTGAATTCAAATACATTAGACTGCCAACCATGCTTTTGTACAATGTCGAATTGACATTCTTGCAGCAATATTCCTTGCTCAATTTCAACCCCATGACAGTTGGAGTTTATGATGGCTTGATGTTTTGCATATTGAACCTTTTTAAAATTTCTGCAACATAATTTTCTTGGGAGATAAAAATTTCCTTTTCTGTTTGTTTTACTTCTATGCCCAAAAAATATCTTAATACCCCCAAGTCAGTCATTTCAAACTCATTTTTCATGACTGCTTTGAAATCAACAATGAGAGAAACATCACTGCCTGTAAAAATCAAATCATATACATACAAAACAACAATAAGAATTTTATCGTCATCTTCTTTGATGTAGAGTACGGGCTCACCATGACACTTGTCGAACCCATTGTCCATCAGTTAAGCATCAATCCTGTTGTACCATGCACGTGGTGTTTGCTTCATCCCATAAAGAGCTTTCCGCAACTTACACACCTTGTGTTATTGGCCTTCTATTTCATATCCAGGAGGTTGTTCAACATACACTTCCTCTTTCAGCACTCCATTCAATAATGCTGACTTCACATCCATTTGATAAACTTTCCATTTTTATTGTGCCACTATAGACAACATTGTCCACACTGTCTCCATCTTTACAGCTGGTGCAAAGGTTTCCTCATAGTCTCTTCCTTGTTGCTGCTTCTAGCCTTTGACAACTAGCCTTGCTTTGTGACTTTCTATCTTGCCTTCAATGTTTCTCTTGGTCTTATAGATGCATTTCACTCCAGTAATTTCATTTCCTTGTGGGTGGTCCACTAACTCCCATGTGTCATTCCTTTCTATTGCTCCTATTTCCTCATTCATTTTTCAATCCACTTCTCTTCTTTGACTGCATCTTCAAAATGGACTGGGTCGTCTACATGACAAAATAATGCAAATAAAGAATTCATGCCAACACTACTATCAACTTCTTCTTGCTCATAAATTTCACTTAAATTTATCAATCTTGGTCTTCTTGTATTTGCTGAAGATGTGCTTGGAATTGTCCTTGAACTCGAGGGAGTTGATGATCCCTGTGGTGTGCTTGGAGAAGCACTTCCTTGATTTCTCAATGTTGTTTTATTGCTTGCTTGTGATGTGCTATGTTGATGCAGGAGCATCCAAGCCAAATTTTCATTATTTAACTATGTAATAAGGGGGGGTGAGACATTTTAATTATTTTATTAATTAAATTGCTTATTTTTAATAAATTAGGAGAGAAATTATAAATGTGAGGATTTTTGTAAATATTCTTTAATAATTAAAGGATATGAGTGGAATGGAATTACGTAGATAATATAGGGAGTAGGAATTCCATATACGGGACTTTTTTGAGTCCAAAACTAGAATAAATCCAAATTAGATTTGTAGTTGAGATTCATGTGGAGGAATTTATGGAGTGAAATAAATTCATTATTTATGTATAAATAGGAGTGTTTTTGAGAGGATGAGGGACAGTTGAGAGTAGTGAGGAGTACAGTGAGAGTGAGAGATGGTTTGAAGGGCCAAGAGCCAAAAGGCCACAAAATGTAATATTTGGCCAAAGAGTTTTTATGTTTTTATATCAGTATTTCATTTGAATGGCTCTCCTTCCTTCATATGTATTTTTAGCTGAATATTTTTATGGTTTTAATGAAGAATTATTGAGAGTTTTCATGCTAGTTGAAGGAGTGTGTGTTTTATATGCTCGGATCTATTCTATGGCAGAATCCCTGCATCATTTGGTATCAGAGCAGGAAACGATTTCCTGCGAGAGCTTGGGAGAGAGTTGATTGATATATTATACTTTTCTTTAAGTCTGCAATTTATGTATTGATGCATGCACTGTTAGAAACAAAACTTGAACGCATGTGATCACATACCGAAGGAAGAGTCTATTCGAATGCATGGAGATGAGCTATGATAAGGGTTTCACGGTGATTAAAGCTCTGTGACCAAACGTCCCAGCAAGGAATCCGCCAACCAAGTGACACGGACACTCTTGTGGAAATTCGAGGGTCGTAGCTATGATTTAAAAACACATTGCTGTGAGAATCGCACTGCAATGATTGAAGTATAATCTGTTGGTGCGGAATCATAACACAAAACTGTGTTGCATGAGAACTGAAGGGTCGAACGCATATGATAGAGTAAAGCGTGGAAGCCATCACCGTGCTTCCATTCGGACATGGTTGTATCACACAACACTAGAGCCGATTAAAGGACATGGTCAAATACAACAGCGTGGAAGCAATTGCAGAGATTGCGTGCGTCATACCCGTATCAAAAAGCAGTGTTGAAGTTTGCTTCTAACATACATACCCGTGCCGGAATCATAACGAGAATTGTTAAGTATTTGCGTGGGGAATGAATGCAAAGGTGCCCAGAACCATAATGCGGACTGTTAGAGGATTTGCGTGAGTTAAAGTGTCCACTGTGGTGAACTAACAGTGATTGCGTTTGGATGTGGTCGAACCTACAGTATTTAAGCACATTGTATTGATTGCAATGTATCATACCAGTGCAAACTACAACGCAGTGTTGTTAAGGGGTTTTGTGTAAGTGTTAAATGGTAGATTGTTTGCTAACGGTGGCAAATTAAGAGTAGGGTTGTCTTATATAATATGAAACTTTGAATTTTCCAAGCATGATGTGGTTTTTAAATGCAATGTTTATGGTGATATCTGATCACAACGATCCCTTGCGAATCCAACAAATATAGTAATGGAGATTGCTTGCGTAAGAAAATGTTTGTATTGGAATTGCATACTAAGTACTGAAGAATAGATCAATTCCGTCATTTTGAAGAGTAAACCTGGGTCTTAGCAAAGTTGGAAATTTTGCTACACTAATTTGCATATGTGGGGCTTGTGAAAGAGGTGTTGCTCCATCGGAACATTCAAGGTATGGATCCATTATTTCCTTGGTACCATCTTCCAGCTTAAGGAAAAGTTGCTGGGATCGATAGAGGTAAATTCTTTGCAAATAATTCATGTACATTTTTTTGGGAGAACGTAATCTTGAAAGGATATTGGGTTACATTAAGATTGCATATTTTCAAAGCAAGGAATTGAAATTGAAGAGATTGAGATAAGGGAACTTGGCTTAAATTAAAGGGGAGAGTGTGTGTACTTTGAAGGTTTCTAACATCAATTGTTGGGAAAAGATTTATGTTAGAAATTTGTTGGGAAGAAATTTAATTGTTGGGGAGAGATTGTTGGATAATGGACCTTGCACATTCAAAGTAAGTCTATAGAGGCTTGAATGTATTCCTAAAAGAATACGCAAGATAAGGGTTGGATCATTTCAACCACGAGAATATTCAAGGTAAGTGCTCATTGAATGAATAAATATTCATTGAGCAGGGCTATTTTAAAATCTGGATGATTAAATTTCCTTGCCATACTTGAGAAGATAATATTTTGTAAATGTTATGAAAGAGTGGAAATGTTGCAAATGCAGAAGTATAAATGAATTGAAAAATGAAGGGGAATATGTACTAATCCTGGGTGATATGAAGGGAAAACATGCATGTTTATATGAGGAGGTTTATTATGCATAGTGTGATGATTTATTATGCATAATGTGGATTCTTCACAGTTTTGGTTAAGTCATTTTGGACCAAATCCTGTAGTTGGGAAAAGAAAAATTATTTTGGTTGGTGATTGAAAATATAATTACTTGATGTTGTAAACCTTTGTTTTTACCATCATGTGACGACATTTAAGGAGGTGATATTCAGGATGAACACAATGTACGAGTTGTACATCATTCATCGAAGAAGTTGCTTGTTCTCTAGTACACAGGTGAAGAGATGTGAATTGATGTTGCATGGTGTATATAAGTGCAGGAAAATGTTTGCATTAAGATGACAGGCTTATGGGCATGCGAGTGTTTACAATGACAAAGACAGCACAAAAGAGTGGAAACCAGAGAATTGAGATTGTAGAGAGAAAGGTTTATTAATAACCTTAACAAGACATGAGGTATGATAATTTAGGAAGGTATTTTTGAACATTGAAGATTGAATGGTTTATTTATTTTCACCTTAAAATAAATCTTGAAAAACCTGAATTGCATTTCGACTAAAGACTTCAGTATCATGTGAAATGATAAGGGAAAACTGATAATTTTTCATAAGAATGAAGTATGAAATAAAGTGAAGATTTTACATCCTAAACTGTATTAGGGGTGTATGTTTATTGAAGAATTGTATAACTTCAATCAAGTCAAAATATCCACTATCATTGTTATTGGGACAAAGCTTGAAGTGAAAACAGATGTTAGATTCAAATGAAAGTTTGGATAGTTTGAGTTGAGATTGATTATTTTCATCCAAGATGACAAATTGGTGTAAGTCTGAAGTCGAAGAGTCGTAAACTAAGTCTAGAGTCTGAATGAAATTGGGTGCATGATTGGCGGAGCCCGACACCCATAGAATTGGTCATTGTAACACATGTGTTACTAAAGTGTTGTTTGCGGCAAATTGAAGCAAGAGGGGTGCCAGAGATTGGTTCCAATACAGAGAACCAAGAGAAGCCAAGCGCAGGAGAAGAACTTGCATTTTTTATGAATGGAAAGTGTGAAGGATTTTTGATAAAGGGATGGAATGAAGTCCACACGTGAACCGATGAAGTTCACAAAGGAGGGGAAGATGACTGTTGATAGTCATTTCCGAAGATCTGATGAAGACCACATCAGAAAGAAGAAGAAGGAAAATGCCAAGGTAAGTGGCATATGCGAGCAGTTGACGGATGAAGATTACAAGCGGGAGAAGGCTGAAATGACAGTTCACCTTGAATTGTTAATGGAGTTATTACAGAGAAATGTGGAAGACCAGACACATGGTTGGACCATGAGAAAGAAGGTAAAGTGGCAGAGGCTACATGCAAAGAGGGAAAATAAGGTAAACATACAGTTGGCAGAAGAGCTGAGGAAGCTCGAGCAGATGATGAGGTGTGAAGAACTCAGAGAGGCTGAGTTAAAAATGGATGTTTCCATTTGTGGCCCAGAACAAGGGGAAATTATGGGTGAGGAGATCAATGAGGAAGATCTCATGAATTATTGGGATAGTTCAGAAGCATCTGAAGATGTTTTGGCGAGAGAAGCAGATGAGGCTATGAAGCCTTGCATTGTTAAATCTCACAGTTTATGTAAGATTGCAGGATGTGCGAAAGATGGTGAGCAATCTGATGGAACTGTCACAAAGGAGAATGAAACTTTTGAGGTAAAGTCTGGTAGAGAATTCCTTTCAGAGAAGGAAAGTGTTGATTGGTTACAATAGGAAGAAATCATAAATGAATTCTTATTTGGGGTAAGAGAGCAAGTCAAAGTTGTTATGGAGCAGGAGCAAAATGGAAATGCCAAAGAAAAATTCCAAGGAGGTAAACAAATGTATTTGTTTAATGAAATTGTTGATGAAAGTTTACAATGTAATGATGCTGAAACCAAAACAACTCAGAAATATTGCTAGAGGAATAATCAAGGTTGTGATGAAGTACTGAAAATATTTCATATGGAAATCGAGTTTTTGGAACGATGGCTTAAGGAACCTGATGGAGAAGAAAAACGTGCAGAACCTGATCCAGAAGAAATTGCAGTTACTATGCATGATAGAGATGAAATATTTTCAACATTTATGGAGTTGAATGAATGTTATAAATTTTCAAATAATGATGTAACTGTAGGTACAGAAAACGACATTAACAGATATGATGTCGAAATCAGAGAAATCAAGCAGAAGTTATTTGGCATTGAGATGGAAGATCAGAAGCAGCAAGGAAGTTATGTCTATAAAGACAAAAAGGAGACAGAAATATTGATCCAATAGGATGAAGATGGAGGCAGCCAGTAGTTCAAAACAGCATCTATTGAAGTCTAGAAATTCAATTATGGGAGATTGATGCCTGAAGCATCAAAAGAGACCGAAAGGTCTTACCTTTTTAAAACTAATAGTTTGTTGGTGAATGCATGTACAGCACCAGACGAGAGAGATGTTGCTATAAAAGCAATCTAAGACTATAGTTATAATCAAGAAGGATTTGACTTGATTATTTTCCATTGCAGACAGTTGAGAGTTTAGCTCAGTTGGAGACGACAGAGTTCGACAGAGAGAAATTACTCCAAGGAATTGGCGAAAGAAAGTGTTGGAGAAGCAGATGGAATCTGATCAACATAGTGGACGATGAGTTATCAATCGTGTTGATACTTCAAAGGACCAGCGGCAGAACAGAGTATGGAATCCTGGAGGGAGCAAGTCATCGGGACTTGTGGATGTCGCAGTATTACAGAAAATCGACGGACCTCATAGACAGGAGTCTATGGAAACTTCTCTACATGGGGAATCTGATGCAGGAGCATCCAAGCCAAATTTTCATTATTTAATAATGTAATAAGGGGGGTGAGACATTTTAATTATTTTATTAATTAAATTGTTTATTTTTAATAATTAGGAGAGAAATTATAAATGTGAGGATTTTTGTAAATATTCTTTAATAATTAAAGGATATGAGTGGAATGGAATTAGGTAGATAATCTATGGAGTAGTAATTCCATATACAGGACATTGTTGAGTCCAAAACTAGAATAAATCCAAATTAGATTTGTAGTTGATATTTATGTGGAGGAATTTATGGAATGAAATAAATTCATTATTTATGTATAAATAGGAGTGTTTTTGTGAGGATGAGGGACCGCTGAGAGCAGCGAGGAGTACAGTGAGAGTGAGAGATGGTTTGAAGGGCTGAGAGCTAAGAGGCCGCAAAATGTAATATTTGGCCAAAGAGTTTTTATGTTTTTATATCAGTATTTCATTTGAATGGCTCTCCTTCCTTCATATTTATTTTTATCTAAATATTTTTATGGTTTTAATGAAGAATTATTGAGAGTTTTCATGTTGGTTGGAGTGTGTGTTTTATATGCTCGGATCTGTTCTATAGCAGAATCCCTGCATCATCTGTTGAGCTTGTGTAGGTGGAGGAGGAGCCACCGTTGAGGAGTTACTTGCTGCAGTCCATTCCTCTTTCTCTTCATGAGACATAAATGTCTTCATATTTATTGTCTTCTCTAAAATTCCATCCCATGCTTCTTCTTCTATGAACTAAACATCTCTATTGATTATTAATTTCTTGGTTGATGGATTATAGAGCTTGTAAGCCTTGGATTCATCATTGTATCCAAGAAATATACATTTCTCCCCCTTGATGTCCAACTTCTTCCTTCACTGGTCCAGGACATGTGCATATGCCACACATCCAAACACTATCATGTGAGTGACAAATTTCTTTGTTCCACTCCATGCTTCTTCTAGAAATCTATTCATAACACTTTTGATTGGACATCTATTTATGATATATGCTGCACAAGGGACAGCTTCTTCCCAATAATCATTTGGAAAATGCTTTGCCTTAAACATGCTTCTTGCCATGTCCATGATGGTCCTATTTTTTCTTTTTGCTACACCAATTTGTTGAAGTGTATACCTTATAGTAAATCACTTGTGTATTCCATGCTCCCTGCAGAGACACAGGAATTCTTTGGAGATATATTCTCCACCTCTATCAGTTCTCAACACTTTTATGTAGTGTCCACTTTTCTTCTCAACAAGAACTTTGTAGTGGTAGAAATATTCAAACACTTCACTTTTCTGTTTTAGAAAATAGACCCATGTCTTTTTTATGTAATCATATATAAATGTCAAAATATAATGATTTCCACCTAATGATGGTGTTTGCAATGGTCCACATAAATCTGAGTGGAAAATTTCCAAAGGTGCCTTTGCCCTTATACTCTTTCCTGCTGGAAATGATTTTTTGTGTTGTTTTCCCAAGATGCAGCCTTCACATAGGCTGTTTGATTTATCTATGAGTGGTAATCCCTTTACCATGCCTTTTCTATGCAAAAAATTCAAACCTCTGAAATTGAGATGACCAAATCTCAAATGTCATAACCAATTCTCATCTTTCATTTCTTCTTGAAAGGTTTCTTGTGTGACAGTTGCTACCTCCTTCCTTCAAGTCTGATCTCATCTTGAGAGGAAACATTCTATTGATTGTCATATGCACTTTTGCAATGAGTTGTCTACTTGGAAATTTATCTATGATTGTGTACACATCATCTTTAAAAAGCACATTGTAGCCCTTTTGCATGAGTTGTCCAATGCTTAGAAGGTTACATATCAGGCCAGGGACATAATAGACATTTGGCATGAACTTCTTCTCTCCCTTCTTTGTCAGAACATTTACTCTCCATTTTCCCATGACAGAGACTTTGCTATTAGTCCCCAATGTCACTTCAGATTTTACACTTTCATCTAGATTGGAAAACATTGCTATGTTTCCAGTCATATTTTTACTACACCCTGAATCTAAGAACCATATATCTTCTTGTTTTTATTTTGCTACATTACAAGATAAAAATAAATCTTCATGGTTCTGATTTTCTTTTGTAAAATTTACACTCGGTTTACTACCCATGTCATTTTTCTTCTTTCTACATTCATTTTCATAATGACCATACTTTTTGAAATAATGACATTGGACATGAGATTTATCATACCTATGTCCTTGTGCTTGATTTTGGCTTGAGCCTTGACTTGTATTCTAATTGTTGCCCCTTCCACTTGTGCTTGCATGGTTGCTTCTTCCACCTGTGTGTGGGCTTCTTCCTCTTCCTCGGTAGTTTGATCTTCCTTGACATCTACCTTGACCAAAAGACATTTGTGTCTTAAATGCATGCTCCAATGAGGATTTTGTTGCTCTGTCCAGTCTGTGCTCATGAAATATCAATGATGCATGAAGCTCATCCACTAAAAACTATGAGAGATCCTTTGTCTATTCTATGGCCACAATTATGCCATCAAACCTTGATGGTATACTTCTTAAGACTTTATCAACTATTATCCTATCTTCAAGTGTCTCACCATGATACCTAATTTGAGTAAGCAACCCAATCACATGTGTAAATAATGAGTCTATATTATCAGAGTCTTTCATAAAAAGAGTTTCAAAATCTATTCTCAACATTTGAAGTTTTGTTGTCTTCACCTTTGTCATGCCTTGGTAGGCTGTCTTGAGGGTATCCCATGCCTCCTTGGACTTCGTTGCTACTGCAACCCTAGGGAAAATACTCTCATGTACTGCTTGGAAAATATAGAAGAGGGCTTTTGAGTCCTTATTCTTATTATCTCTCAACAAATATCTTTTTTTTGTGTCAAAGCATTGAGTGCTGCTGAATCTGCTAGTTCTTGGAAACCATTTTCCACGAGCTCCCAAATATCTTGTGAAGCAAACAAGGCCTTCATTTTAATGGCCCAATAATCATAATTCTTACCATTGAACTATGATAGTTGTGGATTATTCAAGCTTGTGCTTGTTGCTGCCATCTTAACTGTATAAACAAAACCTTCTCACCGCTGGAGAATCTGCTTCTCAAAACAACCTTTTAGCTTCTTCAGTAAAGAGCTCGTTCTTTCACTAAGAGCCTAGACCTGCTTGATACCATGTTGGAAATTCTGATATGCTCTGATACCATGTTGGAAATTTTAGTATGCCCTGATGCTATGTCAAGAACATACACAAAACAGAGAAGCACAAAACAGTTTACACAGAATGCGGAATTCAAATCAATGACAACACAAAAATACATAGAGAGACAAAAAACAGAGAACAATTATGTATCATATTCTTCTGTTGCAACAGGCTTCAACAACATTCTCGTTCTTACATCTATGTCCGAACATATGAAAAAACATATTTCTTAATACAAAATGGCGGAGCGACAAAATTGAATGCTAATTCAATGTTGGACCGGACGAGTAACAACCAAACGTCCTTCTGTTGTGTTTTGGCTTTCTTCATTAACCACAGCGCACAAAGCCTTGTACGTTGGACTTGAAATTCTTTAAGTTTTGGTTGTGAGCGATATCGCATCCATGCCAATATCACAAATCATACTTCGACGGTGTCAGCAATTAACTTGGCGCTATCCTCTTGAGCTTTGTGATGTGCGATGTGCGATCGCATCACAACCTAAGACTTTTAACTTGCAGACAACTTCAACGGAAAAGTTAAGATATTGTGATTGCAATGATGATATCGTACTGCACCAGCGAAAGGTTTGTAATGGAGTGCAAAATGTAAAGGCTAAAATGTGTGATGCGCGAAATGCGACGCGCTAAACGGCGGGACGTGCGAAAAGGCGAAAGGTAAGGAATAAGCGAAATACAAAGGTTTGCATGCAGTTTTGGTAATGCAGTAAGGTATGATGGGTCCCACCAAATCGCATAGGCGGAAATATAAGTTTCAGCGAAGTCTTAAGGGGAAATGCTTAAAACTTGTGGGTTGCGATATGCGGGCAAAAAGGTAAGTGAATGTGGCAAGTAAGGAATTAAATGCAGAGTGATGGCTTGACTCTGTTTTTTCTGAACATCTACGAAATTGAGTGAAAACACCTACAGCATTGAATCTTGAGCCTTGTCATTCCATACAACAAAATTCAATGTAAGTATAAGTTGCTGCCAATTTTATTCATAGCAGTGATTGAAAATATTTCCAACAACTAAACCAACCAACATACACTATGCAATTTATAAATTGAAATAATCAAAGTAATTACTTTAAAATGATACATTGTTTTACAAATTTCTGCTCTACTGTTAATTTGCATTGCAGGGTTGTTTCAAGCATTAGACCAGAGCCTTATTGGATAGTGGATTATAACTTTTGCCTTATTGGTTTTGTCGGCCTTTGTAGTGTATAAAATGATACATTGTTTTACGGCTTTATTCTCTACTGTTCATTTACACCTCTTTCAGAATTATGCTTCATTTTTTCGCTCAAGAGGATTCAATGCAAAAACAAATCTTACATTTAAGATAATGATTCTAGTTGTTTATTTTAGAAAATTTTATAACTTTTGGATTAGAATTAAGAATCCTCAGCTTTCTCACATGCCGTTAATGAAAATTTTCAAACAAAGTATTACTTACCTTCAAGATGGCAGTAATTTGACCTAATCTCTTTCACAATTTAAACTAAAGTAACAATCAAACATCACCATTTGCAAACATGGTTCGTTCGGTATAAAGTCTTCTCAAAAGGGAGTATAAGCATAAGAGCTAAGAAAGAGTATCGAATAACTTTGTGACAGTTTCGAAAATGCATAGAGCTTTCATGGCTCTGACTCGCCATTTTATCATCCGAAATAGTTGTTTACAAAAGAAAATGATAAGAGAGAAGTAATGAAGAGCATTTTCATGGACTCTTAAGTTCATCCATTGTTGGCTTTCCGAATGTCATTTTTCGCTGAGCCAATGAGAGCGCGTTCTCATCGTCCTTCGAACCACTGAAAACGTGCCATTTGCCGGCTGCTCCTCTTACCAGTGCACAGGCGTCTGCTTTTACCGATACATATATTTATATATTTTTTCGAGACGCGTGAATTACTGGTGGGAGGCGGAGATGAATATTATTAATATGCGCGCCTCTCAACCCTACTTCTGTAGGAATTCTGTGTCCGTTCGGTTGAGTGTTCGAATCTCAGAGAAGTTTGCTGCTTCACAATTGGAGCGTTCTTGTCTTTCTGATACTGACATTTGTTCGGCAAGGCTTTGAACATTTGAGTATCTGGTAGCAGGAGCAGGTTTCTTGTGGGTGCGAGAAAGAATGGCAGGCACAGGAAAATACGTATCTGTAGCCCTCTTGGTCGTTGTCATCATGATGATGGGAGCAGCAGAAGCAGCAGAAGTGAAGGCAGCTGCGCCCAGTCCGGCAATGGAGGCAGGGGCTGCTTCAATGCCCGCCCTTCCCTCTCTATTCTCTGCTCTTGTCGCTTCCTTCTTTCCCTTTCTGGCATGGCGATTTTACTGAGATGTCTTGTGGCTGTTCTCAGATCTATTTTTCTGATGCCCTTTAGAGCCGGCTACTATTTTCTTCATATATATAGTTCTTATGTCGTATTATTCTTTTCTATTCTTTTCTGACTTAGAGGCAGAGTATTTTGTATCTTGTACACTGTTTTCTTTATTCAGGTTAAAGCCATCTGGGAAATAAGGGCATCTTTTCAGGGTCCTCTTAATTTATTGTATATTATCTGAACAAATGCAATTCTTTTGGACAATCTTGGATTATTACAATGGCGGCGACATTACACAGAGTTAGGGTTTGTCCGTTTAAGGGTTTATTCATGAATGTCCTTGAGCAGAATGTGCAATAACTTTTCAGATTGAATAGGTGATGGCCATCTGTATCCTGTTGCTTCTAGTGAATACTATATATCTGGATGCTTGCTGATGTTCAGAGTAATAGATTAGAAGATATACACGAGAGATTCAATGGATTGTTCAATTAGTTTTCCAAAAGATTGAAATCGTTTCCAACATAATGTGGTGTTGGGTTCCTCATTTTATTTTCCGGGGAGTGGCTGAACATTGTTCTTGATGTTTAATGACGTTTGAAATAAACTGATCTTAATTTTACAGTTGCAGTTTGACACTGGGGTTACATCCGCGATGAGATGAGCTGATATTAAGAGTTTTCACGTCTTCTGTGAGATGTTTATATTATTTTTAATAAATCAGGAGGAATGGACTACTAGCCCATGATTCTAATCTGAAACTTCAAATACTGGCCCGTGATTCTAATTGAAACTTGAAACTAAAATAACTAAAAATACTGGCCAATGATTCTAATAGTGAACTTGAAACTTCAAATTTTACTGTTCGAACTTATAGATTTCACTAAGATCTCAATTCCTCATAAATTATGCTATTGTATAGTTCAATTTGAATCAGAAAGCAGAGTTGTTTGCTTGCAGAAACCCTTTTAATGTTTCGGGTAGAAGATACATGCATATTGCTTTAAGGCTTTTGCATCAAAGCAAGGCAAATCAGTTTGCATAGTGACAGGAATGGGCATGGGTTTTGCTGAGAGTTATGACCGGAGAACTGGGTATGTGGGGGATATATGACCCAATTGGGATATCGCGATCTAGGTCTTTGATGTTCCATGCATGCGGTCTTGGTTTCAGGCCTCAACGAGGCTTAGATATGTGTGTTTCCAGTATCGGGTTTGGTTTGGAGAGGATGTATAGATGAGTGGTCAGTTTCAACGACGTGTTCAGATCTTGGTGTCTCTTTTGGCCATCCGCCGAGTTATTGTTCTTTCTAGGGAATTTAGTGGGGCAGCTTTGAATTATTTCGAAAATAGGCTACTCAAATTCAAAGTCAGTGAGCAGGGCCAGCAGTGGTTCTTATGGTAAATTCAAAGTCAATTTCAGTGGGAAAGGTTGATCACCTGGTCCTTCCCATCTAATGGGCAAGGTAACTTAATATATACATCCACACACACATATATAAAGACCTCATAAACCTAATACACAAGAGAGCACAGTAAAGTGAAACCTAATTGAGACAGAGGAAGTCCAATTTGCTGCATCTAATCTAATATGAAATTGCTGTCAGTGTTGAAGCTGATGTTGTGTTTGTACCCTACATGAACTTACAATCTGCTGCATTGCTTTGGCCAAACGAGCAATCGCGCCTTTACTGATCTAGGTGTTCCGCTAGGTTCTGGTTATGCTTTCCAGTGAGTGCCGGGTTCTTTCATAGCCTTATGAGATGAAAATGATAGGTTGTCACCATCCGAATTCCATTTTTACCTGTTAATGAAAATGATTTATGTCTCCATTGCTTCATCCAAAAGGGGAAACTTGATTGGACCAGTCTAGGTGTCACACTGCTAGGTTCTCACATGGTTGTGCTTTCCAGTGATTGGTTATTGGATTCTTTCACGACTTTCTGAGAGGGAAATTGATCTTTAATCACTCGCTCAATTCTTCTTTCTCCTGTTAACAAAATCGTTTATATTTTCATTGCTTCAGCCAAGAGAAGAATCTTTATTATACCATTCTATGTGCAATGTTGCCGAACTATTACATGAGTATGCTTTATGTGCAATGTTGCCAGGCTTTTACATGAGTATGCTCTCCATTTTGGGTTATTTCACAAACGTCTGAGAATGAAAATGGCTTTCTGGTACTGGCCAGATTCCATTTTTGCCTGTCAATAAAAACGGTTCGTGTCTAGTGCCATCTGATCTAGGTGGGGCATTTCTAATTTGTACAATTCGATTGTCAGCACTCTATAGAGAGTACATAAGAACTTGCAGTGTTTGGATACTTATGATGCATAGTAAAATACTACACATGCTATTAAAAAAAATGGGTTCCTTTTCCTTACATTTAGGTATGAATGTTTAAATTGGAGTGTTTCAAGATAGTTATTATAGCTTAGCATGAGTTGGAACAAGTAATGCTAAATTCTAATTATCAAGAATGGACGCTGGAATGACGTAGAAATTACTTTGCAAAAATGCCATATGCATTGACTGTACGGGGACTAAATTTTCAATGAAGAATATCATCATAATGTTCAGGCTTTATCTGGTTATTTTTCCTTATTTTGTGCTGTCTCTACACACAACATTTTTTTTAACCATAGCAGAATTACACTGATCTGTTGTCTCTACACATTGCATTTTTTTTCACATAACAGAATTACATTGATCTCAATTCATGACTGAGGTTTTGTGACTGCAGAAACTGGAGAGAGTTACATTTCCAGTGTGAATATCTTATGAGAACACTGCCACATGTTTCATAAAGCCTCTTGGAGAGATTTCCCTTTATAAAGATCAGTTATTTCAGCATCACAATAAATAGTCAATTTCACCAACATGTCTTCACTGCAGCTTTTACCGACAGTGAAAAAGGGTTCCTCTTTCTATCTCTCTAGAAGGTTTGTCATATTTATTTATCTTGTTTCCTTGTAGCATTATTCAGTAATGACAAACTTACATCGTCTGATCGTCTAATCTGTTAATCCTACCTCTTATATATAGTAATAGGCAAGTCAAACTTTTTAGCAAGTGCAAAGAAGTTCCATTGTGGATGCCAGTGGAATTAACAGAGAGAAATCATTATTTAGTTTTCATTGTTAAAGTATGTTGTGCTATACACCTATATATTTTTTAAATTTTAAGTCGTTTATTAGTGTGTCCTAGGCAAACCTTAAAACATATGTCAATTCCTAGCTTGTTTATTTGTCAAAAGTGAGCAAGAAGGAAGCAACCAGACCTAGAATAGCATCATATGGTAACTAAGTTAGCAGGAGGCAGGATATGGACACAGATCCAGATTATAGATCTGCCAGATTTTGAAAAGCCAGGATCCAGATATGGTGAGGATATGTTAACTTAGTTTGGAAAAATGCCGGTTAATTCATATCAGAATGTAAAATGTGTAGTTACATTCGGTAAACACATTTAATCAATGAGTATAATTACATTCAGTTAACACATTTAATCACTAATTTGTAAAATGGAGTTAACACATTTAATTACTAATTTGTAATTTGTAAAATGGGTATATTTTCATTCAGTTAAGACATTTAATTATACATTCATACATGCTTGACCAAAGTCACGTGATTTTGGTGATAGCATCTTCTAGTGGAATGACATGAAGTGTGCTTGTGATGCATATTGCAAAAGATAAAATAGAAAAAATTATATCGATGAAATCACAATTGCAATCTTAAGTTGACTAGATAAATTCAAACAAAATTTCTCAAGCTATTCAACAACCATCATATTATTTTTATTATATATAGATCTCCTCATTAACACAATTTCTCAAGCTATTAAACAATCATCATATTATTTTTATTACATAGATCTCTTCTCATTACGTCTCTATTTCTGTAGACAATACAATGGAATTCTTTATTATGTTTTCACTGTTGCTCTTTTTACTAGTCTCGTTAGAATAAAAGGACATTCAAATATAATTACTTATAATTATCTCAAATTATCAATATAACAAATACCTATCTAATTGTTTAATCATATAATTCAGCCACATGTTAAAGAAGATCATCTTGCTCATAATTGGTTCTTGTTTATACGGAATATTCCTGTATTTGGATTTCTCTTGTGCGCAAGTCCACCAATTGAGTCTACAAGTGGTCCATATTGGTTCATGGAGCCATTGTCTTTGTAAGATTCATGAATTATGCATTTTATTTGAGGTGCGCTTGTTAAAATCCAGTGAGATATGCCTTCCATTTTGATCACACAATGCCAGGAAAAAGTAAACCAAATAATCAAACTTTATAATTTGAATTTTAAATATTTATATTTATTTTAATAAAAATATTAATTTTTAATTTTAATATTATTAATTTGTTATTTATGTAATTTTATTTTTCTTTCATTTTATTTATTTGTTTGTTTATTTATTAATCTTTATTTTATTTTATTTCTATTTATTTATTTATTTTATTCTTGTTTTTGTAATTAAGAATTTAATTTTTATTTAATTTTATTTAATTTATTTATTTTTATCTATTTTGTTTTTTATTTTAATTATATCTTTATTTTATTTTATTTCTATTTATTTATTTATTTAATTAATTTTTATTTTTATTTTTCTTATTTTTTTATTGGTTTTGAAATCTTTTCTTATCATAGCATGTAATTATTAAAAATAAAATAAATATATAAATTCAAACTTTAAATATTGTTTAATTACTTTTAACATTTAATTTATTCGATAATAATAAAAACAATTGAATATCCTTTAAATAATGCACATAGACTATCTCTCTCTTTTATAAAGTGCTTGAATATTAATAGAAATCCTCCCCTTGTAAACTGTATTAAAAGGCAATATCCTCTCATTATATTTTGATGTTCGAACTTCTTAGACCATAACCCCAAGCAATAACAAGTATACACCCTCCCGAAAGGCTACATTCCATTGCTATGTTACCAGAGACGGCATGATAGTGAATTCGGTTGATTTCAGTCCCTGAGGCCATTTATTCTTCTTCCTCTGTTCTCCTAGGAGAAGTTGGAGAAGAATTAACTCAACATCTACCTGTTTTGCCCCCTTACATCATTGGAATGTTTCCTTTCAGCGTTCCTTTGCACCTCCCGGTGCAATTGCTAGTTTTAAAAAACCTCATTCGTACTTTGTTCTGGTTTTACAAATGCTTTTTCAGTTTACCTTTAATATTTTGAGATAATGTTTTTATTCGTGTTCATTTTAATATATATATATATATATTTTTTTTTTCAATATTATAATAATAATAAAATTAATTTTGAAAGTCATAGTTTAGGTTTCGAGTATTTTAGTATAATAAATTTTAATGTAATAATAAATATAATAATTTTTTATGGATTAAAATTTTTTATAAATTTTAATGTCATAAAGTTGTGTATTATCTAAATTAGAGATTTTTTTTACATCTTTATGCTAAAACATTTAGACTTAAAGTTTGCCACAACAAATTTCAACTTTTGAGACGTCTCATTCATTGATATCGGAGATAGATGCTCTTAAGCAATCTCCAATAGCCCTAAATGTCCAATGTGCACCATTTGTGAGAGTTGTTCAGAAGGTAGAAAGTGAAGCAAATTCCTACATGCCACCCTTTAATTATTCCCTTATAAGGATAGGGTTGTCTAGGACCGCCAATCCCTTGGCTTCTAAGGTCCCTCTAGTGGGTAGTGGCAACAAAGGCCATGATGTAATGGCATACACTACTATAGGATCATATGTTGAAGCACTTGCAGAGCTAACCCAATCAACCAATTCACTAGATATTGTCAATAATGACATTGAAAATTTCTCTCAGTTTCTAGATTAATTCACTAGATATTGTCAATAATGATATTGAAAAGTTCTCTCAACTTCTAGATTACAAAGAGCTTTCTGGCTAACCCAATAATCAAGGAGGAAAAAAAAGAAGGGCATTATCAAGGTCATTGCAGATGATGCTAAGTTTCAATGTCCCACTTTGAATTTTCTTTACCTCATTGATAATAAAAGGATGTGCATCATTAATGACATTATCAAGGAGTTTGAGATGGCATATAATAAGCTAACTGACACACAGTTGGTTGTGGTGACTTCTGTTGTAAATCTTGAGAATGCTGAAATTGCCAAGAAACTCCTGAGTTCAACTGGTGCCAATAATGTTAGACTAAAAGTCATCATTGAGCCCTCTATAATAGCATGTTTCACTATCCAATATCAACCGACTCTATCCAATGTTATATACGTGAGTCTCAAGATTGAGTTGGAGCAATTGACAAGTCATATTGGGTACAAAAAGAGAGTTGAAAATGTATGAATTTGAGATTTTTGTGTATCCTTGACACAAATTGAATCCAGTGAATGGTTTACTTGTTTTAATAAAATAAAATTAAAAATTGTGTATTTTTTTTTCTAAGTAAAACTATTTCTATTAAGCAGTCAAACCAAAGTTACAATTCTCATCCTCAGGCATGGAGGAATCCATGGCTGAGGGAATAAGCAGAGCACTACTGTCCAAAACTAGATTGTCCCGAGAGGGAAAACCAGCCTTTAGAGTCCAACCATTACAGGCTGCCCATTTCGGGAAACCAGCCTTAACAACAATACAAAAATTTATAAAAAGTACTAAGCATAGATAGCATAAAAACCAGTAAACGGCGAAATTAGAGGGGCAAATTCTAAGGCGAGTCTTCATGCGAGTCGTTGGGGGGAGGCGATTCTTCGACAATCCTGCAGATGTATCCATAGTCGAGAGCGCCCGAGCCTTGGTTCGCTTCCTCATGTGGCCCGAGCAAAGAAGAAGGACGTCCAAGGCGTTCCTCTGAAGTGTCCCGAGCTGTGCAAACCTAGATGAAGGCTGAGTTTTCCTGAGCGGCCATCAAGGTGCTCTCTTCTTTTGTTGAGGGGGAGCCCGAATGGAGCAACCCCAGGAGCCTCAGCTCCGCCTTCGTCTCAAAATCATTGTCTTCTGAAGTGGAGCTTGAAGCAGGCTTCACAGGCAGTGCTTTCAGTTTGTGGGGGAGGGAGGCGGGCTTTGTTCTTGCAGCGGGAGGAGGAGGGTGGAGCATAAGAGCTAGGGAAGTGCTCAAGACAGGCTGAAGGGTCAGAGAACACCGCGGGAGGCGAGGCTGGAGCGAGGAAGGAGGGTGCCACGTCCGCCATATCCCAATCTGTAGGAAGGTTCAAATCCGGATGGAGAGCCATCGAAAGAGGGGGCCGCGAAGGAAGGCCTCTTCCCCATGCCCTTCTACTGTGTTGTCGTTGGCGCCGCGGCATCTTAGCGACCTTAGGTAATGCGTAGTATTGATATGGAGACAAAACAAGAGATAGAGCCCAGAGGCTTCGCGCCAGAGTCAGGGGATGTTGGAGCCACACAAGCACAGGGAAGGCACGCAGAGCAGGCAGGGGAGCCAAGGGAGGAGCGGGAATGGAAAACATCATCGTGCAGGAGGGAGTAAAAACACAGGACGCAGAGTACGTCGAAATGGAGGTGGCGCATGGGGCTTTAAAGCCCAGCCCACGCGAGGAGTTAAGGCGATGGGTTTCCCCAGGCTGTGTCACATGGGCGTGCCATGTGGTGAGCCACATGGTCACCCCATGTACTCCATTGAAACTATATGGCACCCGAATTCGTGGAAAAAAAAATTGTGTATTTCTCATGTTAAAACATTTAAATAAAAGTGGAATTTCACGAGCTTCATTTTGTAAAAGAAATTCCTATTTATTTTTTAAATAGATGTTTTACTTTTCTTTACAAATTTTTTTTATATCTCTATATAATAAGGTTGTGAGTTCTCAAACATTAGGATATATTCAACAACAAAAACAAATCAAAGTCGCATTCAATTATTCTACTATTTTTTCACTAGCCTTTCTCATATCTTTGTGTTTTAATGGATGTATTAAGGTCATCTCTTCTTAAATGTTAAGAAATATTTATGATAAACACTCTTATTAGATTTTTTTTAAAGTAAAAATACAATTTTTTTAATAAAAATGCATGTTTTTTTATAAATGTAATTAAATTTATTAAATTACTCATATTTTATAAATAAAATATTATTAAAAAAATGAAATTATATAATTGATTTAAAATTATAAAATTTAGTTATAAGTATGCATTCTCAAATGTAACAAAAACATAACCTATCACCTATTAGATGTATATTAATTACTTGAAATAGATATTTGAAATTACTTTACATATAATATTTTCACAACCTAGTAATTACTTCTTCAATGGTATGAAAGCTATAGCCAAATTTCATTGCCTCGTGATAATATATATTTATATATATTTTCCAACCAAATTATTTTGCTAGCGACTTTAATAAAAGAAAAAACTTGCTTTGTTGCCCCTCGTATTCCTGTAATATTGAAAGAAGAAGAGGAAGTAAAAAGTAAAAGGTCTGTAAATAATTCGACGGAAAAGGTTTCCAGTATTATTATGAAAAAGTAAAAAGGAAAATTTTCATGCAGGTAAAGAATAGTAGATAAGAAAATTTTGATTAGTAATTGATTGGGTTTATGAGAAGGTTTAATCCGAGTATTTGTAAACTCGGATTAAAAAAACAGAATATTTTTTTACCATGGTATTGGTAAAGTGAGATATAAAAAGGATGATAAATATTATAAGTATATACAAAGCTTGAATAACATGAGAAGTGAAAAAGGTGAAAATATTGGTAGCTTGTCAAATTATTTGTCTGTGGAAATATTAAATTATTTTTAAGGGAAACCATATATAAAGGCACTAATTTAGGTGCAAAAATACTTTTTTATCTTGTAGATTGATAACTATAAAAATAGGTTTACTAGTAGTGTGGCAGGTTTCAATCTAAATTATTTTGGCACTAATTTTGCAAATAGATTACAACTTCCAAAATAAGAAGTTAAAAGAGCTCGTACACAAGAGTATGATGATGGGATTAATTATTTAGAATTGAACATGATAAGTACTCCCAAAAGTGTAATTTTTGTGTCATGCATACCAAGGGAGATGATGTGGTCTTGACAAACTCTTGGTTGAAATCTGTTGGTATTTTTACCATGAATGTTGATAAAAACTACATAGCATTTTAGCACCTTATACATTAATCCTGAAAAAAAATTGTGGACATGCACAAAATTGCTTCACAAATAAAAGAGAGATTACACAATTACAACTTGCAATTGATAAGCACAAATATTATAAAGAATTAAAAGCTCGAGAGAATATTATCAAAAAGAGCATATTCAAAAGTTGACCATAGGAATCAAGGAATTAAATGATAAAAAACACTGTACCTAGATCCATCTAACTCTGGATCTATCATGCGCCGAGAGGGATCAAATCTCTCGAGGTGCAAACCTTTCCTCAAGTTTTGCACTCAAAAAATAGGTTTGCACCTCAAGAGATTTGATCCCTCTCGGCGCATGATAGATCCAGAGTTAGATGGATCTAGGGTCAGATTTCTTTATTTATCCATGGTATTTGGCCCATGGTATCTGGCCCATGGTATCAATATTAATTTGTCCCATGGTATTCCTCCCATAGGCTTCATCTAAATAAAACCTCTTTTTAAAGTTTTTTTTAAATATAAAAAGGTTTATGGAATAAATATAAAAAGAATTTTTATTTATTTACCATACATCTAGTTTATATATGTTTTTATTTATTTACCATAGCTCTCGAGTAAGTATAAATTCATTTTACAAATATTTAATTAGAAGAAATATTAAAAGATTTTGGATTTTGATTGTTTGTGTTCAATTAACTCTTTTCCTTTGATTTAGGAAATGGTAATTACTTTAGTAAAGAGTAAAGATGTTTAAAATTTTACTTAATTTCGAAATTCAATGTGGTAATTTTTTTTGTTAAAGGTAAATTTATGATCCATTCAAATTCACGTATATAATTTACTATCCATTCAAATTATATAAATAATACATAATTTTATTAGAAATTGATATATGTTCTAGCACAATGCGATTATTTTTTATTTTTTATTTTTTATTTTTTTTTTAAATTTAAAACTTAAGCCGACATTTTGTATGAGGACGTGACCCACCTGACATCGGGGTCATACTGGGTTGTAGATGCGCCGCGCAATCAACAAGAAATTAAGATCTTGAAAAGAAACTATCAAAAAAAATACGAAGTTCCCCTCATTAGAAGATATAGACTATATACAAATTGTAAGCATGAGCCACGCCACCTTGCTATACTCAATCTCATCGGGCCCCATTCTCAAGTGAAAAAAGGAAAATAAATGAAGGGATTCAAGAAAAGCAAGAAAATGAGATCAGTCATAAGCAAAAGAGTCTCAAGGAATGGTAACTCAATTCTAGTGCTCCCTCTTAAAGGCACATGTGGAACATCAAATGATGACCCCTTGCCCTTGAAACCTAAGGGGAATACCTCTTCACTCATTCTACATGATTATAGTAGGCTAATTCATGAAAATGTTGTCTTAGGAAATGCATATTGTCTTAAACATTTTTGCATGAATTTAAATTGATTCCCATACCATGGCTAAACTTAGAAGGGATAAAAATTAAAAGGGGCATTGAACTATTAAAATATGTTACATGATGTTCACCCCCCAACACATATTTGGAGGCAAT
The DNA here is from genome assembly GCA_034641835.2 of Pinus albicaulis. Classification (NCBI taxonomy): domain Eukaryota; kingdom Viridiplantae; phylum Streptophyta; class Pinopsida; order Pinales; family Pinaceae; genus Pinus; species Pinus albicaulis. Next base: position 279,502 of record JAXQQM020061113.1, read on the forward strand.
TATCATCACTTTTGAAGAGTGCCTTGCCTAGGGAATTGTGACCTGTTTCTGGGAATTGCAACACTTGCACTAGGTATTGTGTTCTCGGGTAGTGTGAAACTACATTTAGAGCTGTGATATTGCATTGGGAGTTGCAATATTTTCCTATGCTTGTGGAAGAGGTCATCAGATGCTTTATGGAGTGCACATTGTGCCTTGGAGGACTCACGATCATAGTTGTTGTAGCATCTAAAGAGCTACCCTTTTTGAGAGCTACCACATGCCACATATGTGGTGTTTCCTCTCTTCGAGGGGTTGACTTAAATTGCTGAGGTGGCTACTTTGTTTTGAGGATAAAAATTATGATTCTTTTAACCATTTTCTCTATTATTTGGACACTCTTGTATATTTGGCATAACCATTTCATCTTTCATTATGCTTGTTCTTCATTTGAATTCAATGTCATTAGTTTTTTTTATACTAGTAATTATGCCGTAAGGCATATTTATTTGAAAAGAACTTTCCTAATTACTATCGTGTCTTGATGTGCAACCTACGATCAGATGTTAGACGATTAAATATTTATCTGTCGTTGGATTAATAATCAGAAAAAAACTGTACAAAATTGCTATTGCTCCCAAGAAGACAGTTCCTTGAACTGCATTAAGCTATTCCATGGATCCCACTGCACTGTGGAAGGAGATTTCGTGCACCTGCTTGAAACAGAGAAAAATAGTATAGACTCAGACGATCACAAGGAACAGTACTGTATTACCGGATCTGTTGATTGAGTACCGCGGAGAGAGCAGAGCAATGGCGGAAATACCATCAGTACGCAGGTTACCTTTGGGGTCACAAGGATTATAAGTATCAGCACAGGGGTTAGGTTGCATGGGCATGTCAGCCTTCTATGGCCCTCCAAAGCCCGACCAAGAAATGATATCTCTCATCCACCATGCCGTCTCCAGGGGTGTCACTTTTCTTGATACTTTGGACATTTATGGCCCTTTCACCAACGAACTCCTCGTTGGAAAGGTAAGACTGCTGTATGGGATTTTCTCTATTCCTTGGAATTTCAATTACCTATAGTTTGCTCAAATTCATAAAATCTTCACCTACGGTTTGTTTCTTGTAGGTCATTAAAGGAATCAGGCAGAAAGTCCAATTAGCCACAAAGTTTGGAGCAAGTTTTGTCGATGGAAAACTGAAGGTTCGAGGAGATCCTGCATATGTTCGTGCCTGCTGCGAAGCAATCTTGAAGCGACTTGATGTGGATTGCATTGATCTTTATTACCAACATCGTATCGACACTAAAGTCCCCATTGAAGTTACGGTATGTGATGTTACAATAGGCCTCGGTTTAGTTCTTGAACGATGCTGGATATTGTTGCAATAGGTATTTCTAGTTTATTTATGTGCATTTGTAACTTTCCTGTACTTTGAAATAAAGTTTGATGTCTTGCACCTTTGTGTGTCCATCTGTGACAGATTGGAGAGCTGAAGAAATTAGTAGAAGAAGGGAAAATAAAGTACATCGGACTTTCCGAGGCGTCCCCAGCGACAATTAGGAGGGCTCATGATGTTGGAGTTCACATTTGCCATATTCATGTTATTACCTTTGTATTATGAATTGTTGACTAACATATTAACATTCTAATTGCAGAGAACTCGGTATTGGAATTGCGCCATAAAACCCTCTAGGCCGGGGTTTCTTTTCATCTGGAGCAAAGTCAGTTGAAAATTTAACGAGTAATGATGCTAGAAATGTATATATATACTTTTATCTATAGTTTATTTAAGGTTAGTATTTAAAAAAGAAATATATAAATAAATTTTATCATAATACAATATAAGTATTGCTTTAAAATAAAATTCAACTTATTAATTATAGGTTTAAAATAAAAGTGGGATAGTATGTATGTTTTTGTAGATTTAGCAGTTGAATTGTTGTTATGAGGTGGATCTCCTGTTTCACAAACAAAAAGGTCTCATACAAATTGTTGTATGGCTTGGCCTTGATCTTAAAATTAAATAATAGTAATAATAACCAAATCACTTTATTTTAATATCCATTTTCAGAAATTTGTATGAATTCATTTTATCAAGAATTACTATTAATGCATTGATAAAACAGCATTTTATTGTTTTGTTGAAAGTTTTTTACAATTTTATGAAGTTTTGATGTTTTGTATAGACAATGCCAAGGCTTACAGCAAAGAATCTTGAAAAGAATAAAGTGACTTTTGCAAAGATATCCGAAATAGCTTCGAGGAAGGGATGTTCTCCAGGTCAACTTTCACTTGCTTGGATTTTTCATCGGGGAAATGACATTTCACCCATTCCTGGAACCACTAAAGTGAAGAATTTAGAAGATAATATTGGTGCTCTTTCCGTTAAGATCACACTGGATGAGATGAAGGAAATAGAAAATATATTATCAACCCATGGCTTCTCAGGAAATCACGTTCCTGATGATGAAGAGGACCTCACGTGGATGAACTCAGATACACCTCCTCTCTCTACATGGAAGGATGCCGTATGATAATTTTTAACATTGTTTTCTGCCAACAAAGCGAAATCCTCATTTTTCTTTTCTTTTAAATGGTATATGATCGGATATATGGTTATAAATATTATGTTGCAAATATCTGAAGAAGTTGAGTGTATTGTGAGTGTATTGTAAGCGTCCTATCCCATTCATATAATAGCGGCATTGTGTGTTGTATATGCTAGAGACAACATTACCGTAAGGGCCTTTATCCCATTTATTTAATAAATAAGTATTCGTTGCAATATTGATTTCTATGGAGACATCATGGAAACAAGCTTCTCGTCAATATTGGTATTAGACGTAATGTACAAAATTCGATTGCAATTATTGGTAGTAGACAGAATGGAAAGAAGTTTCTTGGAAGTTTTGAACACCCCGATAGCTAACAAGGTGGATGAAACCTCCACCACTTTCTTCCCTCTCTATGTATCCAAGCCTCCAACATTCCAATACAACAAATTTAATAACCTAGGTGAAATTATTACATCTCCTACCATCTCACAAATACACCACCTTCTCTCACCAGTCGTGGCATGTTGTCTTCACCTTCCTTAAAGATATTAAATCCCATTTTATATCCATTATACTCATATGATGTGTTAATTAAAATTCTCTAGGGAAAAGTGTCATGCCTCCCATATCATTTTCCAAGTGGATCAGTGGAATTCCCAACACGCCCCTCCCCCCAACCCACATTTGCAATGTTTATCACCCATCCATGACTCTATAGTCCTTCTAAGGTGATTTCCAACAAAACCACCTTCAAAGGAAAATCTGGCAAGAGATTCCAATTTGAAACCAACTTGGAAGAGGCTTCTAAAGATCCATGGTTCACATGTAGGTACGTGATTTTGTTCCTAGTTCCCCATGCATGGTCGAAATTAGAGCAACAATATAGGAGATGAAGGAAGAGACCTATTCCAAAATGGATTCCAAACTCCAATTTGATGATGCCTTTTGAATGTAGGATCCATTCTCGAGTTTCTAGAGCATACTTATAATGATTAGGGAGTCACTTTCCACCACAATCTTAGAGAAGCCTTGTCAATGGGCATATTCTAACCCCATAAAAAGGCCCATTGGTTATGTGGAATTATTTTTGCTAACACTAATCATGTCAGAATAAATAAACACAAGAAAAACATTACAATCTCAAATTATACCTCCATATCTTGTAGTCCTTATATTTCCCTTGGTTGCACCATCAAAGTTCAACTTCAAAAAATTGGGTGAGCGGATTTCAATTTGAAAAGGATCGAATCCTATATCAAGGAGGGATAAGAAGGCTACATCCAATTAGGAGGAGAGGGGAACCACCCCTTCAAATAAATTTCTTCATGGATGGATGCTTTCCAATCCTACGGAGACTAGGATAGAGCTAAAATATATTTCTTAATTTGTCTAACTATGGAGTATTACGGGGAGTCTAGATAAATACAATTCCCTTTGAATATTATTTATTGACATTCTTTCCAAATTCCCAAAAGGATGAATCTAAGCGAGAGGATCCAAATATGGTTAAGAAATATATTGGAGAAAGCTTGATATCCCATATAACTATTGTATTATGTATACTAAAGCGATCTTTATATATTATTAGAAAGAAGTCATATATTTTATTCCACAATCCCATAAAGAAAATGAAATAATTGAATAAGTGCTAGAGATCTTATGAGTGCATCAGACATATTTGACATCTAGAGGGTCCCTAAAAATTTTGTTTTTAGATATTTTCCCAAGTTGATAGTTTATTCTATAGAAAGATCCAAAGGAAAATAGACATTTTTGGCCATACCTTGTATTTCCATATTTTACCCCATACCTCCTCCCATTTTATATCTTGATGTCCCACTCTTTATTTGATATGTTCAACTACTATGAATATACCTTTTGGTATACCTTCTCGAAGTTTATCCTCGTGATTGGAAACATGGTTTGGATTGGAAACATGGTCTTTCCAGTTTGTAAATTACTCCAAAAATTGTTTCCAAAACCACCATGTCAATTTTAGGATGTGTGTTTTTCAACATGATCCATTGATGCTAGCTTGCATCTCTATCCCCTTTAATCCAATAATCACACATTACTATTCAACCTTGAGCTATCATTTTTTGGCTTAGGCACTCAAGATCATATTTCTCCCATAGTTTCAGTAGTTTTCCCCAGTCATCATCCCAAAATAATGTTGTTTGTTCATTTTTTATCTCCCAAAAGAAATGATTCTTAATCAAATTCATTCCTAACTTTTAAATGGTTTAGTTTATCCATCTCATTGGGTATTCCCAGTGATGATGGCCATGAAGACAATATATATAGAGGAGGTGCAACAACAAGGGTGGTCTTTTGACCCGTAGAGATTGTCTGATTTTCTCTGCCTCCTTCACTTGGGTATTCCCAATGATGATGGCCATGAAGACAATATATATAGAGGAGGTGCAACAACAAGGGTAGTCTTCTGACCCATATAGATTGTCTGATTTTCTCTGCGTCCTTCACTTGGGTATTCCCACTGCTGATGGCCATGAAGATAATATATATAGAGGAGGTGCAACAACAAGGGTGGTCTTCTGACCCATAGAGATTGTTTGATTATCAGAACTACTTGGAGCATCTAAGACAAAAATCGTCAGAGAGATGTTGCAACGAATTGAAAAGAATGTCTCCACAATGTTGATGCCAATCCATAATTAAAATGCTTGATCAATCTCCAACATATTATTCATTGACAGAGGATCTCTTTTAATTGCAACAATAACATAGTGGAGTACGTTGAAGCAACCATTGACATGGCATTTGAGGATGTTGAAATACATAATTTTCAGCACAAAAACTTCTTCAAAGGACTTGTTCAAACCCGCCATGGAAAGGACAATGATTTTCTTCTCTCCTATGACAAATTCAATCTCTTTTCATTTTTCTATGGATGCTTAAAAAGTAACGATGGTTATTGCAAGTCACTCCATTGCAGGAAGGAGGATTTTGCAAAGGAGCCAACTTTCATAACGCTATTGAGCACGAGAATAACTTATCCAATTTTCATAACGTTATTGTGATTGTGGACGAGAATTAATTTTCGCGTCGAGTGCAGCAGAGAGCTTCTATTTCCAAGAGTCCCTCACATGAGAACAGTGTTTTAGCAAGACAATGAACATCGCGCAATAACCAACGTTTATTTGAGGAGGTGTTGAGAATCATAGGAGGTGGTGGAGAGAGCCATTTGAATACCTACAATGTCTACCATCACCAACTCTCGTAAGTCGTTCGATTAATGATACCGTCAAATTTAATTTGTATTGTTGAGTGAAGGAAGTTGCGATTCAACCATGAATATAACGTGGCTATGCAATATAGCATACAATGTAGTGAACAATATGGTTGATGTGAACAATATGACATATAATGCAGTGGCGGATGTTGCTGGCATATGCAATGGCAGATGTTCAGTGAATGTTCATGACTCTACTGGGGCATGTGTCAATTTCCTATTTGAATGAGGACGAGAAAAGTGAAAGCTTCTAATTGGTTGTTGGGGTAAACGATTTCTACTCACCGTAAATCCTCACAGAAGAAAACGCGTATGGGTTGTTATACATAATATTATATATATTATTCATGGTTGTCCATAAAATAATAATTACGCTGTAAGGCGTTCTTATTTGAAAACAACTCCCCTAGATGCTATTGTGTCTATGTTTGGGTCATTGGATCAAATGTTAGACAATTGAAACATTTTAGGCCATTAGATCCACAAGTAAATAGTTTTTTATATGTTTTTTATAATGTTAATTTTTTTATTTTTTTTTAATAAGTTAAATTGAATTTAAGTTTTGGTGACTTTTAAGTTAAAATGTTGTTATTAAAAATTTGTTAGATTTTAACCTCAATTTAACATTTTGACTATGTCAAATTACACAAAAATAAAAATAAAAGTAAATTTAATAAAAATATTGACATAATGTAATGAACAGTTTAACTAGGTCAAAATACAATAAAAAATAAAAATAATAAAATAAAATAATAATAAACTATAAAAATAGCCCATGGTATTCATGTTGTAGTTTATTTAAAGAGGGAAATTAAGATAGCATAGATGAATCTTAACTCTGGATCTACCAAGAGCCCAGATGGATCATATTTCTTGATATGCAAACCTCTTTTAGAGTAAAAAGAGAATTGATCCCTCTTATAAATAACATAGATCTAAACTAATTATTTAATAAAACTATTTTTAAATGTTTATAACCATTATTCTTTTAAACTTTTACTTAATAAAATGGATCTAAATTTTCATACATCCAAATATACATAGTTTTTCTTGTTCTATATTATTTTTGTTACAACTATTTTATTATTCCAAAAATACATGGTTTTTTTTGTTATATATTATTTATGTTACATCTGTTTTATTATTCATGAGTAGTATTTCTTAATATATAGAAAATTAAATTAATAATGAAAATTTTTAAAATATGTGATCTTTTTTAAATTTCCAAATTATTTCATAGGACATGATTTATCTTGAGCAATAATGATGAGTGTTCATACTTCTCATTTCTTAAATAACACTAAATTTACCTTTAATTACTTAATAGTAATAGTTTTTAACTACATAACAGTTTGTAACTACATACATACTCTTAGGATGTTTTTTTGTTAATAAATATAAAATTTCTACATATATTTAATTACCTAATTGTAGCCAAAAATTCTTACATGTTTTTTACTTTATAATCATAAAAAAATTCATATTATATGATGTCAAACTTACTCAACTTTTTATTCTGACATTTTAAACAAAGTTTTTCACTACATAATTTTATTTTTTATAATTTTTTTATTTTTCAATTCCAAACAAAACTTACAAAATAAAAAACTCGCTCAGTCGTTAGTGTAGATTATAGTTTTACACAATTGAAACAATGTAATTAACAATAGAGTAAGTCGAGACAACCCCAAGAGGTTTTTTGTACAAGTTTTGTTTTATTAAGCTTTATTGTAGATGTGCAGAGAATGAGTCTATCTCAAGTCCCAAGCAAGATTCTTCTTTATCTTCATATTATAGCTTGCACCTTGACACTCCTCTCCTCCTCCTTGCGCAAATTTAAACTATGAGGCAAAAGGTAGTTGTTGCATATAGGAACATTAAGATATGATAAGAAAAATGTATACTCTATTGTAATTTTCTCTACAAATGTGATGGCAAATGTGCCCTAAATGTTGACAATTTCATTTTAAATGTAGTATAAGCTATGTGAAAATTTACAGTCTTGTATACAATATCAAGAAATTTATGCCCAATATCCAACACCATAGAGCAAAACATGTTCACCAATTCAACAGTTGCTTCCAAATCTCTCTCGGTGCTAGAGTTGTTTCCTCAATAAACTTGTTTTTACTGCTCTTGAATTGATGAAAGCCAACCTTGTTGCATATAGGATCATTTAGATCTGATAAGAAAAGTGTGATATTGTGTTATAATTTTCTCTAAAAATGTGTTGGAGTTATTTTCTCAATAAACTTGTTTTTACTGCTCTTAAGTGATGAAATCCATCATTGTGTGATATTGTGTTATAATTGTCTCTACAAATGTGTTGGATTTTTTTCTCAATAAACTTGTTTTTACTACTCTTAAGTGATGAAATTCATCATTGTGTGATACTGTGTTATAATTGTCTCTACAAATGTGTTGGATTTTTTTCTCAATAAACTTGTTTTTACTGCTCTTAAGTGATGAAATTCATTGTTGTTGCATATAGGAGCATTTAGCTCTGATAAGAATAGGTGTGATACTGTGTTATAATTTTCTCTACAAATGTGATGAAAAGTGTGCCATGAATGTTGGAAATTTCATGGTTAATGTAATATAAGATAAATAAAAATCAATTTATTCTACACAAGATCAAGAAAGCTATATCGAGTAGCCAACACCATAGAACAAGACATGTTCGCCAACTCCATAAATGCTACCAAATCTCTCTTGGTGTTGGATCTATTTTCTCAATCGCCTTATTTTTACTGCTCTTGAAGTGATGAAAGCCACCTCTCCATAAAGTTATGTTGAGTAGCCAACACCACAAAACAAGACATGTCAGCCAACTCCATAAATGCTACCAAATATCTCTTGGTGTTGGAGCTATTTTCTCAATTGCCTTATTTTTACTACTCTTGAAGTGATGAAAGCCACCTCTCCATACATTTTTTACTATTTGCACAAAGAACAAGAAAAACCAATTTCATATCAGCGATACTGAAAAGACAAGAAACAAGAACATGGCAGACACGAGGGACATCAGTGGTAAAGAACAATGTAATATTTTGAATATTTTCAAATATCATGAAGGAAATAATACATAGGTGACTCAATAGGAATTGATCGAGATTAAATATGGAGGAACTGCACCAAAACAACCTTTGATTTTGAAGGTACAAAATCACAATATATTTCTTTATTCACAAGGCATTCATGTTGGCATGATTAGAAAAGGTATTTAACTTAACTTCAACATAGGCAACTTCTCTGCAACATCTTATTTCTTCTAGGCTACTCTTTCCTATGTTATTCCTTACGGCGTTTCTTTTTGTGGTGCAATTGCTAGTTTTATTCACGACGATATATCTTATTAATTGCTTGACTTTGTGTTCTTTAAAAATCAAGGGATTCATAAAAAATCATATTTTTTCCCCACCATTGTCTTATTAACCTTGTGTTTTAAAATATATATATATATGTTGCAACAATCTAGATAGACTCTACTTCAGCATTGCTATATTTATGAATCCAATAGATGCATATCATAATTACTAGAAATTTTTGAATTGGACCAATGTGAAAAAACCACAGATTTTGAAGATGTTTAACAACGTACCATGTTTCTCATCGTATTAGTTAAAAACTAAAAAACCTAAAAATTGCCCATTAAAGAGGACATAATAATGTAATGCACCATAAATTTTCCATATTTTTTTGTAGTGTATTTTTGGAAGATATAAAATTTTGATTCCACTGAATCATAATGACCTTTAGAAAATTCCATAAAATTTATGTCTAATCAGAGTAGATTCAATTCTACAAAGGTCGGTGTTGGTTGCAAAAGTAAATTCACTATATTTAATGGAGCTTAACCATTCCAAAATTGGATAGGGATGAACAGATGTGAGCTAGCTCTAGTTGCCCAAAATTAAATTTTACAGAAAAAATGTTTTCAACCGAAAATTTAGTATTTTCGGTCGAAAACATTTTTCATTTTTTTGTCGGTCGCAGAAATAACACGATGTGACTGTGCCAAACGAAAGGATGTGACCGTTTCTATCGAAAGTATTATTAAATGTATACGTTCACAAATCCAACACGTGGATAATATTACATTACATGTAGTATTTCAACCATGTATTAACTATCTCAATACCCATCTTAACAACATTTTCAGACTAGGTCATAATAAAGAAAAAATTTCCAACCACGATTGTGAAGTGATAATTGATACTAATACTTTACAAATCATAAGAATATAAACACAACCCACAAAGGAGAAAACAATGTCAGTCCTCTTCAAACTTTTAAGGTGCAAAAATATTCATACAAAATAGAGAACCAATGTCAATCATATTTTAATTTTTCAAACACAAACATATTTTTCAAACACATACAAAATAATGTTAATGGTTTGAGTTTTGTAGTGCCCAACTCTGGTTGATTGACCTTGATATGAAATTAACATTGGTTTATCCTTAAGGCTCGTGCATTATTCCTTTACGACCTTAGGTTGTGAATCTGGACACTTGAATCTACTATTAGTGGATGTGATGGTTATGTTTGTTTCCTAATTGGTGTTCGAATGATCATAACTTTGATGGACATGTATGTCTTCTGTTGATATTATCATGATGATAACATTGATGGATATGTATGTTCTCTATTGATGTTTTGATGATGATAACTTTGATGGATATGTATGTCTTCTATTTATGTTATGATGATGACACATTTGATGGATATGTATGTTTTCTATTGATGCTATGATGATGATAGTTGTGATGGACGTGTTCATTATGTTGGATATTTACATTAGTTTCGGTTCACGATGAACAACGAAGTGAATAACTAGGTCATGTTGATGGTGCTAATATGATAATGACTAACATTGAGAAACTCTATTACTGATGATTATCGAGTATGACAGGAAACCACCAGGTGAACTCACATGTGATGAGGTCGACGACATCTAGTTTGATGGAAATGAATATTTTGTCTTTGAAATTTGAAAGTTTAGTTTGAATCTTGCTAAAAATTATAATGACATGTTAGTGGATGCATGCACAGGTTAGTTTCTCGATAGAATGACTCACACATGGGTGATGGGGTTGTACAAATGGATGGAACTACATGGGAGGGGTGGGATAGTGTCCATCATTTCACCCGCTAACACTCCCACCATGAATTGGGCTAGAAGAGTTGGGACATATTCGCCTTGAAGATCATGATGACATGGGGTAGGTCCCAAAATTGGTTGCTCATGAGGATTTCACTAGGGGGTCATCTTATCAAGGCATATTCCTTGATCCCGAGCAACATTAGTCTCACTATAGCAGGAATCACATGAGATGATAGCGGTCTTCCTCATTGCACCTAGATTTTCCCCTCATAGCCACTAGATGCTTGAAAGGAAAGCAGTGTGGCACCCTTGGATCTTCAAGGGAAGTTCTTGAAGGGAACGACCGACTTGGCACTCTTGGCATCAAGAATAAATTGTTAGGTGTGGCACCCTTGGAACTTAAAAAGGAAGTTCTTGAAGGGCACGACCGACTTGGCACCCTTGACATAAAAAATAAACTACTAAATATAATCAAGATATGAAAATACTACTAATTCACATGAGTTGGTAAATAAGTTAGACTCAAGGCAATTAAAATAAAAATAAAAATTTGGGTAAAGGGAGAATAGGAATAAAGAAAAATATTGTACCTTGAGAACCCTACCCTTCCCATGTTGGAAAATATTAGGTATATAATGTACAGAAGTATTTTAATTAGATAAAAGGGGGGAAGAGGAACATAGAGTTAATTATAAAAATTACTCCTAAAATAGTTGAACTTCATTGAGAAAAGAGGGTTGTGAATTAAAATAAAGATTAATAAATTAAAATTAGAGAAATTTAAAGAACCTCCATGTGACAAGAGCCAACATAAGAATATCCATCTAAGAGGAAAATTGAGTTAAATTAGGAGGTAGTTAGGGGACCAAATCTGAGACTTATCAATTGACTTCAGTAATGAACACAAATTAAGGAGTAGAAAAGGGGGATTAAGAGACATCTAGGAGAAGAAAAAGGGAGTCTTGTTGAAGTGAGGAAAAATATTGTTTCTAAATTAAAATTTAAGTAAATAATTTTGGAGAGCCTTAGTGAGAGAGTGACACATGGGTGGGTGAATAATCAAACTTTTAGATTAATACAAATAATTAATTCTGCATGAAGTTCCAAGTATCACCCATGAAGCCTCCTATTAAATAAGGGGCAAGTCATGGGAGAAGGGACTTTTGCATACCCTATTGTTGGATGGATGAGATTATGTAATTTTGAGTGGCTACGAGCTATAGTTGAGTTTGGTGAGTTATAGGTCTTTAGAGAGGGGACTCTTGAGCCAAGTAGTGCTAGCCTCTATCAACTAGCAAACTTCCTCCATTATACAGCCCCATTGCAGCTTAAGGGTATGTGGGGAAGAAGATTACCCTAGGAGCAGGTTGGGAGGTCAACTGGCGGTTCACTACATTTAGCCAAAGCACATCAACATTCGCACTTGGAGACGAACGACAGCAAGGGAGTGCAAGTGACGGCAAGGCCAAGATCCAATCCCCTCTCTGATTAAACGATACCTATGGTATTTATGATGTTTTTTTATATGATTATGTTGTGGAATGTATTGTAATTCATGGATGTTGATGTAAATGACTTAATAACTCTGAGTTTTTTATGTTTATCTACTTATGTTTGTATTCCAAATTTTTATGCATTGTTAAAAAAAAAATTAGTACATGGATGGTCTCTACAAGTTTTATCTTAAAACTTACTTATGGGCATCATAAATACTTTTAAAGCCTTTAATATAAGAAGTGAATTCAATAGAAAGTACTAAACCTAAAAGTATATGTATATTGTTAATAGAAAATGTTTAAAATACTTATGGATTTAAAAAAAACATAAGGCAAGTCATGTCATTGAAGTTGAGAATGAAACAAATTCATCATATAGTAAGAGTAAGTAAATAAACCTTGAGATAAGTTGGGTATTCTATCTCCATCTTTGGTTGTTGTTTGACCTAATTCTCTTTAAATCCCTTTTCTGAATAATCGGATATCTACTAGTTTGAGGTTTCTAATTAAGATTCTTTATATATATTTAGTACTAGATTCTTCAACTTACAACACTCAACATCGAAGTTCTATAATTTTTTGCATTTGTTTCTCCAAGATACATAAAATAATAGCATTATAAGCTTCTGATTGTTTCTCATTCATGAATGGTGACTAAAAGTGCTTTGAGGAATGTGTCATTATTTCACAGAGTTTCTTCACTCTTCGAAAGATCCTACGAATTTCCATGAGGCCTTGGGTCAATAATTGTGCTTTGAGAATAATCAAGCATATATATGTAACCACGTGAGTTGCAATTCTATCTCCCACCATAAGGAATGACTATAGTAAACAACACTAGCCAAGGAAACCACAACAAAACCTAGTTCCTATCCAATGAAGATCTAAAATAGTGCCACCTCTCATGGTGGAATTAAATTCCAAGGGAATATCAACCCGCACTATGTTCAAAATTCACATACCTTGCGCCATGGGCCTTGTCCTTGTTTCATAAATTGAGGTAGATGGCACTTGATTCCCTTCAATGCACTCACTTTCTCCATTAATTGGAGTATGTCTCTAACAAAAATAAGGGTTCCATAAACTTAGGGAGTTGAGGAATGTTGAGTAACCCCATTTTTACACAAATTGTTGTGGAAGATGAGAAGCTCCATTGGCTTAGCATCAACCATACCATTATACTCTCTTAAGACATGATGGAATGAGACCTTAGCTAAATTATAAGAATCATTATTGATTCTAAAGATGTCAGAAGCAAACCTCAATCTATTAGGAGTGTTTGATATATCAGGGATTTGATTATCACCTTGAATCTCCTAATATAACTGAAGCTTTTATTCTAGAATTAAGAGTTTTTAATATGCTTTGTAAGAATGCTTATGCCTACACTTAATTATCTGTTGAAATCCCTAGTTCCCATGCAAATGTGGTTTCTTGTTTTCCATTAGAATAAAAAATAACTCCCTGCTTCTATGTCTCTTATATTATTGAAAATAATATAGATAAAATAAATTATTATTATTATTATTATTAAATTTAAATTTACGTTGAAAATTAAGTATCCCAAAGGTATATTTTATTTAAGTTCAAAATTAATTATGTCGAGAACATATTTTTAAGGAAAGGATTTTTCCAAATGCTCTCAACCAATATCACTTACCACTTGCTTTTGCTTTTAAAAACCACCTTTACTTTGGCATTGTCCTTCTATTATACTTGTGAAACCCATTGCCATGAAATTATCTCTTCCTTTCAGTTCCACTCCCCCTCTTTCTCAGCAACAACATAATTCCCACATTGCGAGGACTTGTGTGCTCTGTCTCGTTATGGATGCAAGTACTTCAATGTGTCGAGGCCATCGTAGTATGGCATAAACACGACGTTGGGCATGGCAGGTTGGGCATGAGGCTGCAACTATATTGTTTCGTCCTCACTTTGAAATCATATGATTTCAAGCTTGTAAAAATCCATGTTGAATTAGTCATCTGGTAGGGAGATTTTATATGACTACTTGAAGCCATAGTTCATTGCACATGAACAAAGGTTCAACAATCCTCCAAACCCAAACTTGCACCATTTCATTGCACATGAAAAAAGTTTCAACCATCCTCCAATCCCAAAATTTTACCATTTCAAGATATTTGCGTTGAATCACGCAAGTAAACAACAAGGGGTGTCTAGAATTGAGAACAGTGGAGAGTCTTCCATGCTCATACCAATGTTAATAACAATAATATGAACAATGTGTAACAAATTTTTTTCATTGATCTTTTTTTTTCACTCTTATGAGAGGCCTCTGGATCTTGGACCATTAATCTATTTCTTTATGTCTGAAAAAGACAAACTCTTAACTGAACAAAATATATTAACATTCCCAAAAATATATTAAAAAAATTGTAATTTAAAAAAATTAAAAAACAAAAAAAAATACAAAACAAACATTTAAAAATGTGAAAAAAAAAATTAATCTTTGAAGTTCACATAACGTCATTATCCTGTACAACCACATCAAAATCGTTGGTCCTTGTAACACCATTGTAGCTTTAAACATCTTCAATCTTAATAGTCTAGAAATTTCTCCTAAAGGTGTAAAGGCACACCAAAGGGATAGAAGATTTGGGAAGATTATCTTGTCACTCACTCCAATGCAAGCATTGTTAGTTATTTCTATGAGTGCAGCAAAATTGCTTCTCTATAAGAATATGTAGATGAAAAATATCTAAAGACAATTAGAGACGTCAGAAAGGGGAACACAAATCTTTGAAGAGGATTCCACTTGTTGGATTTTAACGACTGATGAGCAGAATTAGGCTGCTATTAGGATTGAAGAAGGCATTTTCAATATTCAGGAAGACGTCCTTGTCAATTCATTCGGTACAGTCTAGTGTCGGAGCAAGAGGAATGGGAATAAAAACAAAGGAGGTGGAACTGGAGTAGAGTAATGATCTTCCAGAGGTGGAAAGAGAGACACTCTTCTAGGAAAAACAATCTAATTTTGTTAATCATTTTCTCGTTAAGTTCATTTCTGTGCTAGTTTTGAACTTCTAGGTTCTAAGTTTTGTAAATATGGGAACCATGATAATATAAAAGTATTTTTAGAAGAAGAAAAAATATATTTAAGCTAAATGGGTAGCACATCTTACTTGTGGTGACTGCAATCACATAATATTTTCTTGGAATAAGAGTTATCTTCTAAATTAGACAATCGTTTGTGATCTCAGGCTTGGGCTTGCGAATAAACTATCAAGCCTTGAATGCTTCAAATCACTGTCAAAGTACCCATAATTTTCCATTTTGGGGTAAAAGCAACACCAATGGCATTGATTTTGGCCAAAGTTTTAATAGATTACAAGTGCATCCAATCCATAGATTGATTAAAAGAAAGCGGTACAAAAGGCTTAATCACATCTTTGCATCATTCTAGCTGAAGCTCCATCACATCTTTGTGTGCTTCTTCACTGTTGTTAAATCATTATGTTCCCTCCTTTATGATATCATAAAATAGTATAATAATAATAATAATAATAAAATAATTATATATTTATAATATATATTAAAATATTTTATAATAAATATTAAAATTTGTATTATAAATTTACTTTAAAAAAAAAAAAAAATTAACTGAAACGGGTATGGATTTTTATTAATATAGTATTTCAAATGGCCGCAGCCTTACATCTTTCTGTGCAAGTCTTTTACATTATCTATATCCAGCTGTTGTCAATTTTCATGGTATACAAATTGTTTCTGGATCTCCATCATTTATGCTGAGGTCTCCTTGGGCTAGGAGGCAGCCTTTGTTGGCGTAGGAGTCTGCTTCTTTGTTTGATTCTTTGAGGATGTGGTAGCATTTGAAGGATATGAAGTCCTAGAGAATAAATCTCAACCTTTGCAGATTCTTGTTTAAACCAACATCATTGAATTGACCTTGCGTATGTATCATTTTGACCAAGAGTTCTGAGTCTCTTAATGCTTGCAGCTCCCAGTGTCCTCTTTCTATGGCTATTGGGCAAACTTTTATCAAGCTCAAAATTTCTGCTTGGTTGTTAATTCGTTGTCCTAGTCCCCAGCTGAAGGTTTCTTTGATGCTTCCATCAAAAGAGTAAATCAGTCCTCCGGCTCCTGCTTTCCTGGGGTTGCCCTTGGAGGCACCGTCAAAGAAGGTTGTAGTTTTTCCTTGCTTCCTCCACCAGCTCTAAAAAGTTTCATCCTTATCTCTTAGCCTCCATTCAGGATTTCGGAGAGGCTTATCTATGCAGTGCATCCGTTGGGAAAATGCATGGGTGCTAAGCCAACTCTTTTCCACTTGTTGTACCGAAGTGTCCTCTTTGATTTTCTGGGAGTTCAATGTTTCAAGGAGAAGTCCTTTTGCTTTTGCTGCTACCATATTGGGAGTCCAAGTTACAATGTTGAATATCTGCTCATTTCTTGCTAGCCATAGCTTCCAACACACGTATTTGGGAACAATGATCCAGATTCTGGCCCATGAAGAATTTAGGGGGAGCAGAGGATAACGATCTTTCCATGAGAGGAATAAATTCATTGCTGTAATTTTCGTGGGGATTGCAACCTTTAGACCTTGGAGTGTGTTCGTCTAAACTTTGTTTGCGAATGGAAAGTCAACAAACAAATGGTCCATAGTTTCCATGGCTTCTTTGCATAATGAGCACCTATGCGGCCCTGCTATGTTTCTTTTCAATAGGTTTTCACTGGTCAGAATTTTTTTATGCATTAATGTCCAGAAGAATAATTTTACCTTTGTCAGCGCCATTGGATCCCAAACCTCTTTCCAAAAGTTTGCCGGAAGAGATCCATCTCTGTGTGGTTGAAGAAGATCGTAGCCTTTAACTGAAGAGTATACTCCTATAGGTCCCCAACCCCATTTATCATTCTCTGTTTTATGCACTGGCGCTGCTTCACGAAGTTCCTGTCTGAGCGTTTCTGTTTGCTGCTGTAGATGGACTGGTATATTTCCAAAGCTCCAATCCGTCCAGAGCCCAAACTCATTCCATTTTGAGATGTCGTATACTGTCTTGTCTCCTCTTTTTTTTAATAATGCACAGATTTCTTGCAGTCTGTCTTGCGATTCTAATGGCGAATGGCCCATTATTCGATCAATCAAAAACTTGACTCGTTTTCTATTTCCAGGGATGCGGTATAAGTGCTGGGTGAAGAAGCACATTCCCTTGATGCATAGCTGCCATAACAGCGAGCTCCTTCTACTATTTGCATTCTGCAGATTTCTGAGGTTTGCATTTGGTAAATATTTATGCCTCGGTGCTTTACTGACTGGATGGTTGGGGTCACTGTGTAGCTTCCAAAGTATCTTGCATCCCAAGGCTACATTGGCAAAGTCCAGATCTCGAATTTGGAGGCCTCCTTCTTTCATTGATCTCTTTTCTATCTCCCATTTAACCAAATGGAATTTGTTCTTATTTCCTTTGCCTCCTTGCCATAGAAAATCCCTCATAATTTTGTTTATTTGTCCTGAAATTGACTTTGGTGCCATAAGATAAGACGCTTGATATATTGGCAGAGAAGACAGAACAGATTTTATAAGAGTTAGTTTGCCTCCATGAGATAGCCATTGACCTCCCCATGCTGCGATTTTGCCTTTAATTTTTGTTATTACTCCCTCCCACAGATTGGCTCTATTTGTGCCCAATGTTAATGACAGTCCTAGATAGTTGATTTTATCCCATTTTGAGTATCCATTGAACCCCAAGTTGCTGGCTATATTATGAGTTTCTTCCTCCTCTGCATTCCAGCTATATATTGCACTTTTCCTTTCGCTGATTAATGCTCCAGTGACTCTGCAATAAGCTTGAAGAGTGTTTTTAAATGCAGTGGCTATTCTGATTGATGCTCCTCCCAACATGAGGGAGTCATCCGCGAACAAAGCATGATTTATTGCTTTGAGATCCTTTGCAATTTTTAAACCTGGGGCTGCTCCTGTTATCATGTCCTGCTCCAACTTTCTTCTTAGCGTGTCCACCATTAATATGTAGAGAAATGGAGAGAAGGGGCATCCTTGCCTCAGCCCCCTCGTGGCTTGGAAGAAATCAACTGGCCTCCCATTTACTAAAGGTGCTATCCAAGGACTGCTGGTGCAAGATTGGATTAGTTTTACAAACTCTTGATCGAATCCGAAGGAAGTTAGTACTTGGTAGAGGAAAGACAGCTTGACTCTATCGAAGGCATTAGCCATATCTAACTTGATCAGCATACCTTTCTCCTTTCTAAGATTGCTGGAATGCATGGCTTCCTGGACTTGGATTACATTGTCCAGAATGTGTAAATATAAAGAAAAATATTATTCTAAAATTTATAGATATATTTTTAAAACCAATTAAAGCGTACTTAGAAACCAATGAGAATTTAAAATATCTCAAGTTTTAAAAAAAAATTTTCCCTTTTCTTTTCTTTTTTCTTGTAACATACACCTATAACTTCACATGGAAATGTAAGGAGTTAAATTTTTTTTATACAAGTTACTCACGGGTAACTATCCATTCTCTATTAACTATTTCTTACTCATCATTACATAGAATGTTTACCAGTTCATAGTGTAACTTTTAGAATAAGAATAGTAAGCTCCTTAACCATTAACAACCTCCATTGTTGTACATTAACGTAATACTATATGATGTAACCTTCCACTCATTTCATTGCTGATGTAACCTTCCACTCATTTCATTATTCATGTAGTCATCACATACTTGCCATTATGAAAATCATAACAAGAAAGGAATCAACATCATCAACTTGACACAATAATCAATCACATCATTGAACACCAATATACCCTGGAAACCCCGTAGGGTGAAAGCTAGCAAACGTTTAATTTTATTATTAAACGCTCGTGAGGGTGATCAACCCTCACTCAAAGGGAGACCATCCCTTAACCATCGTTTATAAATATTACAAGGAAATATACAAATATATAGCTCAAATCCATTACAATAAATATGATACCATCTACCCTCTGGTCTTCATATCTTCATATCTTGATGACATGGATGTACCTACAATGGTCCATCGTACACTAGATCATCCGGTAGTTCGTTCTCATCTGCATGAACCATAATCATTTACCTGCCACCAGGTTAAGCATAATATTTCCTTTATACATATCACCATCATACCCTGCTAATGTTACCTTCAACATATATTGATGTCAAGATTCATAAAGTATAATAAATCATTTCACATATCTATACTATAGTAGTTTCTCCATCTACTCATGTATATTCATGACATGCAAGTAAAGTACCTTGACATTCTCCCTTTAACAACACATACCTCATATGTGCTGGTTATAAGTCATCACAATAACTAATGTGTCCGTCGCATAAGCACACATTCCTCCAAGACAGTAGCTACATCTCCCAATCTTGTCTTTAAAAGAATCCGATACATCAGTTATGATATTTATGCATGTGATTTACATAAATTTAATCAAAATAGCTAACCCTTAAGCTATTACTTTTAGTGCATGGAATGCAAGCTAACATAACAAATGTTGCTCCCATGCATGCAAATGCATATCGATTCCAAAAGAGTCTCCCTAAAGGTGTGCTTACACAACGAAGCACATAACCTCCTTCACGAGTCTTCCCAAAGAAAATCTCAACACAAGTGAGCATGTAAACATATGTTTTCTTTTTGTAAAAATATGCAATTAAGAATATAAATACATGTCTTATTTTCCAAAGATTATACTAAATAATCATATTCAATGTAGTTTAATACTACAAGCTATCTTTCTACATACAAATATGTATATTATTTTTCAATAAAATTTAATACATATGTTGCATGCTTATGCATGATCTTCCTCCAAAAGGAATTAACATCATCATTCATGATAATATAAAAGTAATCACTTAGTTTGTTCATCTAAAGGAATATAACCGATGTTCCTTTAACCATGAATTTATTAAATAACTTAACTTTACCAACACCATGGTAATCTATTCATGGATTTATTAAATAACTAATATTTGCAAACACCATGGGAATCTACCCATGGTTTTATAAAATAATTAATCTCCATCAACACCATGGAAAAACTACCCATGGATTTATGAAACTATTCATGGAGTTATTAATTCATTAATCTCTACCACTATCATGGTAAACTATTCATGGATTTATGAAACTATCCATGGATTTATTAATTCATTACTATTTACAACATGGTTAATGAATATAAATCTGATAAAACTTCTCTTTTCTTCTTCATTGTACAAGAAGATATTTCAAGAGTCACTCTCTTTAATCTATTCAAGAAAAATACTTTGGACTTGTTATCACTTCATAATTTAAATGAGTACAAAATCTCTTTTAAAATAAGAGCATTCATCTTCTATTTTCTTGCTTATACAATATTATGTAAATATTTTTATTAAAGAGTTACCCTCTTTAATCTAATCAAGAAAATCTCTTTTAAAAATAAAGTACCATAAATAACCCTTATTTTGGCATGAGAGCTAGATAGACCTTTCTAAAATAATAACAAAGTTAACATGTAACCTTTGCAAACCCTTGCAAAAGAATTAACACAATGGACTTATCTTCTACCCCCGAGATAAATACATTCTTTCGAAAATAGTCAACAGTGATTTTGTTTCAATCAAATCCCAATAAATTAATGAAATATCATTTTCTTGGTATATGTAACTTATCTTCTACTCCCAAGATAAATACATTCTTTTCGAAAATAGTCAACAGTGATTTTGTTTCAATCATATCCCAATAAACTAATGAAATAACATTTTTTTGGTATATGTAGCTTTTCTCAAGAAATATGAGAAAGATCATTAGTATTCTTTCTATTTTCTAATAATATTTTTGCAGAAAAACTATATGATATATAATATTTATTCATATCTTTCAACTCACAAAGAAAAATATTATATAATAAAGAAGTTTAACCAAACTTACTTATCTTGGCCGTCGACTCTTTCCTTCTGATTCAACATTATTGTTGGAAAGTCAAATTAGGTTTAGACTTCAAGACAGAATTTTGGCAGAGATTTCAAGCCAGCGTGACCCCCTTCACATATCTCCCTCCTATCTGTATTAAAAATTGAGTATTTCCTTTGTCATTGCTATTCTCTGCCAGATTGTAGCACTCGCTATCTCTTTTGCAACCTTCTATTTTTTTCCCTGGCACGGTAATCAAGTCACATGCCCAAGCGAACTCTGGTAGCATATAATACTTGTGGCTTCACTCTCCTCATGAAGAATGGTGAACGCAAAATCATTTGGCACGTTTCTTTCTTGTTATGTAGTTAAACTCGGGTGAATGACCAAGGAGAAACTAAGGGAAAATCCTCAGCTCTCTCTATGCAGACCGAAGCAATCTAGCAAGGAATCACACTATTCAAAATCATATCATTTTCTCAGTAGCAAGAATGAGATTTCGGATCTTCCAGGGTGAGCGAAACTTACACTCCCCTCATTTTGGAGAAAGGTGTTGGCATAACAAATTTTTCCATAACTAATTCTTGATACAACTGTTTTTGTAAAACATGGTAATTAAAAAAAATGTAAATTACAATGATTTACAGGGATGTTACATTTCTTTTCTTTTTTTGATTTAGAAAATTTTAAAAAACAACACTTCTAAATAATTTCATGACGAGTGTCAATTTTTATTTAGAGAAAAAAAAAAAAACAAAAATACATAAATTTTATTAGTCAAGTCTACCTAACCAAATTCATCATAGCTGTGAAAATAAATATCACTGTCTTTTGGAAAAGCACAATTTCGCGTAAATCGTATGTCATACAACGCTATTATGACTTTAAACATCTTGTATGTTATTCTCAATTATGTATTAGATATCATATTCATCCAATATATTTATGAGATATTCTTTTGTAATTTTTTTTAATCTTTTGTTGTGAACTTAATTTCATTTTTATTAAAGAAAAATTAAGGGCGGTCAAAATTCTATTAAATTGCACTTATAATATATCGTCAAATTATTTTACCATTAGTGATTTTGCAATAAAGTGCACACATATATTATATATATTTTTAAGTAATAAAATAAGGTTTTTATCAAATGTATTGGGTTGTTTACAATTTATTATGAAAATCAAACCATTTTAAAAAGTTAACAAATATAACAATATATCATTTTTTAAATTAATTAATTAATTAAAATATATATCATTATAATTAAACCATCCAAATTTTATTTTAATTATTATCAAATATTTAAAATAATAATTAATTAGAATATGTATAATTATAATTAAACTCGTTCAATTTTATTTTAAATATAAGTTTATTAAATATTATCAAATATTTTTTTTAAATAAATTAATTAGTTAAAATATATATAATTACAATTAAATTTAATATATAATTTTTTGGTCATGAAGGAATTACCGTTTGATATCAATTGAATAATTTAAAAAATGCACATTAAAAAAATTGATCCCTCTTAGTTTCATAAATTCGAGTTTAAAATGGATATTAAGTGATTTTAATAAATTTCTAAAATATATGATGAATATCCTATTATAACTAGAGCCTTTATTGTTACTCGTATAGGGTGTCATGGAAGGGATGACTTATAAGTGGGGGAGGGCATGGTTACCATCCCACCAAGAAAAAATGTCGGTAACATGGTCAACCCTCCCGTAAGGTTTTAATTGTGCACAAGTGTGGATGCTTTAATTGTGTGCAATTGCTTGGTATAATGTGGTGTTGTCGTTTCAGTTTGTAGACCATGACATGCATGCCAAGTTGTGAAGGCAAAGGAGTGGAATGCTTGCAACAGGAACGAAAATCAGTCATGGCATGCTTCAGGTTTGAATTCTCAAGTTGTGCTTTGTTACGACACTCCATAATTAGAGATTATGGTTGTAGGCTCTTGGTTTTGGGATTTCTTACAAGAGAGTCATAGGTTTGGCTATAAATTGAGCGGCTAGTGCAACCTCTCTCTATTATCTCGCTATTTCCATTTGGGTCATTTCTCCTCTCTGGCCTTTTTGTTGATTTTATGCACTTTCCCTTCAATTTCCAAAGCTTGGTTCTCATGTGGGCTCCCTTGCTTCTAGATGCCCATTTTTACTCCCTAATTAGGTATTCCCCTTACCCCCTCCGCCCTCTTTCCCACAACTCTATGTTCCTCTTTAATCGTAGAATTAAGGCATCAGTGTTATTTTGGACAAGAATTTGAGGCCACTTCTTTGTGTACATGCCCCTCAACACTCTCAATTGTGTCCCTTCCTTGCATTGGAGCCTATCCTTCGTATTCCTCGTCTCGCTTGTAATTCTCACTCCTTCACCTCTTCGAGACTCAACTTTGACCCTAGCGTTATGTGGAAGTCCAATATGCCTAAACAACGAGCCAAGGCATGTCAGGGAGTTGCCTACTATAGAGCAATGAACTCTTGTGCCCAAAAAATTGTAAAGGTATCTGCACAATCTTATAGAGACCGCATCCGGCCTCAAATTCAAGAAGAGACAGCTAAGGAAGAGCGAGACATCACTATGGCGAGGGATTTTTTGTCAAATATTGAGATTACAGGTGACTTTGATAAGTGGATACCAAATATCGGGCACACCAGGGGACGACTTAATTAGTACATACACACTATTAACCTCTATTAACACATGAAAATATTTTTGGGGAGAGTTCTACTTGAGAGAAACGAAGCTCACTGGGAGATCTTGATGATGCTCAACAATCTTCAAATCATGGGTCAAGGTTTGGATCGATATGTTCAAAGAATTGAAGGCCACTTAGGCCTCTCTCCATATCTAGGCTACTCACTAGGGAGTAACAAAGAGCCCATTGTTGTTAAGGAAAAAGAATCTTCAAAAGTCGGTTGATGATTTTCTGCATACTTCACTACTAGTTACTTTTATGATAGTTTTTATAATTATATGACTTTGCTTGTTTTAGTTGGTCTTAGGCCTAAAGCATGCCATGCAATATTTTTAGTTTTCAAAAAGATTTTTTGGATGCTTAAAAAGCTATGTTTCAACCACTAGTATGGTCTCCCTAGTGGCACACCAAACCAAATATATATATATATATATATATATATATATATATATATATATATTCTTTAGTCTCTAATGAAATGTAACTCTTTTAAAGAAAAAGAAAAAAAAACAAAAACAAAAAACTAGAATTTCAAGATTTAACCTCAAATTTTTTCACCAAATTCCAACACAAAAAACTCCAAAAAATAGCCTATACTTAATTATTTATTAAAATCTCTAATTCTTTTTTATTTTCTCTTATAATAAAATAATATAAATAATATAAATAAATAAATAAAATACGATTTTATATTTATTTTTATTTTAAGTTTAAAATTAATTATAATAAAGATATATTTTAGTCTAAGTTGTCCTCTATTGAAACTCTTCAGCTCCTGATTCTTCCTACTGTTTTGTTTTAGTTATGGTTGATTTGAGTATGTGTTAGGTTTTAATGGATGGAGTTGTTTATTTAAATAAAATAAAATTTAATAAAATCATATAATTGGAGTGTTTGAATTGTATTTTTATAATACAATCAAAAATTCTCACTCAAAATAACTGTAATCTAGATTAAAAAAAAAAAAAAACAACAACAACAACCTTTATCCAAATTTTTATTTCTGAATTATTATGTGGTTCATTCCAAGCACTTCTCTTTTTTCTCAGAAGAAAAATCATTCCAAGCACTTCTCAACCATTGAGGCACGTAGGGATCTCTGGTAGCCCCGCCATTTCTGCAAGGGCTGCCACCGCTACTGTACCAGGGGGAGTCCTCAGAAGCGTACCCGTCGGTGGTAGCTGCAGGAAAAACAAGAAAATACCATGGCCATAAATAGAGCAGTGCGCAAAATTTTGAAACCAAATTTCTGAATGGTCCCTTTCCGTCCAGTATATGAGGTTTGAGCAACTTGAAGAAACTTCAATAGGGTGTAAATTACCTTGAAGGGAATCTGCCATCGACCCTTATGAATTGCAATGAGCTTGAATATTTGAATCTTACCCACAATTCTTTGTCTGGTACTTTACCAAACTTCTCTCCATTGAAATCCCTGTAAACTCTAGATTTGACAATCAACAACTTCACAGGTTCATTCTCTGCTTATATGGGGAATTTACCAAAGTTTACCTCTTTGAGCGTGGCAAACAATCCATTCAGTCCAGGAAACATACCTGAACAACTAAACTTGGTGGAAATAACCTCGAGAGCTGGTAATCTTACATTTCTGCAATATTTTGATGCATCAAAGAACATGCTTAGCGGAATTATTCTAGACGAAGTTGGCAATTTAAGAAACCATGTTTCCTTAAAGCTCTACATGAACCAATTGTCAGGTCAGATTCCTGAAAGTTTTGGGGAATTCGCATATCTTGTAGGTTTATCACTGCATCAGAACAATTTCACAATTTCAGAAAGTTTAACTTGCTCGATGTTTCTCAGAACCAATTCAGTGACACACTCCAAAAGACGTGTAGAGGAGGAAATCGGCAAAAGTTTATAGTTCTCCATAATTTTTTTACAAGAGAGTTGCCTGAAACTTATGGATATTGCAATATTGCAAAACTCAGATTCGCTTCAGAGTTAAAAACAACAATCCGAGTGGTCCAATGCCCAAAGAAATGTGGCGACTGCCCAATGTTAAAATTATTGATATAAGCTTCAATAATTTCGTTGGTGAAATTGGTTTCGAGATCGCAAATCCGAAGGAATTATCAGAATTGTATACTCAGAATAATCAATTGTTAGGGATGCTGGTACGAAAGGTCAACACGGCAAAGGTATTGGTCAAATTTGAAGGAAACAATAATAGCTTTACAGGTCTAATACCAAAAGAAACAGGTAATTTGAGGGAGTTGACTAATCTGTATATTTGCATAACCGCCTAGTTTAAAAAAGCAACAGAATGGTTTAGAATTTGGCAAAGATTTTGAAAAAATTCGGTAAAGATTTTGAAAAAATCTTGTTTACAGTTGTTAAACTTCAGTGTTTTGGATGTCCTAAGAGTTTCAACTTCAGTGTTTTGGGTGTCATAAGGGTTTTTGATAGTGTTGAATCCATTTCCACTATCAAAAATACAACTCAAACACTCCAAGTACCTGATTTTTTGAATTTTATTTTACCGAATTCTGGCAAAAAACCACTGTCCAAACTATTCTGTACGCTGGATAGACAACTTCTTTGCAGAACAAAGAACAACATGTTAATCTTGATGCACTAAAACTCAATTCTCTCAATTCTCTTGATCTTTCCAATAATAAGTTAATTGGGCCTGATCCAGATTCAGTGATTAATGAGGTAACTAGACAGATTTTCTGAAAATCAACTTGACTTAATTTAAGTCAAATATACTTTGATGCTTTGCACAAAAATAACGAGGACAAGATTAAACGCAAGTGGCATGGATTTGAATAATACGGTACGATGTTGCATTGGGGAGCCACTCATGGATTAGCATATCTTCACCATGATTGCTTGCTTGCAATTATTCATACGGACGTAAAATCTTCCAATATTTTGTTGGATAAAATTTTATTTCGAGTTTTCACTTGTGTTGCAAGTGGACACTAAGTATATGCTTAGTGATAAACCAACTTGGACATCGCTCCTTTACAAGTAGTGGAATAAATCATTGATTAGAATGGATTCTCTTTTGAAATGGGAATTAATAACCCTTTTTAGTCGTGGCCTTTGAATTAACAATACTTTTTTAATCCAAAAACTTTTAATTATAAGCAAGTTCAAAGTAAAAATTTTGGTACTTTATGAGATAATGTTGAGTGAAACAAGAGCAACTCCCATTGAAGTAATTGCTATGGTGCGGCTCATAAGATATCTAAAGAGAATTGAGCAAATGGGAGTAGGTAGATGGCTTAATGTTATCTTCAAGGAAGGCATGAGTGAAAGAAAGAAAACATGGGTGAGACAAAATTACACATGGATGTAGAAATTTATTAATGTTGATATGTATTACCGCATTTTCCTGATCTAACAAATTAATCTTATATTAAATACAAAATCCTTCCACTTAATTCTTTGCAGAAATTAAATCGCCAATTGCAAACACATGAAGAAAATCAATCTCACATAAACAAGATGTTTTACCGAGAAATCTTAAAGCTAAAAACCCCAAATATCATATATTATGTATATCAATGGAATCATGTAACAATCTCATACAAAGCTTAGTACATCAAGCTCTCAGTACAATATACAATCGTCACACACTATCATGCAGAAATTTGCATATCTATGCACCAATTTCTTGCCTCCTCGACACCGCTCCATCAAGCGTAATCCCCGTCAAGAAGACCCCTGAATGAATTTGATCCTGCCTTGCTTGCACTACACAATCCTCATTGGAAACTCCAATGTCTGTGTAGATGCATTGAATGGATCACTATAGTCACAACAAATAGTCCATCTCACCCTTTCACCTATCTCTCCACTGGGTCTCCATTGGAACTGACATGCAAGTAGTTAACTGTTGTATTTGTTCAGTTACAAGTGAGTCACTAGTTGTGAATTAATTAACTAATTAATTCACTGAACTCTTACTAGTGTATCATGAGTTACAACTAGCACAACTAAGTTTAACTTACTTAACTAAGTTAAACTAAATAACAACTCCCATAACTACTCTTCCAACTCTGTCACAACTTGCCACTATCAGTTATAATTGAGTCCTCCATGCATGAGTCACCAACCACCCTAGGAATTGCATAATTCCTTCATCCCACTGATGTGCCACATCTGTTCACTGAAATAAAGTGCTCCAATAGAATAAGTTGATATTTAGAGTCTGATTACTATTAAAGGCTAATAATAATTGACATGCGATCTATTTTTAGATATGTAATCTAAAAATAGACTTTGCCTATATGTCTAAAAATTGAATCTCATCTATTTTTCTCATTTGATCAACCATCTACAAATAGCTTCCTACTACATATAGAATATGCTCACCATGTCTAAAAATAAACATACACCTAAAAATAGCCTGCGAGCCCCACTTAGTGAAGGTGATTAATTTTCACTAAGCTCATCATCTTGTTGAATCTCAACACTCCCTCTCAACAAGATAGGGATTATCCTTCACCCCGATCCTGCCTCTATGGTATTCAAATTGTCTCCTGCTAAGCGTCTTCGTCAGAATATCTGCATCATGATCTTCCGTAGGAATGTACTGAAGCAACATGATCTTCCGCTGCACACAATCTCTGATATGATGATACCGGATTTCTATATGCTTAGATCTATCATGAAACACAGGATCAATCGAGAGTTTAATGCAACTTTGATTATCATAATGTATCACTGTAGGATCTACATGAGACCCGAACAAACCGACTAGGATCTTCCTCGTCCAGATAGCCTCACATGCAGCTTGACTTACTGCGATGTATTCTGCTTCCGCTAAACTGAGTGCCACGGATCTTTGTTTCCTTCTGTACCAAGAAACTGTTGTAGATTCAATACTGAAAACCCCTCCTGATGTGCTCTTTTTTTCTGTTGGGTTGCCTGCCCAATCTGCATCTGTGAAGCCATGCAACTTCACCTCATCCGTATGTCTGTACCATAAGACATACTCAGATGTGCCCCTGAGATACCTCAGGACATGCTTGCCAACCTTCCAAAAGAGCTTGGTAGGCTTAACCATCGCTTGAATAAGTTGGTTCAGTGCATAGCATATGTCTGGTCTTGTATTAGCTAAATACATGAGCAAACCCACCAACTGTCGATAAACAGTGGCATCTGCTACCTCTGTCGATGTAGCATCATTTTTCCTCCAATTTCCTGGAATAGGAGTATCCATGGGCTTGCAGTCCTCCATGTGAAACTTACCAAGTATCTCCCGAGCATACTTTCCTTGAGACACAAACAGTTCACCTTCTCGCTGCCAAATTTCCAATCCAAGTAAATAATGAAGGAGGCCCAAATCCTTCATCTCAAACTCCTTTGCAAGGTCCTCCTTGCATGAGTGTATCAACTGCTCATCACCCGTTAGTATTAAATCATCAACATAAAGAACAATAATTAAAAGCTTACCCTCCACCACAATTTGGTATAAGTTTGCATCCGCCTCACTCTTGGTGAAGCCAAGTCCGGTGAAATAGCTGTCGATCCAAGTGTACCAAGCACGTGGTGCTTGCTTCAGCCCATACATCGCTCTTTTGAGTCTGCACACATGTGAATTGCTGCTGAAGATCTCAAATACTTTAGGTTGCTCATTGTACACTTCTTCCTCAATTATCCCATTAAGGAATGCAGTCTTCACATCCATTTGATGAATGTGCCAACCCATCTGCGCTGAGAGAGCAAGGATGGTCCTTATGGATCGTCTGACAGGTGCAAAGGTGTCTTCATAATCAATCCCCTCGATATGTGAGAAGCTCTGGGAAACAAATATTTCCTTATACTTCTCGACGCTCCCATCAGCAGCTTGCTTTACCTTGTAGATCCATCTTGAACCTACCACTGATTGACCCACCGACCTTGGAACAATCTCCCAAGCATTGTCTCTGACAATGGAGTCATGCTCCTCCACCATGGCATCTACCCATATGGGCTCTTGCGCTGCTTCCTCAAAGGAAGATGGCTTTGTCACGATACATTTTCTCATAAGAGCCATGTATCTAATAAATCGTTCAGGTGACTGTCTCTGTCTGTGCTGTGATGTAGGGACTCCTACATTCTCTGCCGCATCAAGCTTCAGTCTCTCAGCTTCTGTGGTACGCTTTCTGCCTGTTCTGATGTTTGGTTCTGCATGAGTGGACTCCTCCACTCCATGAATCTCCTCCTGTGGCTAATCCACATCTAGAGGCTCATCTTTGGGAGCAAGTAGTTCCTCTTCTGCATGCAAGTGTAGCTCCCTCTCAAGCGACAACTTCATGGCCTTCACCTCATTGAATTTTATATCCCGTCGCACCACAGTCATTCGACTGTTTGGCAAATACACAAGATAATTATGGGGTATTTCTGTGTACCCCACAAATATCCCAACTTCTGTAGTCCGCTCCAGCTTCTTCCTAGCGTCCTTCACATGAACATAAACAGATGAGCCAAAATTATTTAAATGAGAAACATGTGGTTTCTTACCGATGAAATCTTCTTCAGGTGTACTCATGCCAAGTACTCTATGAGGACAATGGTTTTTCACATAAACCGTAGTGTTGCATGCTTCCGCCCACAAGTGTATTAGCAGGCCCTGGTCATGCAGCATAGCTCATGCAGCACCCACGATCGTTTTGTTCTTCCTCTCCACGACTCCACTCTGTTGTGGGTTATGAGGCGCTATGAGTTCTCTTCGAATTCCTTCTTTGCTACAGAAGTCTTTGAATTCATTCGAGATATATTCACCACCATTATCGCTCCATAGAGCCTTCACTTGCTTCCTTGACTCCTTCTCCACTAATGCTTTAAACTCACAGAACTTTGAGAATGTTTGATCCTTCTTCTGCATGAAGAAGATCCAGTATCTACTAGAATAGTCATCAACAAAAATAACATAATACATGTGTTTTTTTGTTGAAGCAACCAAGAAAGGTCCACACACATCTGTGTGAATTCTCTCCGAGATCATCAAAGCACGGTTCTCCTTCTCATGAAAGGTGGTATTCACAAACTTACCCATAGTACACCCCTTGCACTGATCTGACTACGCAAGGGTACCCTTGGGAAATCTTCAAGGCGCCATGGTGAAAATGGCCCAATTTCCTGTGCCATAATTCGCCCTCATCCCGACTCACCACTTCTTCTGCTTTGCCCATCATTGCAGCACATCCATCTACCTCCAAATTGTAGAGATTCTTAACTTGAATCTCTATCCTCTTGGTTTGACCCGTTGTTTTATGTCACAGGAAAGCTTTTCCCTTGCTAAAAACAACGTCATAACCTCTGTCCTCCAACATTGCGACTGAGACCAAGTTTTTCTTCAGACCTGGAACATGCATAACATCTTTCAACAGAAATGGTTTAATTGACTCCCTCTCAAAGGTAATGGTTCCAATTTCAGTCGCACTGTATCTACCATCGTCACCCATCTCTATATGCATTTGGAGATCTTTCTCCTCCAAGTCACTAAACAACTACTTGTCTCCCGTCATATGGAAGGAAGCACCATTATCAAGATACGACAATGATCCCATTGCGCTTGAAACCAAGCATGCAATCAAAGAGAAATCAAGTTCAAATTGCAAGGCAAGGGCCTCACTAGCTACAGCTCCAGTAGCCTTCTTGTTCTTCTTTTTCTGTGGGCAGTTAGTGGCGAGATGCCCGTGTTCGTGACAGTGAAAACACTTCACCTTGGACAAATCCAGCTTCTTGCCTTTAGCCTCGGATTTTGGATGGGATTTATTCCCCTTCCCTTTCTTTGATTTGGCAGCCAAAGCACAATTCTTTTTATCATCATTCTTTGATGAAGATCCATCCCTGGTATTCCTCCTTATCTCCTCTTACACTAGATCCGACCAAAGTCGCTCCCAATCCGGCAGTTTCTCCCGTCCATTGACAAAGTCTTCGTAGTTGTGCCAACTCATCGGAAGCCCAAGGAGAGCCAAGCTCACCAAGTCATCATCCGCACCTGTAATTCCCACACTCCCCAACTCATCCCTACATTGGACAAACTTTGTGAGATATTTTGGAATATTGTCGCCCTTCTCCATTTTGATTTTTCTAAGCTTATCTTTCAGCGCCAACTTCCTATGGTCGCTGCTGCTTTGGAAAAGATATGTCAAAGCCTTCCACATTGCAAATGGAGTGGCTTTCCCGTGAAGTTTTGACATAATATGGTCTTTCACACCTTCCAACAGAATTCTTCTTGTCTTCGCTACCTTCTTTTTCCAGGCGTCAAGTAATGCAGCATCCGTGGAAGTAAGCTTTGGAACATCGCTATCGATGAACTCCTTCAGACCATTATCTTCAAGCACCGCCTCCATCTTATCCTTCCACGCTATGTAGTTAGAACTTCCCTCAAGCGCATACTCCAACCGCAACCCATTGAAATCCATTTCATTGAATACTCAACTGTCGCACCAAGAAATATCTGCAACAAATTCGAATTGTCCACCAACACAAAACTCAACACCGCTTGAATATTGCAATCTCCGGTGATTAACACTGCTCTGATACCATGTAGAAATTTATTAATACTAATATGTATTACAGGATTCTCTTGATCTAACAAATTAATCTTATGTTAAATACATAATCCTTCCACTTAATTCTTTGTGAAAATTAAATCACCAATTGCAAACACATGAAGAAAATCAATCGCACATAAACAAGATGTTTTACCTAGAAAGCTTAAAGCTAAAAACCCCAAATATCATATATTATGTATATCAATGGAATCATGTAACAATCTCATACAAAGCTTAGTACATCAAGCTCTCAGTACAATATACAATCGTCACACACTGTCATGCAGAAATTTTCATATCTATGCACCAATTTCTTGCCTCCTGACAGCCTGCATCCACTGCGCAATCCCTGCTGAAGAAGACCCCTGAATGAATTCGATTTTGCCTTGATTGCACTGCGCAATCCTCATTGGAAACTCCAATCTCTGTGTAGATGCATTGAATGCATCACTATAGTCACAACAGATAGTCCATCTCACCCTTTCACCTATCTCTCCACCGGGTCTCCACTGAAACTGACATGCAAGTAGTTAACTGTTGTATTTGTTTAGTTGCAAGTGAGTCACTAGTTGTGAATTAATTAACTAATTAATTCACTGAACTCTCACTAGTGTATCATGAGTTACAACTAGCACAACTGAGTTTAACTCACTTAACTGAGTTAAACTAAATAACAACTCCCATAACTACTCTTCCAACTCTGTCACAACTTGCCACTGTCAATTATAACTGAGTCCTCCCTACATGAGTCACCAACCACCCTAGGAATTGCGTAATTCCTTCAACCCACTGATTTTCCACATTTGTTCACTGAAATAAAGTGCTCCAAGAGAATAAGTTGATATTTAGAGTCTGATTATTATTAAGGGCTAATAATAATCGACATGCGATCAATTTTTAGATATGCAGTCTAAAAATAGACTTTGCCCATATGTCTAAAAATAGAATCTCATCTATTTTTCCCATTTGATCAACCATCTACAAATAGCTTCCTGCTACATATAAAATATGCTCACCGTGTCTAAAAATAGACATACACCTAAAAATAGTCTGCGGCCCCCACTTAGTGAAGGTGCTTAATTTTCACTAAGCTCGTCATCTTGTTGAATCTCAACAATGGATGCAAAAATGGAATATCTACCTCAATGCTTGTCCCACAAATAGCAAGGAGCTAAAGAATTTTGTTATGGAGAAGTTTCGTAAACATGTATGGGGAAAAGAGTTGGGTAGAAAGAAGAAGTACTACATTGAAGAATTCAACCCTACTTATGATCTCTAACAAAAAGAGTACATTGGAGCTAACATTTTCTGGAGGGCAAAGGTTCTTATTGCTTAATTAAGAACCAACTCGCATCATCTTCGATGTGAAATAGGACGGTGGAAAAGGCCTAAAGAAGCTTGGGAAGAACGAGTGTGTACATTTTGCACGTCTGGGGCGGTGGAATCGGAAAAAACATTTCATTTTGGAATGTGATGCATTTAAAGACATCATAAAAAGTTATGGGAATATGTTAGCATCGGTTCCTTGGAATTTTCTTTTCAGCGATGAGACTGTTGGAAGGTTGGGCCAGCGCATCATCAATTTGAATAAGAAAATAAATAAAATGCAAAAGGCAAAAAATAGGGAACTCATAGTCCCACAGACTATTTTTAGTCTCGTGGATGTTAAAATTTCATTTCAAAATGTAGGTTTGAACTTTTGGAATCCTGTGTGATGTGTTTGACGAGCCCAACGTTTCGAGTGAACACTTCACCCATCTTCAGTAGTAAGAAGCTTAGCGTTAGATAGGAAGAGTGCAGATGTTGAAAGAATAAATAAGACATAATCTAGTTGTTAAAATTCAAAGAAGTGACTGGAAGTCAAAATTAGTTGTTGGAGAGAAATGATTAAAATAATAATAAATTGCATTATTAAATAACAAATATTAAATTAATATATAAGTTAATCTCTTGTTTTAAAACTAATAATAATTATGTAAATACGTTTATTAAAAGTATTATTTTGCTTAATTGGAATTAGATTTATATTAAATGTTTTACTATTTCAAGTGTGAGGCATGTAGGTTTTCAATGGAAAGGGCAGTTTATATATGTTTTTTTTTCATTCAATTTCTTGGATGGCTCCATAATTATGTTTTTAATTGAATTTATAGGATGGCTTCATAATGTATTCCTCATTGAATTTTTCCTAAAGATTTGAATGTTGCATGGTTAGTTTTACCGTGAGGGTTTGAATATTATTTTTTGTTTTGTTTTGAAAGACTTGTGGCAATTTAAAGAGTGCCTATGTAATATTAAGTTTATAGAGAGAGAGAGAGAGTATATGTGCAATATGAAGCTACTCGCTTATTTTCTTAATGTGAATTAGCCCATATTTATTTTGAGAAATTGTTGTCACACTCATCTCCATATATATATATATATATATATATTCTCATTCAATTTCTTGGATGGCTTCATAGTTTTGTTTTTAACTGAATTTTTACAATGGCTTCATAATTTATTTCTTATTAAAGTTTTCCTAAAGATTTGAATGTTCATGTTAGCTTTGCCACTGTTTAGGGTTTGAATACTATTTTATGTTTTGTTTTGAAGGACTTATGACAATTTTAGAGTCTTAAAAAGTGCCAGTGTAATATTAAGTTTTTTTTTTAGATTTATCTTTTTTAAAAACAAATTATATGGTATGTGTTTTGAAATTCTGCATATATTAAAAGTGTCACTAAATTTCAATTTCACAAAGTTGTAGTAGTGCAACAAAAACATCAACTGAAATACCTTGTACTCAAAAGAGCTCCCTCCCCAAAATGTGTTGAATTTCATTGAAAAAAATTGTTGTTGTATGTCCTCCTCATGAACATCCAACATAATGAGTCATTTGGAGGATACATGGTAAAATTTGTCCATGATATCACATCTTCGAATTTCTTGCCCGAGTAAAATTGTGTACTAACCATTATCTGGGAGTTAGCATTTGGTAATGAAAGCATAGTCATTTAGGAATAAAGCAATGTGAGGAGGTTCTCCCTCGTCTTATTTATTGTTTTATTTATGCTTTTATTACTTTTATTTTATGATATCCAGGGCTGATTAGAAAATAGTTCATCCATTAAACAATACCTTTATGTCAAATTGATGTGTGGCAATTTAATCTCCCCAAAATTAGTTTCCACATCACAATTTTCAGCAAGAAACTTAACGTTAATGTATACAATTTAGAGTTTTTTTTATTTACAATTTTGTGTGTATGTAATTTGTAAATTTCGTAGAGCCTTTCTATCTTCTATTTTTTAAAGAGCAAGTTGTTATACATATTCTATTGGATAAGGTAGCCTCAACCTGCTCGAAGGAAACCAGGTCTGTTGGCCACCTCAGAGAGTTAAAAGACAACCAAAACTGATATTGTTTTTTCC
Organism: Pinus albicaulis; assembly: GCA_034641835.2. Lineage (NCBI taxonomy): Eukaryota > Viridiplantae > Streptophyta > Pinopsida > Pinales > Pinaceae > Pinus > Pinus albicaulis. Next base: position 315,465 of record JAXQQM020061113.1, read on the forward strand.
TTCTACTTACTACTTTAATTACTTTACTATGTCCATAAAAGTTGCAATTGAAACAGAAATTGTTACTCCTATCTGCCAAAAACATAAAAAGTTATAAACTAAGAAAGATTATCCATCCAAAGAATCCACAAGAGTTGGGTCATTTGCAGTAGATCCCGACATCTCCACTTGCTGCATGCTTTGGAGTTGGCGCTCAATCCTCCCAATTTGAGCAGTTGCTTGAACCTGTGCCTTAGCCATCTCGCGAATGTCCTGTTTTATCTACTGTAATTCAAAAAGCACTGTTGGGTTGCCTTCCCTTTCTTGCATACTCGACATTGCCTTTGCTAATACACATTTTAATTTCCAATAAGTCTTGACTGATTTCTGAAACAAAGATACATGACCTCTTGTATTTCCTGGGTCGGAAATAAAATCCATTTTGGCCTCCTGTTGTTTGAGGTCCTCATCGTCATCATCACTTTGTCTCTCCCAACCCTGAATAGTATTTCGAATATGCACTGGATTTCTTGAATCATAAAGATCAGCTATGTTTTCCAAAATTTGCTTATTGCTCTTCCTGCCTCGCTTGTTGGGTCCTGCACTCTGTATTGTTTGTTGATTCTTGCCTATGCTTGTGTCTTTTCTTTTACCTGCTTGACCTTTTTCCATTATGGTCCGGTAGAGAAGATCCCCTATAAAACTGTATAGACCAGAGAATGATCAGAAACAAGACAGTGATAGTCATTGGTGGTTGCCACAGGATTCACACTTATTTGAGCAAACAGAGTTTGCATACCATAATTGAAATTACCCAAAGGAACATGCTTTCCCGACCCGTTACTAACAGTAATCCACAGATGAGTTAACGAAAACAAAGATTGAAAGTAAATAAGACTATGCCCGCGAATTTGGTTTCTCAGCCAATTACAAACAGTAACCCATTTAGAAACAGTGACCCATTTACAAACAGTGCCCCATTGATAAACATTGACCCATTGATAATTTAACAAAACCAGAGATTGTACTAAAACACGACTATGCAAACCAACTTGATTTCGCAGACCATAACATACAGTGACCCACAGGTAATGTAATGGAAATAGGGTTTGAGGCCAAACACGACTCCACAGACACCTAGACCTACCTTTACCCTTCCAAGCAGTCCAAATACACCAACATTGCATGTAGGTCTGATCTCCCTTGTAGTTTTGCGAAAATTGAAATACCTTAACATGTCCTTTCATTTCAGTAAAAGATAAATACCTATACATACAGACATGCAACTTATCGCCTAAGTCAAAGTGCAAATTAAACCAAGGCATTTTAGAATTGCAGAGATTATGAAAAACAAGGGCGAGAGGGCTACAGAAATAGGGTTCTATGTCCCTACCTACAACCTCTACCATTGCCTAAAAACCAAATGAACATAATAAGACTACAGAATATGGACAATTCCTTCCATTGAAAACACATAACAATACAGATACTCCTTTAGAACCATCTTCTTCAATTTCCAGAATGAGAGCAGGAAATTTGAATTGGGAGTTAAGAGTCACGAAAACCATTACATACCAATAAGCCCTCCAACAGCGTTGCAGAAATCCTTCCGCCTGTAATCCTTCCGCCGCAACGTGAGACTGTTCGCGCTGAGCTCTTGTATGGATTACAATGAACTTGCAGTGATGGAAAATTACCTTATTATTTTTCCCTCCCCGCTCCCGGCGTAATTTCCCATTATCACCTGACAGTCCTTGATGGCGTCGGACGACAGTTTTCATTCGCATTAATGTTTTTCGTGGCTAGGACCTCCAACGCTTCTCCATTACCATTACACATGATGGACCGTCAGATGTCCACCTCCACGTGGCACTGACCGACTCCCACCACTCCCTTCATGGCACCCCGATCGAGATTGTTCTTGGTCTTTTTCCAAGATAATCTGAAGTGATTGTAACTCTACATTCCATCCATGGTGATGTTGATTTATATCTAACTACTGGCCCTCATTCTTACAACTCCAATTAGCTAAAAAATCAGTCGCCTCATTATCTCCTCTACGAACATGTTTGGGGATTACATAACCTATTTGGAGAAGGAGTTGGCCAATTTCTTGAATTAATCTTGTTGTGCACCAGATTTGACTGATTCTATCCCAATGAGTGCCTTGCTAAAGTTTTGCAATATCCCTGTTGTCATTGCCGAGTCACCTTCTACTATGACTCTTTCGTAATTCTCTAGAACTGCTATTGTAAGGCCCTATTTGACTGCCATTAATTCAGCTTCATTGTTTGTAGCAAATTTAATCGCCATTGCATATATCCTGCAAACATATCCTTGAGAGTTTTTGAGTATGCCTCCTGTCCCTGCCTTCCCAGGGTTTCCTTTAGAGGCACCATCATAATTTAATTTAATAAATCCCAGAGGTGGTGGCCGAAAAGTGTTTAATATATTCTGTTGTTGGGGCTTGAACTTCCATAATGATAATGCTAGCATTTGGGGTTTTAGGTTCAGTTTTGCTAGAATTCTATTCTCCTTAGCATTCACTACCCAATCATCATCTGACCAATGTTCTACCAATATTGTTTCTCTGATATTTTCCAGTATCACTTTCCAAAACTGAGCTACATTCCTCTCTTCCCCTCTAAAAATTCTATGGTTTCTTTATTTCCATATCCCCCAAAGTATAAATACTATTGATAACCTCCAAGCATGATTGAGGACTTCACTTTTGTACCCTCCTTTCCTCCATTTACAGATAGTTTCATTTATTCTTGTATTGTCTCTATCCGTTTGTTCAGAAATCATTTCGTTGTTCTACCATATATCCTTTGCCAGTTTGCATGTATTAAATAGATGTTCAATAGTTTCCTCCTCTGTTTTACACATCATACAGAGAGTAGATCCATGGATTCCTTTGTGCTGCAAATGATCCCAAGTCAAAGTCTTCTGATGGCTTAATAACCACAAGAAATATTCTACTTTAGGCCAAAATTTCGCTCTCCATATTTTATGCCAAATTGGTACCGCAATATCCTGATGATTATTTGATTTGAGATAGTAGCCTTCTTCTATTGTGAACGTGCCTTTGGACCTATAACCCCATCTCAAAATATCTTCTCCATTTGTAGCTACTAATTTTATGGTTTTCATTTCCTTATCAAACTTATTCCATTGCGCTATGTCTGGGGCATTTTTATTTTATAAATAAAAATTGTTGTAGTCTAACTAGACTGCTTTTTTGCCCTCAAAATCATGGAAATTCTGGTAAGATTTTAAGAAAATCTGGCAGTGATTTTTGTAAATCCACGTTATAATTACCAAACTTTAATATTTTGGGTGCCCTAGAGGTTTTTGATGGTGCTGAATCCATTTCTACCATCAAAATCATGATTCAAACATTGTTTTTGTAAGATTTCTTAAATTTTTTTGGCTTAGATTCCAGCCAATTTTGGTCGTCTGGGCAATTCCTCCATCTCGTTAGATTATTTGTGTTATCAAAAAGATTTTTTAAATTATGTGGTTGATTTCTAATTGTAAAATTTAGTGATAAGCATGCATTCCTAAATTTTCTATTCTTTGAGTGTATCTTTGCACCTTTAAAGGCAATTGTTAATTTATTTGTTTAAAATTAATTATATTGAAGACATTTTTATTTAAGTTCAAATTTTATTATGTGGGCAGCTCAATTGGTATTCAGAGATATGTGAAATTGTTGAAACTTGAGAGCCCCAGGTTCAAATCTCCCTAATGTGGTTGGTGCTACGGGGAGGAGTACAGAATGTAGCCACCGAGAAATTTACTGGTAGTTGCATGTTAGGTGGGTTGAGAGATTTATTGGTAGTTATGTGTTCGGCGGGTTGATAGGTTCCTCTCGGTTACAAAAAAAAACAAGGATTTTTCCCATACATGTGAACCAAACCAAAAGTACTAGTCAAACAAGATTGGTTACCACTTGTCACGTCTCACTAGCACAATCGATTGAGGGTGGGCCTTGTCAGCAAGGTGACCCAGGATCAAACCTTACGGGGGTGGTTGTGCTCTGTGCTATGGGGAGGAGACATGTGAAAAATCAAGTGAGCTAAAGGTTGGTGTAGCCTAGGCTAGGTACGATCTGCGGGTGACTTTAACGGCTCAGATACCCTTGGGTCGCGGCTCCTCAAGCCACAGATCAACCCTAAAAGATCACACACAACTTGACAAACAAACAAACAAAAAAAATCAACTACCACTTAGGGGAGAGATGTCCAATGTTGTGGAGGGACCAGTAATTTTTATAGTACTGGTCCCATCAACCCACCAAAAATAGACATATATGCAACCAATAATTAAACATAAAGAAATAACTTGAAGTCCAAATATATATTAAATTAAGTCCAAAATTTCCCAAGTCATTGAGTGGGCCCACAACTGTCCATAAATAGTTTAATAAGTATCAAGATTACAAATCCTATTATGTCAACTAGAAAACTAATAAAACCATTTTTCCTTCCAAAATGGTCAAGTCAATAAGTACAAAAAGCTAGTCACTTCATCCCATATGATCAGCCTTGATGCTGTGTATGACAAGTAAATATCAATACCTGCACATAATAAAAGGAAATGTATGTCAGCCATAACTGTTGTTTTATTCAACATTTAAACCCATTGTGTTCAATAAATGACACCCACCCAATAACAACATTTAAACCCAATGTGTAAAATAAATGACACCCACCCAATAAATTCAATAAATGATTTCCCATTAAAACAGATCAAAGTACATGGATCAACAAAGACAAATTCCCAGCCATTGGATCACATCAAATTCCATCTTCATCACACATGTAAAGTGAAGCCATTGCAATCCATGTCCATCATTGTCATCAATTAAATTCAACTGCAAAAAAACTATAAAAGAAGTTCAACCACTGTTGAAGTTGCATGTTTCACATTCAAACCATTCACCAGCCCTGGAGAAAAACCAGCGTAGAACACACCCCAAAACATTTCACAGTATATTCAGGTTAGTTTTCTCAATTACAGCACAATTTTTTTACAATTTTATTTTAAATTATGAGTCTTTATTTCAATTTTCTTAGAATTTTATTTTCATTTCTGAGCCTTTATTTTAGTTTTCTTAGAAGTCTTTATTTCAGTTTTATTACAAGTTAATTTCATGAAATTGTATATATTTTTCTATTTTCCTACCAAAGTTTTATAGTTGAACACAGATTCATCCCAATGGGAGATTGAATTCAAAACAATTTCCCCAAAACCGAATTTCAAACAATCTCTATAAGAGGTTAATAGTTGAACGCAGATTCATCGCAATGGGAGATTGATTCAAAAAAAAATTCTCAAAACAGAATTGCAAACAATCTCTACAAGAGGTTTATAGTTGAACACAGATTCATCCCAATGGGAGATTGAATTCAAAAAAAAATCCCCAAAACAGAATTGCAAACAATATCTACAAAAGTTTTATAGTTGAACACAGATTCATCCCAATGGAAGGTTGAATTGAAAACAATTTCCCCAAAACAAAATTTCAAACAATCTCTACAAAAGGTTTATAGTTGAACACAGATTCATCCCAATGGGAGATTGAATTCAAAAATGATTTCATAGAAAGACAATTTTCTACTCCATTTTCCAAGAATATAATTTGAGTTGACAAAAATTCTATATTAGATAGGTCTTTATATTTTAAGATAAAGTATAGTATCTTCTAAAATAATCATAGATAACTTAACAGGTTTTGCAACTGTACAAGCAAATTGAAGTGCTAATAATATACTTGAAATTAAATGGACACTTGAGTTGCTCTGCTTCAAATCACATAGTCATCTTGTAGTCTTCAATTTACAACGCTACACACTCATCTGATAGACTAGATTAACTAAAACGTATAAATAATAGACATGAGAATTTACTTTGAACTGATTTCTATTTGGGAGAACTGATTAGAAATTTACACAAACGGTAGGTGTGATCGAAATCCGTTCAAAAATTCAGTTTGTGTGTAGCACTCATCTTGAAATTAGGATAGGGGATTCGGAACACTAATGCTAATTTTTCTATAAATAAATATTTAAACTTTTATTTTGAACACAGATTGTTTTTTTCAATCATTGATTCTCAAATGATTCATAACATCATAAATTCATGCATGCAATTTTCTAAATTGAAATTTGGAATCACATCGAATTATTGTATAGTCATATGTACCTTGGGTTGTCGCTTATCTTCCTGTATATGCACTGATTGCTAATATTAATAATTTTTTGGGCTCAGATTTATAAGATAAGACATTGTAAAACATTAATTGTTGCAGCACAACGACAAGAGGGTTGATTATTTTAAGAACTTCCATAAACAGGATAGTAGAACCATAGGTCGATTTTATGACAAAAGGAACTCAAATAATGCACCTCAAATTGAATGCCTCCCACAAATTAGAGTGACATAAATTATTGGCCCAGAAAAATGAGCTTTATGAGGAATTGACGTTGTTGTGCAAAAATAAACAATATAATGATCTTCTTTGAGTGAACCTGTTATGTAATATGTTAATTTATTTTTTTATAAGAAAGCATTTCAATTGAAACTAAAACATATTATAGATTTCATAAATTCAACACCTCAATCCCTGAGTTTTGGCCACAGTTTGTAACATTTGATGGATTCAAAAAATTTAGAGTCCCTTGGAGAATAGTCACCTAGATTAGTTGAACTAGTAAAGAGCAATGCCTCTTAACATGTTGATGGAGGTTCAAATCTCATGGTGTAAATGTCAAACATGAAAGGATATTTCTGTAACGGTACAAGGGTTTGTGCACTGCTCATATTAGTGAAGGAGAGATATCATTTTAAAATCCAAGGATTTTGCACCAGTTCCCCTAACATTTTAACAAGTTTCTAACTTAGGATTCAAAACCTAAATGACAGTATCCAGATCCTATAAATGGAAATGGATCCCTGAATAGAATTCAGTGAATCCTAAAGAGTGGGTTTGGATCACCAATTCCCTAATTCCATGATGATTCAGATTCGGGTAAAGGGCTAGGAATGATGAATTCAATAACTATGATCAGAATGTTCTGTATCCAAAAAATATAAAGGCAGTGCACAGTGGAACTTACCCAATCATTTGAACTTGAAGTATTAACATATCTTTCTACATTAGTTGAGCATAGGAATCAAATATGACAAGACAAAAAATAAGAAAAGGGTAACAGAAGGAAAGACTTTCAGAAACCTTGGGCATGAACACACAAAATAATTGTAAACTATTATAAATTTGATAAATGGGAAGAGATGATGTTACCAGATGATGTTTGGCTTGTATGAAAGCATCATAGAAAATTTTAGGGGCTAATATTCGCAAGTTGGCTAATATTCCATGTTTTTTCCAAAAAAAAGATTCGCCAATTTCCATTTTTCTAAAAATTGAATTCGCCCAAATTTTATAGTATAAAATTATTTTAGCTTAAAAATCACCAATATTTTATATTGTCTAATATAAAATAACTAGAAATCTAAACATTTTTACAAAGTTATCATCAAACATTTTTAAATTTGGATATTAGGGACAAGTAAGATTCGCTAAAGTTGCTATACTTTAGGATAAACTTTCATCCTTAAAATTTTCCCTGTAAAGCATTATTTTCAATTATTCTTAACTAAATGCATGCAATAATTCTGCAGGTAGTTACATCGATGGCAAGAGTGAGTTATGTAGCTCGTACAAGGAAAAGTGGCAGAAGAGTGACCGGGGGTGCCTAGCTGCGATGCACTTCATCGAATGAAGAAAGAACAGGTGATGTCAATGTCAACAATGCTCCAAGCATTGTTGTTGAGGATGACCATGTGGCTGAAGCTGATGTTGTGACACCATTAGTCACAGAGCCACCGTCAATCACAATCCAAGGCGCAACTTCAACTAAAAGGATCAGCGCTATAAGAGGTTGGACAAAAGAAGAAATGTCAGCTGCAATTGACGACATAGAGTTCAATGGATATTATGTTCGGGCATCTGCAAAGAAACATAGTATTCCTCCATCATCAATACATTATTGGATAAATGGACTCACTCACACCAAACGTAGAGGACCTGTTACAGTTATGACTGAAGAGAAGGAGGCCGAGGTGGTTGAGTGGTGTAAAGAAATGGCTCAAATGGGACATGGGCTAGAGTTGATACAACTCAAATCCACATTTTCTCAAATCTGTCCAAGGAGGCCAAACCCATTCAAAGATGGGTTTCCTGGTAAATCATGGTGGTTTGGGTTTAAAAAAATGCATCCAAACCTTGCATTGCATACAGCTGAGGTCCTTGACAGATACAAAGGATTAAATTTGTGCCCTGCAGTTGTATGTAAGTTCTATGAAACTCTTTCTAGTGCATATGATAAACATTCTTATGGTGCAGACCATATATGGAACTGTGATGAAACAGGTTTACAGGCGGGAAGGAATTGTGGCATGAGGGTAATTGCCAAGAGAGGCAGCAGAAACGTGCCAAAGATTTTGCCTAAGAGCAGGGAGTGGATAACCATTTTATGTTGTGTCAATGAAATTGGTGCTTCAATCCCAAGATTTTACCTATTCAAAGGTAAAAATCAATTGAAAATTTATATACAAAACTATGAATCAGGAGCATGCATGGTTGCACATCCCAATGCATGGATGATTAAAGAAATTTTTTTAAATTGGCTTTGCCACTTTGCTGCATTTGTGCCAGGTGGTGTCTCACCTAATAACATACACCTATTGATTTCAGATGGCCATGGAAGCCACATGGTTGTACAAAAAATTGAGGAAGCAAAAAATTTAGGCATTGACCTTTTAACATTGCTCGCTCATACCACTCACAGATTGCAACCCCTTGATGTTAGTGTGTTTGGTCATTTCAAGAATTGTTTCAGGTCAAAGTGTGTTGCATGGATGGCAAAGAATCCAGGGGTTGAGGTGAAAAGGTTCGAGTTAGAAGAGCTTGCAAGTAAGGCTTTTAAAAGGGCTCTGACACCATCAAATATCAAGGTTGGCTTTAGGAGGACAGGAATATGGCCACTGAATTATGATGCTCTTATGCATGATACTGCTTGTAGCCAAGCTTTTCATGTGGATGTTCAGGAAGAAGAGAATGAAGTGCAAGAAGAAGTACATGAGCATGCTGATGTGGTTGCAACAGGTAATATAATTTCCCTCTCTCAAGGACAGTTATATGTTGATGATGATGAGAAGGTATGTGAAGCATAGTATATTCATCAACAAATTGATAGCAACATGGAGGTTTTTCTACCAACTCAAGTAGATGGAACTCTTGTTGCTAATATTTTTAATGACAATGTTGAACATACAGTTGACAATGCAGATTTTGTTGAAAATGAAATTGTTGATATTGTTAATGCAGATGTAGTTGAAAATGAAATTGTTGATATTTTTAATGCAGATGTAGTTGAAAATGAAATTGTTGATATTGTTAATGACATTGAAAATGACCAATTGACATTGCCAAGCCAAGTAAACCCACCATCATGGCTGGCAGAAGCCATGATTAATTTTAACGAACACAATGTCTCAAAAACCAATGAACAAAGCATGAACATGCCTTCGCAACTGGATGAATTGAATAGTGAAATTGTTCTTTTTTTGTGGACAATAGATCAATGGAAGAAGATGGAGCACATAATGAGGCACCAGATGAAGAAAACAATATATTTCAATCAAGTGCCACGGAAACTAAAGTGCCAAGCAACGACATGCAGGTGGGAGGGGGGGAGAAGTTACTTGGGTGGTTCCTAAAGCTACAATGAAAAAGAAGCAAGGAACACCCAGTAGCCTTCATTTGGGGTGAAGTTCACAGTTACTCACCTCAGAAGACTATATAAAGCTCCTAGTTGAGTCTGAAAAGAAAAAAAAGGAAATTCATGGATTAAAAAAAAGAAAAGAAAGGATCAAGCCAAGGAGAAGAAGGCTGCAAGGGCTATTGCAGCACAACATCGAGCAGATGAAAAGCTTGAAAGAGAGAGAGCAAGGCAAGAGAAGGAGCAACAAAAACAAATGTCAAGATAGGAAAAGGAAGCAAGGAAGGCTAAATAAATGCTTGAAAGGGAACAAGGGATGACTGATATGGTTGACATAAATGCAAGCACAGTTGATGAGAATGAAACCAGGGACATGTCCAACACATTGGAAAATATTGAAAATAATACAACATTATTCCAAGACCTCATAAACATTCAAGTGTCTCACTATCAAAATGGGGGTTTACCCATTTGCCTTATTCCTACCACAGGAGGTGTGAATTCAATGTATGCTCATTACACACCTCCACTTAGCACAAGTGTGAGGTATGGGTACTCAATTGCTCCATGGTTGGATGAGACAAATTGGTCTCAATTATATGGAAGCAATAAACTACAACCTAATCAACCCTTCTTAGGGAGGCCAACCTACTTGGCTCAATCAGGAAACTCAGGGTTTTGCACTGAAAATTCTCAAGGCCATAAAGAATTGGGTGTTATGTGGTTTTAGTTGTAACCACATTATGATGTGGATTTTGAATGGACTGTATATTTTTCTTGTCACGTGAAGGTTGATTTATTCCATACTGTATGCGGCATTGTAAGGAAGGAACATCTATAGTCTATTAAAATGTTACATTTTGACATAATGACATGACAATGTTGTTAGATGTGTTATTTTTTTGATATTGTATATTGTATACACTCTTCGCATTTTTATGGGACTCCATGTCTATTATCAATTGGATGAAAAGATCTACTCAACCACACAACCATACTGTTATTTTTTATTCCAAAAAGTAAGTTATTTAAAATATACTCTAATATGAACACTAAAACAAATGTCTTCTCAAAGGATTGACTGGACATGGACAAAACTTCAAGCCAGCACTAATAAGAATTCCTGAACTGGACATGGACACTTTTTTTTAAAATCCCATGGCAGACAGGGAAGCAACTATTTTTTTGTTGGACAATGCCTAGTGGCATATGTACTTATAATTTCCAAAAAAATAAAATGTTTGAATTCTTAAATGGCTGTTAAACAGGACAGGTATCAAAAATACATCTCACGTGGGACATGTATCAAAAATACATGTTAGCTTGCCCCTAGTTTTTGATACTTGGAATAGACTCAAACAAATAACGACAGATTGAAACACATAACAGAATATGAACAAAACAAGATTGAAGAAACAAATAACAGATGGAACATATAAAGAGATAAAATGTATGTTAAGCTTCAAGGTTGACCAATCTAAGCCTTAAGGTACCCCTCTAAGGCAACATTGTCTCTAAGACTTATAGAAAGACTGCTTAATGAGCCAAGAAAGTCTCATAATAAGATGTTTGTGTTGACCTCTTGATTAGTTACACAATCTTTTGAACATGTAAGATGCTTAATTTACTCTGTACAAGATGGCTGAAATCCCACCATGGCTATTAATTATCTCTATAAATGTGGATGCTTTAGGAAGAAGGAAGGTTTATGCTAGTATGAAAGAGCCTCTCTATTACTATAACTAGTTGATCTCAATACTCACACACCATCTTGGTAGATGCTTCAATGCTTTTTTAGTCATATATAAACAAAGACATTCATGTTCAGATTTACACAACCTACTATTTAGCTTATAGGAGATATTGAAACTCTATCGCTACTTCAATATACACGTAGCAAAACAACCACGTCAGAATCCACTCGTATGTACGATACATGCCACTATGCTTGCCAAATGTCATGTGGTTGGTGAGGGCCTTAAATTCACCAGCTTGTCGTACTACTAAGGTTTCAAACGCGGAGTTATTCATGATGTGTCGTTTGAGCTGTGCATTTTTTTTCGGGGCGGGATGTTTGATTTGTGCATTTTTTTAGTAAATGAATTGAGATTTTCCAAAATTACTTTTTAGTTTTTGGGATATATTTAAACTCTATCACTACTTCAATACACATCTTAACTTAATAAATAGATTCAACAAACTAGTTTGAGTACATAATCACACCAAAGTTGTTTTGCAACCTAAAAGTTCCTATTACTGTTTCAATGTCAAATTCACATTGAGATAGAGGAATGTATAATTTACTTCAAGTTGCATTATTTACAAGCTATTTGCATACTATTTGAAGCCTCTTTATGTTGACAATTAAACTTCAACAATGGCACTATTGCATCAAATAACCTTTTATCATACCCTTCCAAGTGATTATAACAAAATCATAGTCAAAACTTTATCATACCCTTCAAAGTGATTATAAAAAAACCACAGCCAAAACTTTACGACACCCTTCCAAGTGATTATAACAAAACCACAGTCAAAACTTTATCATACCCTTCAAAGTGATTATAACAAAACCACAGTCAAAACTTCACAACACCCTTCAAAGTAATTATAACAAAACCATAGCCAAAACTTTATCACTACTTCAATACACATCTTAACTTAATAAATAGATTCAACAAACCAGTTTGAGTACATAGTCACACCAAAGTTGTTTATGTCAAATTCACATTGAGATAGAGGAATGTATAATTTACTTCAAGGTGCATTATTTACAAGCTATTTTCATACTATTTGAAGCCTCTTTATGTTGACAATTAAACTTTAACAATGGCACTATTGCATGAAATAACCTTTTATCATACCCTTAAAAGTGATTATAACAAAACCACAGTAAAAACTTTATCATACCCTTCAAAGTGATTATAACAAAACCACAGTCAAAACTTTACGACACCCTTCCAAGTGATTAAAACAAAACCATAGTCAAAACTTTATCATACCCTTCAAAGTGATTATAATAAAACCACAATCAAAACTTTACGACACCCTTCCAAGTGATTATAAGAAAACCATAGTCAAAACTTTATCACTACTTCAATACACATCTTAACTTAATAAATAGATTCAACAAACCAATTTGAGTACATAATCACACCACAGTTTTTTTGCAACCTAAAAGTTCCTATTACTGTTTCAATGTCAAATTCACATTGAGATAGAGGAATGTATAATTTACTTCAAGATGCATTATTTACAAGGTATTTGCATACTATTTGAAGCCTCTTTATGTTGACAATTAAACTTTAACAATGGCACTATTGCATCAAATAACCTTTTATAATACCCTTCTAAGTGATTATAACAAAACTGCAGTCAAAACTCTATCATACCCTTCAAAGTGATTATAAAAAAACCACAATCAAAACTTTATTCAGCAGAATACAGAATTTGGTCCAAGTGCCTTCTAAAAACTACCTATAGACTCTACGTTTTTGTTTCACACCTGTAGGAACACATTCAAGTAATCAGCAGAATATAGAATTTGGTCCAAGTGCCTTCTAAAAACTACCGATAGACTTTGTGTTTCCCTTTCACACTTGCAGGAACCCATTCAAGTAATCAGCATAATACAGAATTTGGTGCCCTTACAAATGGGGACTCATGTCAGATACAAGTATAATTCACAAAGAAAATTATGTATTCTCTACAAGTCTGTTATTATAACAACTACATTTCTATAAGAATGGGTTGGAACTATTCCTTCATCTAAGAGCAAAAAGGAAAGCAATCTTAGGGAACAACTTCAACTAACCAGCAAATAAATGCAGCAGAAAATCTTTTCAGTCTAGGGAAACAACAGGAGATGAACACTAATAGAGCCTCAAATGACGAGGAACTACTCGCTTGACAAGAGGGAGGGATAGGAGGAATTTCAGAAACCAAACCCTAAACCCTAAACCATGTTGTATGCTCAGGGTTTCCACTGGCAGGGAACGACTACATACTAAAGACTGCGCCAACAGAATGACTACAAAAGAAGAGTTTTTGGGGGATGAGAAATTTCAAGCCACAATGAACATACAACCCTAAAACAAAACAAGAACATGGGTATAGCCCTAAAACCAGTGCCAAATAAAACAAGAAAAACCAGTTCCATTCAAATAAGAACAAACAAAGAAGAAAAAATAGTCCGAAGAAGAACTAAAAGAGCTAAATTCCACCGAAGAAGATTAAAAGTGTTAAAAAACACATGATTTCAAGTGTTAAAAAACACAATAGTGGGCTGGTAGGAAAATAATTCCTACCAGGAGGTGAAGACGCAAAATGGAGAGCCAAATGTCGATGCAGGAGCCAACTGGATAGCCAAACCTCGCCACAGTTCAGCATTACCTGCAACACAATGGAAATGAGCATAAATTAGCAAAAACTAAGGAAAATCTCTCGAAAATGCAAGAAAAACAACAAATTTACCTGCAAAACCATAAATTACCTGCATAGTCATGGAACTTCTGCAAACGAACATAGGGGACAAAGCCGTCGACAACTCCGCGCAGCATTGACCAGTCGAGGAGGGCAGTTTGACAGTGGAGGAGCAAAGTTTCACGGTCGCTGGAGCTGAACAAGTCCACAACGGGGCGCAGGAGCAACATGAATGAAACCATCCATGGGTAGCAAGGCATCCTAACAGCAACAACAAAGGAGGTGAGTTGGTTAACAACTGCAGTGGAGGTGCACCAACACTGGTGACATAGCACGCAGCGACGACGGAGCTCTCCGAACAACATCCCGCCCCTAACAGAAATGCACATCTCAAATGACACATCGTGAATAACTCCGCGTTTGAAACCCTAGACATACAAAAAGCTGGCAGATTTAAGGCCCTCACCAACCACACGACAGCTGACAATCTTAGTGGCATGTGTCGTCTAGGCAAGTGGATTTTGACTTGGTTGTTTTGATACGTGTCGCGGAGGGCGCCCAACAACTAGCGTCCCTCCCCTACTTTTTGTTTTTTGAAACCACCTTTATTTTGGCATCAACTTTCCATTATATGTGTGATACCCATCACCATGAAATGATATGTCCCTTTGTGTCGCTTCCACTTGGCCCTCTTTCTCAGCCACTATATGACTCCCACGTCATGTGAGGACTTGCAAGCTCTATCGAGTTGTGTGTGAAAGCTAACATAGTATGACACAAACACGATGTTGGCCATGGAAGGGTCAGGTTTGAAGTAACAACTAGTTTGATCTAAAATATGATTTCAAACAATGTCAATAACAACAATACGAACAATGTGTAACTCATTTTTTTCATTGCCCCCTTTGTACGTAGTTTTTGTTTTGTTACTCAAATTTATAAGATCATTTATGTTGAAGAATAGATGTAATGATGTATACTCATCAATAACTCACAACTTTAAATGTAAAACTAATGGATAAAACATGTATTTATAGCAAAAAGCAATGTGAAGTTTCTTAAAAAGCAATGTGAAGTTTCTTAAAGAGCATTGTGAAATTTCTTAAAAATATTACTCGTGGGAATTGAATGTGAGGGGAGGATATTAAAGAATCCTCCAAATTATAAATTTAATTAATTATTTTTTTAAATTTTAGAATTAAAAAAAAAAAAATAATAATAAAAATAAAAAAAGTCTCAATTTATATATCCACTTCTCCATTCATTTCAAAATTCATATTTATTTTAAAAATATATATATATTATTAATTAATTTTGAAAAAATGATGTTAAAAACCCTTTTTTTTTTAAGTTACCATAATGTCACTATCCCTTATAACCCCATCAAAATCATAGGTCCTTGCAACGCCCATATATCTTTAAACATTTTCATATCATATCAATATTGCATCATATTCTAAAATAGACTTATGACATATTATTAGAAACATTATGTCACTATCCCTTGTAACCCCATCAAAATCATAGGTCCTTGTAATGCCCATATATCTTTAAACATCTTCATATCATATCAATATTGCATCATATTCTAAAATAGACTTATGACATATTATTAGAAACATTGTGTTTTTCTTTTGCAACTATCTTTTATTTTTAGTAATTATTACTTTTTTAAGTGAAATGTGTGTGAAAATTATATTAAAATAATCTAGATCTATTTTAATTTTGGATTTATCAAGTGTCCAGAGATTTGCAAAATTGCACCTCGAGAAATTTCATCCTTCTCGATACACGATCGATCCGAAGTTAAGATGAATCTAGGTTGGTTTTACCAATGATATATATATACACACACACCATTGGTAAAACCATTGGTTTCCAAAACCTAGAGCCTAAAAACAACATATGTTAAATTGACTTTATGATCTCAATTTTACCAAGACTACCATAACAATATTTATAAGCATTAGTTTGCTATAAATTTTTAATCTTAATTTTATTTTAAATAATTTGATCCTCTAAATTTTTTTTATTTTTTGTTTTTATTTTTTTTAATGAGTCAAATTATTTACATAATAGGACTTTACAACATCTATTCCACATTTGGCTGGAGAGGGTCTCTCATCTCAATTATACTTATACATTATATGCATAACCTAACTAATAGATGAAATGACTATTTTTCGAGCACTTTTCCCGATCAATTTTGCATAATTCTAGTAGAAATTTTTAACAATCACAAGTTTAAGTTGTTTAATTTGCAAAGTTCGAATGCCTTGGGGTTTTCTAGAATGTTGAATCTATTTTTGCATTCAAAAGTGCATTTTAAGTGACAAGAAATCATAAATTTGCTATAAATTGTATCATTGGATTCTAGCAAAAAAAATCATTTTATTTACTAGTTAGACCATGTATATATTATATCTTCAACTTATTTAAATTTAAGTGATCTTGTAATGAAGTGTATATACATTTTCTAAGTAATATAATAGCAAGATCTAGTTTATTTTAAATATTATTATTATTTCGCCCAATGAGCTTTGAATAAATGGTGAATGGGTGTTTTGTTAAGTCACATTGTGTACCAAAAAAAAAAGATATTATGTTTTTTTGTTTAGAGTATAGCTAGGTGTTTTGCAGTTTAATATAGGAAAATGTTGTAAAAAATAAATATAACAATATAATTAAATAATAAATAATTACATATAAGCCTATGTACATGATAATAACTTTAAAAAAATAAATTAGTTTAAATCTATTTTAAATTTGAATTTATCAAATATTGAGAGGGATAACACGTGATTTTTTAATCTTTTAAGATGAAGGAATTAATAAGTGACATGGAATTAAATAATTAAAAAAATGAACATTAAACAATTGATCTCTTGATAAATGTTAATTTAAAATGGATCTCAATTTATTTTAATAAATTACACACACACACAAACATGTTATGGGAAACCCTTTATATTTAATACCTATAATCATGCATCTAGGATATGTGACCACGTGAGTTACAATTCTACCTCCCACCATAAGGGACAACTATAGTAAGCAACTCCAACCAAGGAAACCACAAACAAACTTCATTCCTAACTAATGAAGATCTAAAATAGTCCCACTTCTATCAACCCAAGGGAATATCAGCCCAAACTACATCTAAAGTCCACACACACACCTTATACTTGTTTCACAAAAGGTAGATGGAACTTGATTCGGTTCAATGCACTCCACTTGCTCCATTAATTAAAGTATGTATCTAATAAAAACTAGGGGTTTCATAAACACGGGGAGTTGAGGAATGTTAACTCCATTTTTACCCCAACTGCTTCAATGGAAGATGATAAACTTCATTTGCTAAGCATTTACCATATCATTATGCTTTATCAAGACATGACAGAATGAGACCTTGGCTAAATTCTAAGAAGCCTTGTTGATTCTAGAGATGATGAGAGTGAACTTGGTATCTCGTCCTTATGCTTGATCAATTCAACCCTTAAAATCATAAACTCAATCAAGAAAATAGTTTTTTAAGCCATTAGTTTTGATGAATCACATGCAAATTGAAGTTTCACCACAATTAAGGGGCATAGTGAAAGCCTTTAATATAAGATGTTAGTCGAATAAAGTATACAGATATATTATCTAGATAGAAAATGTTCAAAAAACATATGGATTTAAAAAAACATAAGTCAAAACATGTTATTGAAGCTAAGAATGAGATAGGGCCATCATATATCATATTGAGTGTGCAAAGGTGCTTGCTAATTGGCAACCTCCTCCACATAAGTCGGTTGGTCTAATTCCATTGGTTTTTGTACATTATTGTTTGATCTCTTCCTCTTTAGATCCCCACTTTGAATAATTGGATACCTAATGGTTTGAGGCCTCTAATTGGGATTCCTTGTGTATATTTATAACTAGATTTATCAATTTACAACACTCAACCTCAAGCTCCAAAATTGTCTACCTTTTCTCCTCCAAGATACACAAAATATTAACATTCTAAGCTTGTGATTGTTCTCATCCATGGATGGTGACTAAAAGCGACCCAGTGGATATGTCATTGCTTTGCAGAGTTTCTTCATGTCTTCACAAGATCCTACAAATTTCCATGAGGTTTTGGGTCAATAATTGCAATTCTATCTCCCACCTTAAGGAATGACAACAGTAAGCAACACCAACCAATGAAACCACAAACAAACCTCATTCATAACCATTGAAGATCTAAAATAGCCCCACCTCTCATGTGGAATTAAATTTCAAGGGAATACCAAACCAAACTGCTTTTAAAATCCACATACCGTGCCCAATGGGCCTTGTCCTTGTTTCAAAAATCGAGGAAGATCGCACTTGATTTTATTCAATGCACTCCACGTGCTCCATTAATTGAAGTATGTCCCTAATAAAAACTAAGGGTTTGGTAAACTTAGGGAGTTGAGGAATGTTGAGTAACCCCAGTTTTACACAAACTACTTTGTGGCAGATGAGAAGCTTCATTGGCTTAGCATTGACCATACCATTATGCTCTCTCAAGACATGATGGAATGAGACCTTAGCCAAATCCTAAGAAGCCTTGTTGATTCTAGAGATGAAGGAAGCAAACTTGATATTTATTGAGAGTTTTTTTATGTATAAAGGATTTTATTATCACCTTGAATCTCCTACCATAACTAGAACATTTATTCTAGAATCAAAAGTTATTAATATGCTTTGTAAGAACGCTTATGCCTACACTTAATTATCAACTGAAATCCCTAATCCTCGTGCAAATATGATTTCTTATTTTTCTTTCAAAAAAAAAAAAAAATATAAAAAAAAAAAATATATATATATATATATATATATATATATATATATATATATATATATATATCATTATTATTATTTTTAATTTTTAATTTAAGTTGAAAATATTTTAAGGGAGGGATTTTGCCTCCATGCCTCTCAACCAATATCACTTACCACTCGCTTTTGCTTTTTAAAACCACTTTTACTTTGGCCCTATCCTTCTATTATAATTGTGGGGCCTGTTAGGGTCCTATAATAATAGGGATCATAATTTTGAATTGGCTATGTTAAATCTTGTAATATTGTACATACCATTCCATTTCTGCAAATGTTTTCCATATTAAAAAATGAAAAGAGGGTATGTCCTAAAAGAATAATCAAAGGACCAAAAGAAATAAAAGAGAGCAAAAGAAAAGATCAAAAAGAAAGAAGGTTATGAACCCCACCAAAAGAAATTGAAAAGTGATGCTCATTTAAATGCCACTTCTATATAAAATGCTCTCAATTTCATATGAAAATCATAAAGAAAATTGTATGCAGCTTGTTCAAAATGCCACAATTCATAATGATCATGCAATCTAATCTCAATCATTCATGCCTTTAAATGTTATGTTATGATAGTTAGTGAATAAAAATATGACCAAACCATTTAACCTTGGCAGATCATTAATTAGGTAGAGAATAAAAATGAGCTCATAAGTTTAATCCGAGCCATTGAGAGATATAAGGTTAGAAATAAGTTAGTTTTTTTAATCAAAAGAAAATAAAAGAGTCAGCAAGCTAAAATGCACCCAATAAAGGAAAGGAAAAATGTTAGCATGAATAAAAGGGTAGGTAGAATACTTTCAAAATTTATATAAGCATCATTAAGCTTATCCCTTAAACCCTTTGTCCCCTTATCCTAATCCTTTTTTTCCCTTTGAAGACCCCCTT
Source organism: Pinus albicaulis (assembly GCA_034641835.2). Classification (NCBI taxonomy): domain Eukaryota; kingdom Viridiplantae; phylum Streptophyta; class Pinopsida; order Pinales; family Pinaceae; genus Pinus; species Pinus albicaulis. The sequence continues at coordinate 335,381 of JAXQQM020061113.1, forward strand.
ACCCCTTTAAAAACTCTACATTTCCATAAAAAACACAAAAACCCACTTTTTAATAGTCTAAAGCGCAAAAAGATTAAACGAGCCCCACTTTGATTTGACCCATCCGCCTAATTTATTTCCCGACCCCACCTCCTTTGAAAGTGTGAAACTCTTCCTACCATCTGATTAGCGCCAAGCAGATCGGACGTCCAATGATCAATTTCGCATCCCCCTACATTCTATGTTTAATGTCGATGCAGGGGGGTGCAAAATAGACAGTTTTCTCCACTCGCTCCCCTGCCACGCAACGTCTCTTTATGTTATCACACCCCCTCCTTCCCAAACCACCCCACGAGCATGCGTTAAACCACGAATTGCAAAAATATAAAACCCCATTATCCCTTTCATTTACCTACCTCTATCGACTTGCGGAAAATACTGAAGCCACCATCACCAACCTAATTGAAGCCCCGCTGCTGCCTGGACCCCTTCCACAACTTAAACTTCGGTACTTCGGGTAATTTTGAGTACCCACCACCATCAATTAACCAATTTAATTAATAAATGAATCAAATCAGTGGCTTCTAAAACCGTCCAAACAGTGAACCCTCTGCAACCACCCTTGCTAGATGTTGACCATACTACACTGGCCGATAAGGATTTTAAAATAATCGACACTGTTACTCACAACAATCTCTTGGAGCTCCATTGCTGGAGCCATGACAATTTTGTTGATCAGGTAGATGATATAAATCTTTGGAACTCTAACCTAAAAAAATACAAAATTCCACAGACCCACTAGTTTCCTGAAGTCATTAGACTTTGCCAACTCAGTTATTTTCCAAATGAAAGAGCCATAGTCACCCCTGATCAAGAAATTCTAATTACTATCATTTCCCAATCCATTAACCAAATTTTGCAGATTCCATCACAACCAGAGGGAGTGCCTTTATCCATTGAGACCCTCACTGAGCTTTACCTAAAGCTATATTTTCCTAAGAGGTATCAAATCTTTGAGATTTTCCTCCCTGAATTAGTGAAAATTCCTAAAAGCAACCCACCATACTCTACTACCATGTTCCCAGAACAAATCAAACAAATTGTGACCATGATGTCCTGTATCCTAGGATATCTTACTGATGAGTGTATAGATGAATCCATCCTTGGTTTCCTCTCTACCTTTTGACCAGGCCAACCTCCAGCTATACTTTGCCCAATTCCTGGCAGATGCCATGCATGATCAACTGATCAAACTGCCAGAAGGAGGTTCAAATAATCCTCAGTATTATTTCATTTGTTCATATATTTTCAGTCAAAAAGGCTTACAGTCAATCTACAAAAACTGGACACAAAGGGTAATCCCCATGTTGTAATCTTTCGGACATCCTTGATCAGAAAGGATTCCATTGAATTTAGTTACAAGGACTTTATTGATTCTTTTGTATACCTAATGGTTAATATGCTTAGCAACATCATTCAACCCAGAATCAGTGATGAAATTAGAAAAGTTTTACAGTTATCTGATCAGAGTAAGACATGAGACAAGTATTTATACCAGGATCACACAGAGATCAGAGTATATGGAAGCCAACTAGTCCCTTACAAGCTTCCCAAATAACTCCCAATGAGGATATTTTCCTTAGAGTACATTAGACAAATCTTGAATTCTGATGAGGTAAACTTCCTTTCAGCCAAAAAGAAAACTCAGTTCAAGATAAAAAGCCAACTAGGACCCTTTGTATGCAACAATAGGAATGATGGAAAGGAAGCAGACATATGCCTACAGGAGTTAAAGTTCAACAACAATTTCAAATGTTCATATGACCCCTTGGGTGTCATAAGAAAATTAAGAATTAATTCTAAACTCGCCCCTTTCATCCATGAATCTAAGCCTGATATTGAGAAATATTCCAACTAGTCAGAGTGGTTGGAAATAATCTACAGGTGGAGAAGCAACTTGATACTAGTTCCATCCTGCTTACTCCAGACCCCTAGGATAGGAATTCGAAAAGGTCTAGAGAAGAAGGCTCTTATTCAGTAGAAGCTACATCTAACAATAAATTCAAGATTATGTACAAAAATAAGGCAAAGATGAACCTAGTAATAGAGTAGGAAGAGACAATTGAAATAGAGAAAGTGATTGATATGAGGGATGATACACCTACACCACATACATAAGAAACACCTCTGTCATCGTCTTCCAGGGGAGAAATAATTCAAAAGAAAAATAGTGCAGAGATTTCAACATCCAGTGAGCCAGTTAAGAAGGAAAAGGACATAATTGAGAAATATAAAGAGATTAAAATTAGAAATGAAGCACTGAAGGCAGAAATATGCACAATACTGGAAGAAAACTCCCAGTGATCAGAGTAGGATGCTTTCAGATATTGACCTCAGAACGAGGAAAATGCAGATGACATTCCTACAGCCGAAGATACAGGCTCCCAAAACTTCAGAAGACTATAATAAGATAGGCTTTGAAATTCCTACCAAGGACGTGCATCTAATTGACCAAATTGAATTCCACAAGCAGGCAGGAGAGATGATATATTCAACCATGACACATAAATATCCAAGTGTCCAGAAGTTGCAGAACTCCCTAACAAATGTAGAGTCACAGTTAAATCTAGAGAAAGCCTCATCACTAGCAAAAGACCACAGGATTAAGTCATTGGAAGAATTGGTAATTGAGATTGGCTATAATCAAACTAACATCAAAGCAACAGAAGAACTTAGAAAGAAGAAAAATGCAGACATAGCTGCACTGAAGAAACAGTTAAAACTACCAACTACCGAGCATCCACAAACCAAGGAGGTTTTGGAGATAGACAATCAAAAGGATGAGATGATGAAATTAATCATCCAGTTGACAACTCAACTAAAGGAAATGGAGACAGAGATGGATAAGCTTGTACAGGAAAAACAAGCTAGCATGGTTACTCTAGAAGCAGCTCCATTGCTATTATCCCCACAATATCTACATCAGCACCAGTATCTGCACCAACATCAACAATACCAACAACCCATCCCACTGATGGGGCCAATAGATTAATCAAAGCAATGGAAGATATGTCCATTCAAACTACAGAGATTAATAAGCTCAAGGAACAGGTAAAGAGCTTAGAGGATGAATAGAAATTGGCAGAAGTAGAGCATCAAGCTGAAGTACAGAAAGCCAGTAGACTGACTGACAAAATCCACAAGCTAGAGAAGGAGTTTTCAATAACAAAGCCTTTAGCCCAATCAAAACAGCAATTGTGGGCCAATATCATTAATTGAGTTAATGATATTTGGCCTTCTATACTGATTATATTTGAGCAGAACGACTTGGTGAAGAAATTCGGTGAGGCAATTTAGAAATCAAAGCCAACCTTGGAAAGAAACTAGAGGAAGCCTTTGAAATAATCAAATTCTTGAATTCAAAAAATATGTATGAATTGGAAGATCTCGGGATAGCTGACAGAACAAAGACTATCCTAGAAGTAAATCAAGTGGTTTCCAAAAGAAATCTAATGTTACAGCTTGAGGAGAAATGTCAAACCATGGAACTCACAGTGAACAGGTTTTTCAACAAATTTGATGTATTGAGACAGAAGGGTCTGCCTAATCCTCTAGTGATAAATGACAAACTCATGAAACATGAGGATTATGTCAAGAAGTTAAGGGAAGTGGCCAAAGAAACTTCCCACATTTCCTCAATGAATGTCATTCCCACAGGCAAGGTGCTCCTTCAAACTCTAGAAAACTTTTTTTACCTCCTGCATGAGGTAAATCACATTTTCGTAAATAAGCCTACATTTGCCAGATATTCAGAGGAAGATGAGAATTACCGCAGGATGATGAAAATCAAAATCCCAGATGAAGAAACATGGGAGAAGTGTGATTTATTATAAAGGGTGAAAGAAAAGACAGATGAAAGAACAAACAGGTAACAGCAAGCAAAGAATCAAGGCCAGATATCAGTCAATTGAAAGGTGTCACTATATTTTTGTATAAATCCTAGTCAGTTGATAGGATATTTTCGTAATATATTGTATAAATACTCTCTTATAAAGAGTAAAAAGGGTGGATTTCTGAATATTTCATTAGTTGGCTAATCTCTTGCCTAAGGGTTATTGTACCAATTTTCAGTCGACAGACTGAACAATTTATAAAGAGACTTCTTTACAGGATTCATGTGTTGAGCTATCTCAGTGAAGTATAAAATTTCAATTGTTCATGTTTTTTTTCTAAGCATTTCGAAAATTATATGTGAATCTGAATGCTATAACAGGAATATTACTGCAGAATTTGCTTAAAAATTACACTCTGTTCTTAATTGTTATACGTTTCTATGTTTTCTTTTGATATCCAAGTTAGAGAATTCTTAATTGCCCTCTGATCCCGATTGACTTCTTCACCCTTCTTCATATCTGGTTTAAGGAATTATTAATTGCTCCTTGAACCTAATTGAAAGATCACTTCACCATTCAGCCTTGAGATATGATATTGCTCACCTATCTTGTCCTGTAACACTTTCTTCATAATTTGATTTTGTTCTGTTTCAAAGCATATTGACTCCATAGCCCAATGGAAAATGGAAAAGCACATATTCATCTAATTCATTAATTCCACCAACCAATCAAAACCAGTCCAACTAAGCATACATAACTATCCTAATATCCAATAAATAAACAAAGTTAAATCATATAGAGAGAGCCCTCTCTGAGTTTAGGAAGGCTAGATCCTAAGCTCCAAAGTAGGTTTGTAGTTACCTCTGATATTTCTTTTTAACGCTAAAATAACCTTTGGAAATTCCAAAGTGATAACAAGACCCATTGCCATGAATTCATCTCTTCCACTCATGACATGACTACCCCATTGTGTGAGGACTCATGTGCTCTAACGTGTTATGGACATAAATATTTCAATGTGTCCAGGCCAACAAAATATGGCACAAAGAGGATGTTGGCCATGGCATATTTCATTTATTTTATTGGCCCATTTGTGTCTAATTATCTTTTTCTTCTTGTTCAATTTTATAAGATGGTTCAAGTTGAAGAAAAAATGTAATGATTTATAACCACCATTAAATCACAAATTTGAATGTATAATAAAGATATAAAATATGTATTTTGTTATGATGTTTAAATATATTACTTATGAGAATTGAATTTGAGTAAAAAAAGATAATTCTTGATTAAAAAAATTCTTTGCTCATTAAGATAACCTCAGATAAAATTGGTGACTCTAATGAGAAAAAGTAAAGCCATAAAATCTTGCTCCATGATTTAGACTGATCCATAAAGAGAAAAATCTAATGCAAACAGATCAACCCTTGGTTAGTGATTATCCATACAAATTTAAAAATAAATAAATATTACATTTTTAAATTCCCTCCTTATTTTTACGCCGTAGGAGTTTTCTTTGCTGGATTGGGCTGAGCAAACACTGCTCACTCCAGCCAATAGGAGAACTTTCCTATCTCCCTTCAGACTAGTCAAATTTTGCCACTCGTTCGTCATCTGTTAGCTTGATTTCCGCGGACGTTTTCCTACCTATCGCCTGTCTTTGTACTGCCTCTGCAGTTATTTCACCTGTGCCTCTGTAGTTATTTCGCCATCTACTGGCCTCTGTGTGGTGAAGCCGTATCTGATGGTGCAGTGTTTGGATCTGGTTATTAATTTTTCATCCAAAGTAGCTCACAGCGTTTACAGGAGACGGAAATGTGATGAATGCTTGTGAGTTTTCTCACAGCGTTTTTTAATGGTGGCTTCATCCTACTTGATATCGAACCTAGCTTTGTAAAGATGGGCGGAGCTGTAAGCACAGAGTTTGCTTTTTTGCTCATACTCCACAGCAACTCCGCTTGTTGCCAGGTCTTTCATCTCCCAGCAACAATTCAAGAAGCAGTTGCCAGGTCTTTCATCTCCCAGCAGCAATTCAAGAAGCAGTACGGCACTGCATGTTGCTGCTACTCTGACAAACTATTATTTGTCGGCCTGGGAGCGTTAGCATGCAGGTTGCTTTAATTGACGGTAGATATAATAGGGAAGGAAAAATTTAAAGCCTTTGGAATTTCGGAGCACCGCATTTACAGTCTCTTGTTGCGTCTCGTGTCGGACAGACTGAAAGCGGCAGGCCATTTATCAACCTTAGACTGGTCTCTCCTCTCTACAAAATTACAAAGGGGAATTTCAGGTAACCGCATGTGGAGGAAAGACAGTTGTGAAAATCAGTATTCTGCCAAGTGGACGCGATAATTCTGCTGTTGCCACGACATTAATGAACTCCGTTCCCTCTAGAATGGCGGTTCATCCACTAAATGATTCATCAACTAAATAGCCTACTTTCCTTCCATAGTGGAAGCTGTGTCGGTTTCAGGTATTTATAATCCTTATTTTTATTTCGACCGAGACAACAGCACAAAGAGTGCAGTCAGCAAGTGTGCAGGCAATTAGAAACTAAAATGGAGTCCAAACAGTAGGAGAGATTGACTGATACAACCAACGTAAGGTGGCAGGATCGAATCCATGCTCTCGGTCGACTTTTGTAAGTCATGTCTCATCAGCCTATCAAATTCTTCGTTCTTTCATTTTTGTTTTCCCAGAAGTTTGTTGATTCTCGCTTACTGGACTACGCCATACTGGTTTGGATATGTTTGCTATCATATTCTTTCATGTTGTTGTTCCAAAATTTTCATATTAACCTATGTGGACATGTTACCCCGAGAGGACAGTGAAATTCAGGTATTCATTCACCTAATCTATCTCTGTACATTTTGCTCTGATTTAAGATTTTGCAAGAAAGCCTGTCATGTCCAGCAAGTCTTAACTTTAGCTACGTTTTTTTTCTTCTGAACTCGACTGCTAGTTTTCTACTATGAACTGTGGAACCTTTGACAATCAACCTCCTTTAAGTAACTGGTTTTTGATTGCTACAAAAATACTAAATGATAGATGTTTCGAACTAATTGCCACCGCAGTTATATCCTTATGCAGCAATAATTATTTGTATAGGGTGAAATGCAACCTTCAAGTCATCTTATAGTTTTCAACTATAAAACTTAGGAACCTTTGGACAATCAAATTCCTTTGAGTAAACGTTATTTGATTGCTACATATATACTACATGGTAAATGTTTCGCTCTAATCACCATGACAGTTCATCCTTATGCAGCAAAATTTAATTGTATGGGGGCGAAATGCAACCTTTAAGTCATCTTACTGTTTTCAACTGTAGAAATTTTGGACAATCAACCTCCTTTAACTGGTTTTTTGTTGCAACAAATATACTAAATGGTAATTGTTTCACACTAATCACCACCACAGTTTAATCCTTAATTATAAATGTTTCGCACTAATGACCACCATAGTTCCATCCTTACAAGGAAAAATTAGTTGTGTAGGGCGAAATGCAGCCTTTAAGTCATGATATTGTTTTCAATTGTAGAACCTTCATATTACGAGTTTCTCTCTAAATGGATCCGTTTATAGTCTAATATTTGTCAAAATTTCTTAACTGAATGGATTTGCCGTATGAGAGATGGCCCAGTGATTATAGGTTCATTGTGCCCTTTTTAAACCCGAAAGAATTCTAAAAGGGTCAATACCATTTAAGAACCATATTACCATCTTTAATTCTCAAATAAAATGGTGGGAGCTTCCAAAGAATTAACAACCAAATCGCCAAGTTCGACCTACTTTCAGGAATTATTCTGTTTTCCTAGAGCATATAAAACTGAACCTAGATCGTGCTTTTGATTCATAGAACCTTCACCACCCATTTTCATCGTTGCTTCTCCCTTTGAAACCGAGGGAATCGGGCATACCGCGTCCATTTTCATCGTTGCTTCTGCTCTGACGAACTATTCTCTATCCGCCTGGGAGTGCTGGCACGCAAGTTGCTTTAATTGATGGCAAATATAATAGGGAAGGAAAAATTTAAAGCCTAAAATGTTGATCTCTCGAAGATAACACCGGCAACATTGTAAAGCTAGGCTAAAACACGTCGTAAGTCATCCAAATGACAAAATTTAGAGGAGGTTTCTCAAATTAAGTCAAGAAGCTTTAAAGTCTGTTTTTAAGGAGTAGAAGCTTCTGTAAAATTTTGCTAAATCTATTCTCTTTACGAAATTTCAAGCTCCAACGCAGTTTGATTGCCGTATTTGAGCAATTTCAGGAAAAAGAAGGTTAAATTTTTGCGAAGTCTATTTTCGAGGAGTCATGCAGCTGTCAAATTTTCGTAAATCTGTAATCTTTACGAAATTTCGAGCTCCAATGTAGTTTAATTTTCGTATCTAAGACGTAACGCGGTTAAATTTCCGCATGTTTTCGAGAATTTGGAGCAAATTTGCTGTTAATTTTGTACGTAATTGCAAGAAACTATAGGAAGAGGTTAAGTGCAGGCTATAGACTACAAAGTCTATCAAAATTGTTTTTATTTAGTCAGGATTTATTGAAAGCTTGATAAGCAGGAAAGCTCGAAAATCTGCTATATTTTCTCCTCTATTAGCCTGTTAGCATAATTTCGACGATCGTTTTCTTGAACGACGTGATGTGCACTGATGATTTCAAGATTTAAGAGGCTAACTTCCGTGATTCACGCCCTCATTTTGTTCACGGCGGACAGTTCTCGAGTTTTTCCACAGGTGGCTCTTCGGACTCCATGTCATTTTTTGGCGAAGGATCCATATCCATGTTTGAGGGTTTCTGACATTAGACGGAACTTATTCTCTGGTTTTCTTTTGGCGAACACTTGTTCTGATATTTAAGCTTTTAGCACAGCCAAAAGTTGTAATTTCAGCGAGAACTTCAATGGATTTTAACTGTTTCTAGAAGTGCATATGCGCATTCCAGTAATTTCATTAATGCGCATCTGGCGTTCCCTTTGCACCCTTGTGAAAATGCTAGTATATATCATATCGACTTCTATATTCACTTTTATATTCCATTCACATAAAATAAAAATATTTAAAAGTATTAAACACCCTTTATCTTTCCAGTTGACATAACGTCACTCTCCCGTACAACCACATAAAAAAATTGCTCCTTGCAACGCTATTATATCTTTAAACATCTTTCAATCTGATTAGAATATCAAGATTGCATCATATTCTCAAATATATTTATGAGATATCATTCCAAACACTACACTTTTCCTTTGTAATTTTTTTTTAATCTTTTGTTTTGAACTTAATTTCAATTTTATTAAAAAATTTAAAGGCGGTTAAAACTGTATTAAAATACACTTTGATATATAGTCAAATTATTTTAGCATTAGTGATTTTGCAATGAAGTGCAGATATATATTCTATATATTTTTAAGTAATATAATAAGGTTTTTAACTTTTTGATTTTGCAATGAAGTGTAGATATATATTATAATTTTTTCAAGTAATATAATAAGGTTTTTGATTTTTTATAAAATCTAGTTTATTTTAAATAGCATTTGCTTTGTATCTTAGGTATTGAGTTGTTTATAATGTATGGAGTTGTTTTTCTTTAATGGGGTGAGGAACGATGCGATGGAGGTTAATGATAGGGTAATAAATTTGCTTCTCATGCATCACTTAAATGAGGAAGAGTGTTGAATGTGCTATGGTTGGAGTGTGGCTTCATAATGTTTGAGAACATATGAGATTTATTTGTATGGTTTGGTTGGTCACAGGTATTGACAGTTGGCTTCTAGTTATGGGCAGTGAGTCAACGAGGGAGAGTTTATTCCTTGGAGAGCAGCGTCGCTACTTGTTGTAGCCATGCCCTGGCCTTTTTCCTATGCATAAGAATCTTAGTAGGCATTCTTAGACTAATGGCAGTAAATTTGTTGGCGTGGTGGTCCAGGGAATAAACATTTGAGACCCTAGTCCGTTTCAGGAGGTGTTGTGTGTGGGTGAATCTAGTGTAGCAATACAAGAGGGAGGCACAGTTGAAAAGGTGACATTTGAGCCTACCACGGAGACTTTCCCCCTCTAAGAAACGTAGGTATCGATTTTTCATTCAATTTTCGTTTCAATTTGGTGTTTAATTTATAGTGTCTTTGTTGTGGTATTTGGAGATTCATGGGGTTTGGCCAGGTGGGCCACTGACGACATTGAAATTGTCAGTGTGGTTTTTTCTCTTCCTTCTTGTAGTCTTATGTCCCTGGATGATTGGTGGAGAGGCGGGTTGAAGGTGTGACATCACATTCTTTGGGGTTGTGGCTGAAAGTATTGTATTTAGAAAGGGGGTATGTAGAAGGGCAAGTTGGTGGAGTCTCGGCAGGGGGAGTAGTTCAGCCGATAAGGTTGAAACTACTAACGCATATTGGAGGTGGCGAGGTAGTTGTTTAGATGTCAACGAAAGTTCTATTATCTAGTCGTTTAGGTGGAGAGTGGCCGAGTGATCTATTGAGGTTTTTTGGGAGAGTTGGGTGCTTGAACAAGCTTTTCACCTTGGAAGTTGGGACACTAGGTTGATGTCTCTGTGTGAGATGAGTAGATTCATTAGCGGGAACACCATGCAAGGCTAGTGAGGATGGGTTCGCCGTGGTGTTGGTATGTGATCTGAATATGGGCAAACTAGTTTTGTTGTGCTAGCTCCCTCATCAATATTAAAAATGTGCGTTTATGATCATCTCAAGTTAACCAATTGTGAAGGGGTTTATGTGTTTTATGTGTCTTTGATGATCAAATTATGAGTTAATTATTAGTTAAAAACACATGTACAACAAATGAAATGTAGAGAAATAACACACAAAAATCACATTACACAATGGTTGATAACGGAGTTCACCCCTCCTGGGCTACATCTCCATGGACCTGCTTCAACTGGCTAGGCCCTCATAGGATTAATGATCAATTGTCTGCTTACATGCACCTACAATGCTCCAATGGCTTTTCAACCTGCTCCATTGGCTTCGGAATACCCAAAAACCCCAAAAATGACTATTCAATCACTGCAATTGGTTTCCAGTTGATCTAGGCTTGACCTCCCACCCTAGTGGCCCTTGGCTTGTTTAATCTCCAAAGTGACAAAAGAACTTTCAGAAGTGCTCCAACACCTCTACAACTTGTTCCATTATGTTCATAGCATCAAAATATTATAAGAATGACTCTTCTTAAGCCCAATTTGGTCTTCAACTGATCTAGGCATGCCCTTCCTTCTGGTGACCATATGCTTATATTTTCTTCAAAGTGACAAAAACACCTTTATAGTTGCTCCTCTGCCTCTCCAACATGTATCAATGGATTCAGAGCATGCAAATCTGTTAGGAATGACTCTTCCTGAGCCAAAATTGGTCGAAAATTTCTCTAGATAGGCCTCATTCAATTTTGCCTAGTAAACTGCCTCTAAAACTTGAGAAAATCCAGTTAAGGGCGCCAAAGATGGAGGCCGCTCCGAATTTAGGGATTCCGCCAAAAAATCCATCGTTTTAAAATCGAGTTTAATTAATTGTGGATAAACTTGATTAGTGCATAAAGCGCGTTTAATGCTAATATGAGTTTTAAAAGCGCTACCAAGGTGATTAGGGGTATAAACCCCACATTCAACACATTAAACTCCGCTTAAATCAAACTCAACCCGCTCTGGTTCTATGGCTCGGTCTCATCGGGAGGGGGCTAGCCCGCGGGGCTGGCCCCCTCTAAACCCCTACCGTTGCCATCGTTGAACTTCAAATAGGTCCTTTGCACATATATTATTAAGAAACATGCTCATGGTGTATTGGCAAGGATTTAGAGTTGTGTGGGGGAGGTCGTCGAGTTGAGCCCTCTGCCCAATCCTTGTAACATTTTTCCACCGTGACATTATACGCCCCAACCATAGTTTTTAAAAACTTTGGTTAAAATATTATATGCCTGGACTTTGGCATATCAAACTTTGGAATAATACATTTGTACCATAGCATATGATATACGCGTTCCACCAAATATATAACTTTGGACATTGGCATAGGTAAAATGAGCCAAAATATATGTATCCAAACGTTTTGACTTTGGCTTAAATCCATCAGCCACCAACATATAAAACTGGCTTTGGATATTATAATATGTGTCCAAACTTTGGTTTAAAATTTCAATTGCGCTTCACCATACAGTTTGAACATGCGGACTTTGATATGGTTTCGACCATATAATATTTGCCACCGCACCAATGTTATACCTCGGACCTTGATTTAAAACGTAATGCTACTTTGCAATATAACATAATCCAACCTTGTAAATGAGTCGAACCATACCATAATGTAATCAGGAGTTGAACCATAGTTTAAAATGCGGGCTTGGCATGTACAATTGTAATTTCGACCATGTTAATTCCAACTTTGGAGAGGGTCCACCAGAGGGGCACGTGGCGGCCCCTGGCTGCACCACATGTTAGCCTCTGGTTGGGTTGTCCCACCATATAAAAAAAAATTAATTCAACCTTAGGGGTCAAAACTTTAAAAAAAAAAAAATTTACCTTCAGACCTTGATCGACGAATCTTGCAGTGACACTTGTCACAGTGTCGTTGGCTCGGGGGCCTTTGACCCTAGTTGACCTCTATTGACTCCCTTGACCCCTTTTTTTTAAATTTGCCTGTTCTGAACGGCGGTCAGTGGGCTCTAACTTCCTCATACAAACTCTGTTTTTAGTGAAGCGAATTGCGCTGAATCCCTCACAAGGGGCCGTATCTGGTCGTTTTGGTTTGATGCAATTCTGAGCACTTTGAATTTTGGCAAATTTTTGCCCCTAATCTAGATTTCAATCATTCTGTGTGGTCAAGGCATTGGTCATATGTGGAACAACCAAATGACAGGAGGAGATGGAGCAACAACAAATAATCTCTCTAGGATGAGTCAAGCTACCTCCGCTATTTGATGTTTTAGAAGAGCAGTTTCTCCAAGTGACAACAACAGTGGAACAATTGGCCCATGACCGACACGATGATAGAAATGATTTCATTTCTTTCATGAATGAACTTTAAGATAATCATTGACACGTGATGGATCAGTTAGTATCCGTTCGACGAGGTCAAAAGCGACTCCAAGAGAGGTTGGACAACTTTGAAGAAAGGATGTCACACATGGAGGCTCATGTCCATGAAGCCTTTCGCCAACCAAATGGCAATGGTCTGGATGACCTAGCTCTGGGTAATCCTGTGGATTAATTATGAGTGTAGGTTGTATTTTGATCCTTGGACGGTTCTAGTTTATATGGGCAATATGTGTATGGTCTTTAAGCTTTGTTTCACTATTGTCTATGTATTTTTGCCATTACCATTTGGCCAACAAGTCCGATAAAAATGAGGCTAGCGGTATTTTGAAGCCAAGCTCCTCATGATGTAATTTCTTGTGAATTAATAGAAAATGTTGATTTACAAAAAAAAATTGTATTAGGTTGTTTTACAATTCACTATGAAAATCAAACAATTTTTAAAAATTTAAACAAATATAACAATATATCGAACAATTTAAATAATAATAATAATAATATATAATTATAATTAAATCAACTTAAATTTATTTTAAATATAGGTTTATAAAATATTGGGAGAGATAAATTTTCTTAATATATGATTTTTTGGTCATTTAATATGAAAGGATTAAAACCTAATATAAAATTAAATGTTTAAAAAAGCGGACATCAAAAAAATTGATCCCTCTATGTTTCATAACTTAAGTTTAAAATAGATCTCAACTGATTTTAATAAATTTCTAAAATATATGATGAATCTCTTATTATAACTAGAGATTTTATTTTTACTTATATAGGGTGTCATACAAGGGATAGGTGGGGGAGGGCATGGCCACCATCCCACCAAGAATAAATGTGGGTAACGTGATTAGCCCTCCCCCTAGGTTCTAATTATGTGCAAGTGCGGAGGGTGGCAAAGATGGTAAATGGGTATGCAACTCAGTATAATGCATTATGAGTTACAGGCACAAAACTCACCAATTCGGACCTTGGCCGCATGCTTGTTGTGTTGTGCCTGCAGCTATAGGCTCTGAACCGCTACCTTGCCTTGGCATGCCTGCGACTATGGTCAAAAATTTAGTCTCCCTCAGGGGTCAACGGTCAGGAAGGTTGGTTTATCTCCCGGGGATGTTGTTGATGTCGTGTAAGGGTTGTTTGTCAGGTTTTCGACGGTTCCACTTCCTTAAGTTCACCTAGGAGGTTGAATCTCGTTATAGTAGCCTCTCGTCGCATGTTTACCCCTATTGGTAAACATTTGAATCCCCTCTGCAAACAAAGGCAATCTCTCTAGCCCTATAGTGGATCTAGAAAAATGAGATTCTTTCTAATGCAAAGCTCTCTTAACTAACATTTACAATGTGACAAGAAAAGAGACAGAAGTACCTTTTTCCCAACGCTACACTTGAATTCGTTGATGATGACCTTGATCCATGATACTTTTAGGCTCTCTACCTGATACTGATGGCACTCGAATACTTGCGGATGATCAAGAGGCAACAAAAAACATAATGCAATACATAATAATCAGAAACATTAGTTATCTAGCAGATCAAGGAGTACTAGAATATTTGCATAAACAATTATACAAATACATAAAGAAAACATGAGATGTTATTATTGATAAATATAAAAGGAGAGCTTACAACCCATGCCTTGATGTTGGACGCCTACTTTGGTGAAAATTTGAGTCCTTCACCGAAGCTCTAGAGCATTCCTTCCCCCGAACACTTCAGCGTAATCACAATGCTAGGATGTGAGGGAACGAGAATTCACACTAGCTCGACAATGACCAACCAAGATCTAAAATTATGGTAATGAGGGATATGAATTTATAGGAAGGGAGAAGAGGTTGGGACCCCATTAAAGGAGGAGGAAAGCCTAATTTTTAAGGGATAAACCCCCATGGATGAGATCAAAGCTCTAAAATCAAAGAGATCAACTCTATCACCACCGTTTAACAACTAACTCGTCACCCTGGAGCTTCTAGAGGTCGAAGCTTCTCCTCCATTTGAGGAAACACAACTAGAAAGGGATAAAAACAGTTTTCCAAGAAATAAGGGCGATGACAACACTAAGCCAGAGCTGTGAAAATGACATCAGCGCAAGCATGACACCAGGAAAAGCACTGACCCAGGAAACTAGGAATTTGACCTAGTTTCTTTAGTAATCTTCCAAGGTAGTTTTCTTTGAATCTTAAGGTGATGTCTTAAAATATCTCTTCATGGTAGAAAAGTTGCACAAGATCTGTCACAGGGAATTTCAGGATCAGTGATCAGGAGCTCAGGACCAAGTGTCGTAAAATGGTCAAAAATGAAGGTGCTCAGAACTGGTTTGAACCTGAACGACCGGATAGAGCTCGTTTTCCTGATTCGGCGCCGCGAACGGTTCGAAAAATGGTCTCCGTATGAAGAAGTTATTCAAGTTTGAAGATTTCTCCATTTCCATTAAAAAAATGCCAATTTGCCTTTGTGGAAAAAATTTATTAAAAAAAATATATTCCACAGAATATTCTGGGAATATTCCGTGGAATATTCTGTAGAATATTCTGGGGAATATTCCCTTGGCGACCAATCAAAAGGCGCCACGTGGCTAGCCCGGAGGCCGCCACGTGGGCCCCGACGTGGAGTTGGAATGGCGCATTTCAAAATTGTATTATGGGCTCGGACGGTTTTGAACCCGCGACCGCATGGTTATAATCCACATGTTTTACCGTTGGGCCACGCGCTTTGTTCGTTGATATATGGCGGCACGAAAATGCATTTATGGTTTGAACTGTTTTGGGCGGGGCCCGAAGGGGGCCAGCCCCGAAGGGCCAGCCCCCTCACCATATAACCAGGTCCGGCGAAACCACCGGTCAGCAAGTCGGCGCGCAGTTCAACGGTTTCAGACTTTGGTTATGGTGTATTTCGTGGGTTGTTTATTATAAAACTTTTATATTTATTACCAACCTTTTTGTTATAACCGCCCGTTATATATGTGAACGCCGATAAACATTAATTTTTATTGCCAAGTTTAACCGTGCGGCCACGTTTGGCAATTTTTTCGGCGGTTGTTCCAATTTTGGCGCCTATTCCTAATTTGTCTACCTTATCTCCAGTCTTTCCACATTTAGTGGAGATTTTTTAGCTCAAACTGGCATCAGGGATGGAAAATTAGCATGGTGACAGATTATTGTGTAACAGATGATCCCTAAAGCATGAAGGCAAAACAAGGAGTGATGGTTGAAATTTATGAACCAAGGTAAAGAGCTCAGACCCCCTTCGAAAAACCTGCCAAATCAAAACATATTACAATATATGACATCTCTCGTATGAATATTCCTAATCACATAGTTTTTCACTAGGCATCAAATAACACATGAACCCGTGACATGGTCGCAAAGATAGTTTTTCACTAGGCATCAAATAACACATGAACCCGTGACATGGTCGCAGCCACCCGTCTAAAGATATCATAGAAATGGATTTGCGGTATGGACGTAGCCATCTGTATAGATAAGATCATGTATACAACCATGAATACTCAATAACTCCTCGCAGCGTGGATCAAAATTAGATGTGACCCAGGGTCTTCACCACGATCTCGATCAACCCCATGATCGCGAGAGAGACCACCAATAATGACAATGGAACTCAAGGTACAACATCACAATATACAACTGTGAACGAATGTGTTGAAGTCGAACACTTGCATAATCATTCGATCGAAGGCCAATGATGTGAACCTATCTTCGAACACGAAGAAATTTCCATTGAGGCATGCAAGCTCCAAGGTACTGAAATAAGTCTCTAATTCACCTTCCTGGATAGTGAGCTGAAGTCGAAAGGAAGGGAATCATCAAAGGAGGGTCATGATGATTCCCACATCATTGACACGAAACAATAGATATTTTAATATGATAGGAGTGATTCTAGATTGTAACAAAGGAGGTCAAATAAGCAAAGGATGTTTGATAAAAATGACTTCTCTTGAACATATTGGCGACGCGACTCCAGAGTGTGGCAACATTTGACTCAAACAAGATCAGAGGTCATGTTGACAAAATTCGGAAATCAAATGAGAGGAAAATGGATTTCCCAAACCCATAGAGGCAGCGTGATGAATGTAGGATGTCCCCAACCCGAGACGAAATGCAGGTGAGTGTCGTATTCAAGAGAGACAAGCTGCCTAAAATACACATAGGATGTTCACGTTCAATTTCTCCCCGTTATTGTTAACGAGTACCTACTTATTTTTTATAGCTAGCATGAAGAAGAATGCATGTGTTGAGCTTGTAGGTTCATTCTTCGAATGAATCCATCCTAATAAGTTTAACGAGCCTTAGGAAGGAGAAAATCGGTCTCATCACGGTGACAAGTCTTTCATCGTTTAATCTTTAACGAGTCCAACAAAAGGGTAACTCGGTGACTTTTCATCTTTAAGGAGTTTGAAAAGACACAAAAAATAAACTCCATCATGTCCCTTTTCATAAATCGTCTCTCGAATCCGAAAAGGTAGAAAACAATATTCAAGAGAACCTCTTGACCATGTTCG
The DNA here is from genome assembly GCA_034641835.2 of Pinus albicaulis. NCBI lineage: Eukaryota > Viridiplantae > Streptophyta > Pinopsida > Pinales > Pinaceae > Pinus > Pinus albicaulis. The sequence goes on from JAXQQM020061113.1 coordinate 352,804, forward strand.
ATCAAGGTATTCCTTTTTCGTAAATAGTAAATCTCAGCTCGAAAAAGGGGTAATGTATACTGAGATTATGTCAATTCATTCACTTTAACGAGTTCGAAATGACTAGTACTCAACAATATTTTTCATGTTTTGAGAGTAAAAAAAGAGCTTAAAGTTGATTCCTCCTGGAAGAATGAGTGTTATGAAGGGTACCAATTGGTTTCGGTGATGGTAGAATTGATCAAAACATGTAAAGGTCAAGAGGTTGACTAACAAGACCACTCATCATAGCAGTTCCCCAAGGAAAGGGTTAAAAAATCAAGTGAGAGCATACGATCAACTAAGCAGATGGTGCCGATGGAATGAGAAAACCAAGGCTCATATGGCATAACAGGTAGAAAAAATGACAATCACGAGAGGTGTAATGAGAAATGGTTTCATTTTTTCACAAGCTTGAAACAAATATAGACTATGCTTGGAATAAGTTTGCATGCCCCCAACATGTTGACTCAAATCGAGGTACATGCCCCCCCAGCTTCAATTCATTCGCTTAGGAGGGATACTAGTGACTATCAAGTGGATGGAATGAAGGTTAATTTACAAGATCAAGTGAAAGACTCGACTTGGATTTTATGAGATCTAACCAAAGAATCAAATTGAAAGGGGATTTGTTTCATTTTTTAACTAGTTGACACAGTAAAAGAACTATCCTCATGACACTTTCTTTCATTTTTTAACGAGCTCGACACAAGAAGAGAAATATGCTCCGAAGAGCTTGATTCATTTTTTAAGGAGCTTCACACAAGAAAAGGAACTTTTCTCAGACACCTTGTTTCATTTTAAGGAGATTGACACAAGACAATGAACTATGCTTCGAAGAGCTTGATTCATTTTTTAAGGAGCTTGACACAAGAACAGGAACTTTGCTCTGACACCTTGTTTCATTTTTTAAGGAGCTTGACAGAAGACATGAAACTCTGCTCCGAACAGATGATCATGGCCCATAAGAGGTCATGGCTTCCAAGAGGTTCTCATCAAATGGGATAAAAATACTCTGGAAATCAGGGTCCAATTCCCCTAGCACATGATGCACTATATCACTGACTAGATCATTAGTAGATGCGGGCATGGAACAGGTGGCCACATAATTAACCCATGGCGGGGAAGATACCACTTGCATGTAAGGACCATTAAAGGATGATGGTTGATTGGGAGCCAGATTAGGACCATTGAATGATAGCTGATCAATGGTCACATTTATTCCTTCATGTGGGAAATAAATCACACGAAAGAGAGAAGAGACAAGAGCTCCCATGACTTAAGTATAGTCACGCCCAAGGAGTAAGTTGAAATCTAAGGGGCCTTAGACAACCATCACGTCTATATAGACAGTCTTTCCTCCCAAACACTGTTACCGATGAAACGGGAACTATTACCTCAAAATGGAAACTCTAGCCCAAAAACACTCAAAAAACATGAAAAAACACTCCAAAAACAAAAAGTGTGCATTCCATAATGCATTTTGTTTTTTTTCAAGGTCAAATTTCAACATTTTATAAAATTATGCTAAAAACGAAATTGTTTCTTGAAAAAAGGATTGAAAAAACACCCTCAAAACAAAATCTGTTGATGTTGGAATTAAAAATAAATAAAATTGTGTCACACTTTTGACACATTGTAACAATGGAATTAAAGATGATATATTAGGACATTGAAAAATCGTAAAATTCTAAAAATTTTGATAGATGATGTTAAAGATAAACAAAAACATGTCTGAAGGGCTTATCATTTTGAAAAAATTTCATCCATGTTGTTAAACATAAAATATCTTGACTCTAAACAACCCTAAAATTGTAATTATTGTCAACCATAACATTAAAGATAAAATTTTGTAGCGCATAAAAACCTTAATGACAAGTTGTAAATCTCAAGTTTTTCAATCTTAAGTTTTCAACATACTTGAACAATGAAATTATGGAGAAATTATATGACTTAATCAATTTTTAAAAATGAACATGTAAATGAAAAATTTATTAGTCCAAGAGTAATTTTAATTTTAAAGGATAAAAAATAATCTCTTTTCAAATCTTAGCATAAGACAAATTTAAATCTAATTGCAACCAAAACCTAAAAATCAAGCATCAAAACAAAGTGTCCCCTTTCAATGATGCATATAATTATTAAAAATTTTAAAAGTATCTTATACCAAATGGTAACAATACATAATATCATGGTAATATCACTGCATAATCTAAAAATTCAACATTAATTTCTATTTTCTATTTTACTTTTAATCAAAATATCAACATTGGTACATTGAATATAACATAAATTATTTTTGTAATTCATTGTTCCGTTGTCGATATTCTAAAGAGATGAATTCTTTATAATTAAAACATGTAATCCAACAAACATAGAAATGCCTCATAACTTCATGAAAAATCAGATGGAAGTCAAAAATTTTATTTCAAGTTACCATGCAAACATCAATTACATAAAAGTGTCTTTGACAGTTATTCAAAATCAACCATAGGTTCTGGCACACCATCAGAACCTACATCTTCAGATGAATGACTCGATGCAAATGAAGATGATCCATATTCTTCTCTTTCATCAACTAGTGCTCCATCTGAGTCAACATGCATGCCCATGATTTCAGCGTTCAAATGTCTTGTAGATCTACGACTACATTCTGTAGAGTCCCATCTCAACAGTAATTGTTCTGGTAGCAATTTCTTCAAAATATTTATGGTCTTCAACCAAAGGGTTCCTCTCTTTGTCAAATTGAAGTCATACACAAGTATGTCAACATCCTCCAATTTTAAGACATCTGTGCGGTGAAGATTTATATTTGTGCCCTTTCTTTTTCTCTTTCTGCCAATTTTCTTTTCAACTACCATCTCTGGCTTGTACACACCATTGAAAGGGTGGGTACTTGTGGCATACTAATGTACATCAATAGTTGTAATATCTTCATTTTCATTAATGACCTTTATAACCTTCGCAATCTAAAATGGATAGCCAAGTGGATCTTCATCTGCTAACACTGTTACCATGCAACCCTCCTTAACATCTCGCACATAACCCCTGTAAAGGTCTTCCATGGCTTCACGTTGTGCACGTGATCTTCTAGAACCAATATAGATTTCTCTTTCCTCTACCTGTGGGGAATTAATAATAGCTTGAGGCTGTTTTTGTTCAACAATGTGTGTTTCCTAATGTTCATTTGGCATATTTTGTGGCAAAAAAAAAGGAGTCTTCAAAACCGTATCCACATTTATTGATATTGAAATCATATCACTTTGATTACTGAAAAAAGACTCCCACCAAACTGAATCAGCAACATCGAAGTACTCATATGTATCTCTAATACATCTTTTAATTTCCTCCAGACATTCAGAATAATTTATGTCTCTCTTATGCCTTCGTGCATTATGGAGTTCAGCAACTGACTGTAATAACAATATCTTTGATGAAAATATTGGACGCTCTGAAATGAACTTCAAAAATGCTAAACCTGATGGTGGCCCCCATTTTGCAACAATTGAATACTTCTTGCCCTATATATGTGTTATCCCATCAATTTTTTTGATACGAAATTGATGTTGGAAGCTAATGTCGTTAAGTTGTTCAATGCATTTCTACTCACCATGAGATCCCAAAATAAAACTTCGCATGCCAATAGTTTCGTCCAACACATGAAAAACAGGCTCTGGAATGTACGATTTCTTAATACATTCAATTACTGATGGCAGGCTTCCAACACCTTTCCTCCTCAATGTTACTAAAAAACGACTGAACATTTGATCAATATGATCATGAGTATGCCCAACAAGAAGGAAACCAACCTTTATCTTTTTAAAAATTCCCAATTCAACGAGCATGTTTGGATACCCAAAAAGAACCTGATTTTTGTTTTCACGACTTCTGTTGTCTAATTGTAAATACAAAACTTCAGGAAGAATACCAGACCAATGAGTAACCACATCATGGATTATAGTTATGGTCAGATTTGCATCATTGTGAATATTTGGAGTTGTGAAGAAAACTCTTGGAAACATCTTCTCATTAAATACCACACAACCAACCAAGTGAAACTGAATGAAATTTTCCTCCTGTAATTTTTTTGGCATGCGGACAAAATGTGAAAGAAGTGTTTTCTTTTGGTCCATACTGTCAATTATCAAACCCGGATATTTATTTGGATGATCATAACACTTCTTTCGATGTTTATACAACTTTTGCCTTTTAGTTGTTTGCTGATACAATGGTCTTGAAGTTCTTTGACAACAGAATGTGTACATAAAATAAAAGAAGCATATGAATAAATATATTTTCATAGTTGATAACTATCCAATTTTAAAAAACAATGTTTTGAACGCATACTTCTTTCTGCCCCTTGACATTTATCTCTTTTTGATTCAAGAGAAGCACATGTGTTGCAAACTCCCATCCTTATCTTCTTAGGAATACGAACATTGTTGAATTCATTTTTCCATAACCTTGTAAAATAAGAATATGTAATAAAATTGCAAAATCCTTCAACAACGTCTGCATAATCTCTGTATAAGATGAATATTTCTCGTCTCGGGAAATTATCTGGAATATGTATTGTGTCTTTATTTGGCATACACTCTCCATGATTTGAAAATAATTCTTTCATCCATGTCTTAGCAGTATTTGCAAACAGCCCCACCTCCCGTTTATAACGTACTTCTGAATAATATGTGGGATCATTTTCCAGTTTTTCTTGGATTCTTGACAAACGTCAATTACCAATTGAATGCAACATTTTGAAAGCCTTTCGGCATAACAATACATTCCCAATATGATAATCATAACCTGCTAGTGTAGATTGCAGGCAACCCACTAAATATGAATTTTGCATGCTTTTATTCATTGACATATATGTTTTCCTTTTCTCAAAAACAAAGTTGAAATCCATATGTTTCAGGCAATCCCTTCGACAACATTCACTTGAAATCAAATGAACAACATAACTTTTTTTTGTGAGATATTTTGTCCTCACCCTTGTATAACTGGAATGTTTTGGATTAATATGAAAAGGTCTACTCCTACTCCTAGTTGCAATATTTGCTTGCAACGGCTTCATCATTCCATAATCCTTTGTAAAAGTAGTTTCATCACCACTAAGAGGAATATTATCCCCACTATCATCATCTTTAACATAGTTAAGAAATTCATCGACATCATTGCCTGAAAATTTTTCTTTACCATCATCACTTGAAAAAAACATTTCACAAGAATCATCGACGCTTTTGTAACCCCGACTTAGACGAAATTCTTCACCATCTTGATCCATGCTTTCAAATTCTTCCCTGGAAGGATTCAATTCTTCATCACCATGAGTGTCTTTGAAATGATAACTTAGAGAAAATGCAATATTCAAATCTGTGCCTCTAAAATTATCATTTGCAAGAAACTCTTAATCCTCCCCTTCCTCAGTGGTGCTCTCATAATCCTTGGAATTAGACATAAGTGGAAGCTTTGAATTTGTATTCACTAGAATTTCTTCATCCAGCCCCTCCGCTTCCTCACTAGTGCTTTCATAATCCTTAGGATTAAGAATAAGTGAATGCTTTGAATCTATATTTATTGGAAATTCTTCATCCCCCCCTTCATCAGTGGTGAACTTATAATCGTTACGATTAGGATGAAGTGAAAATTTTGGCTTTGAAAATTCATCCCCCTCTTCATCAGTGGTGCTGGCATAATCTTTAAGATTAGGACAAAGTGGATATTTTGACGCTGAAAATTCTTCATTCCTCTCTTCATCAGTGGTGCTGGCATAATCCATAGGATTAGGACGAAGTGCATATTTTGACTCTGCAAATTCTTCATTCTCCTCTTCATCTGTGGTGCTGGCATAATCCTTAGGATTAGGACAAAGTGGATATTTTGACTCTGGAATTTTTTCATCCCCCTCTTCATCAATGGTGCTCGCATAATCCTTGGGATTAGGACGGAGTGGATATTTTGACGCTGTAAATTTTTCATTTCCCTCTTCATCAGTGGTGCTGGCATAATCCTTAGGATTGAGACGAAGTGGATGTTTTGACTCTAGAGCTTTATCATTCCCCTCTTCGTCAGTGGTGCTGGCATAATCCTTACGATTAGGACGAAGTGGATATTTTGACTCTGAAATTTTTACATCCCCCTCTTCATCAGTGGTGTTGGCATAATCCTTAGGATTAGGACAGAGTGTATATTTTGACGTTGCAAATTCTTCATTCCCCTCTTCATCAGTGGTGCTGACATAATCCTTAGTATTGAGAAGAAGTGGATATTTTGAATCTACAAATTCTTCATTCCCCTCTTCATATGTGGTGCTCGTATAATCCTCAAGATTAAGCTGAAGTGGATATTCTTCATATCCCCCTTCATCAATGGTGCCCTCATAATCCTTAGGATTAGGATGAAGTGAAAATCTTGACTCTGAAAATTCTTCATCATGCCCTTCATCACTGTTGCTTTCATAATCCTTAGGATTAAGAGTAAATGGAATAACTGACTCTCGATTTATAGAAATTTCTTTTTGTTGCGCCTCATCAATTTTGTTCTCATCATCCTTAAGATTACGACCAAGTCGATTTTTTGACTCTCTATTCATGGTGAACGAATTCCTATGATATTCATCACTCTGAATAGAGTTGTTGCGTGATGAAAATGTTGATGTTGTATAAAGAAAAACTTCGCTATCAGAAGAAACCATTGCTTTCAACAAGAATAGGTTGAATGATACAAATGCCTCTCCCACTTACAATATATAGCTTAAAGACTGAAAATTTCCCTCCAAATTCCCCCCACAAAATTTCGCGAAAAAACTTTCCCTCTAAATTCCCCCCCCCCAAAAAATTCGCGAAAAACTTTCTCTCCAAAATTTTCATTTTAAATATTTCGTACAAAATATTAGTCAAAAAATGTATTTAAATTTTTTTTAATAAACTGTTTGTGTTGAAATATTTTACCGTTATTTATATTCAAAATATCCACAAAATATTTCTATCATGCATGCCTTCCAAACTAAAATAATGTTGTTATTTTAATGATTTAACATTGACTACATGTAAGTATTAACTATAATATTATTATAATACCTACATGCAAATATTAACTATTTTAACTATAATTACTACATGTAAATATTTTAAATTTTAAATTTTAAACCTACATTATATTCATCTAAAATATATTTCAAAATTTCTTAATAAACGGTTGGTCTTGAAATATTTCACCATACTTTTTATTCAAAATATTCCTTTCATGCATGTCTTCGAAACTAAAATAATTTTCTTATTTGAATGATTTAAGATTGACTACATGTAAATATTAACAATAATAACAACATGCAAATATTAACTATTTTAACTATAATATTAACTATAATTAACTATATGTAAATATTTTAAACTTTAAAATTTAATCCCATAATTTTAAACATTGAGTACATGTAAATATTAATTAAAACATTAACTATGATAACTACATGCAAATATTAACTATTTTATCTATAATATAAACTATAATTAATTATATATAAATATTTTATATTTGATTTTTTAATGCGAGATTATATTTGAATTATTTAACATTGAAGTACATGTAAATATTAAATAAAATATTAACTATGATAACTACATGCAAATATTAAGTATTTTAACTATAATATGAACTATAATAAACTACATGTAAATATTTTAAATTTTAAATTTTAATCCCACATTTGTTAAACAGTAAACCACGCACACAATATTCGCTATATAATAGGAATCATTGTTTCTATTCATCACATCACATCAAGTTTTTTGGTATTTGTTAGAGCAATTTTTTGGAGGTGTTGCACTGGCATTGGTAACTTCGCGGAGGCATTGCATTGGCATTGGAGACGTTGTGTTGCTATTGGTAATTTTATGGAGGTGTTGCGTTGGCATTGGTAACTTCGTGGAGACATTGCATTGGCATTGGAGGCATTGTGTTGTTATAGGTAGCTTTGTGGAGACGTTGTGTTGGCATTGGTGACAACAGTTTTTTGCATTTCAAATGTTAGTTTTCTTTCTATTCTGTCCATTTTAAAAACGATTTTGTTGAAAATTTGTTTTTCTATAGTTTTTTCTGTTCAAAAACTTTTTTTTAAATGTTTTTAGGTTCGAAAACCATAATTTTTTTATATTTTTTTAGTGAAGAAAATGTAAAATTAAAATTAAAAAAAATTAGGGTTTTTAGGACAAAAAAATTTAGATTTTTTTTTTTTTTAAGGGTTTATAGGTTCATCTAGACAGAAAAATCCATAAAATGACCATACACATAAAAAAATTATTATATTATTATATTTTTATTTATTTATTTTTATTATAAATATATTGGTGGTTGTATTTTTTTTTTATTTGACAATTTTTTGATTTTATATTCTATTTTTATTTATTGAAATTTTAAATCTTATTTTTTTTTGTAATTTATAATTTAAATTTGTTTTTGTTTTTTTTAATATATGGTAGAGTATTATATTTTATATTAAACAACAATGGTTTTTTTAATTATATATATATATATTTTTTTCCAAATAACAATTATAAATAAAATTTTTAATTTATTTTTTAAAACAAACTTTTTATTTATTTATTTATTATTTTATTATTTTTTAAATTATAATTATAAAATTTAAAATTTATATTCATATTTTTAGTTCTTAATAAATATTTTAAAACAATTTCTTTAGATTTTTTATTTATTGTTTTGTTATATATTATATTTTAAATTTGACAAAGTTGAATGTGATGATTCCCTTCACATAACCTACAGGTAAATTTGACTTTACCATTTTTCCCATGAGTCTTATTATCACTAGCTGAGGGTTTGTCACCAATATGATCTCTAGAGGCCGATGACAAAGGCTAATGTGAGCTAGTGGACCACACTTCTAGTATCCTAGAAATGCCAGGACAATCTTGAAGAAGGTGGTCACCCTTACATAACTTGCAAGAGAATTTGACTTTGCGGGATTGATTGGAAGGCTTTTCAGCATCAGTTGCATTGATAGCAATGGTTGCTTGGTTTCCCCCTTGCTTATTTTGCTTCTTCTTCTTCTTAGCTTCCTGGTTACTAGAATCTAGACTTTCACCAAGTGAACAGGAAGAACGTGGTGAAGAAAAAAGCGAAGAAGGCGAGGGGTCAACTTTAGAATCAACATGAGGTTGACACAGTTCAGGTGAAGGCGAACTTGGTTGAGAAGCATCTTGGACATTTGGAATGGGGATTGAAAATAACCAAACTGGCAAACTAATGGTTAATACCGGGAGGGACAACGTTGTCATTTAGGGAGTACCAACATTTCCAAAAGAAGGAAAAGGACCAGGATTACCATATGAGGGGATTCCTTGATTGGTAAACTCATGAACTGTTGCCATTATTCTAAACCTAAGATCCACTAAGGAGTTGACCATGGGTAAGATGTTATTCTGTGGGTAGTAAATTTTAGAAATTAAACACAAAATAAATAAAAAAGGGGGTCAGCTTGGAAAAAAGGTTTACGAAGTATCAGTGAACTGCAAAATACCTCCCGGCGAACCAAGAAGTATGAGCAGGAAATCTCTCTGAATACTGTGTCAGTGTATCACGTTTACAAGGCGGCTGACTCGGTTACCTACGACAGGCATGCAACCTAATGGTGTCTCCCAAAATATACACGACGATACGTGGGAGTCCAGTCCATAGTAGTGTTGTTTCATGAGTAGCCGTTCGATGAGAGTGCTCCAAATATACTTATCACACATCAATATAATTATCACTCACAGATTGTGAGACAGACTATTAGTGACACCTCCTACGTTTAACAACACTGGAACATGTCTCTAGCCTAGACCTCTAAATGTTTCCGTTAATTTCAAATTCTCCTTAGGTTAATTAGAGTTCATTTTAAGTTGATATTGATTAAATTTTCAATTTCAAGGCTCAAAATGATGCCACCTGAATACTTATAATGAAAATAGCATGAGAAAATGACTCTTTCAATTCAATGAATGCTATCTAGTTTAGGGAAGAGTTTCAAACAATGATGCAACAAATAGAGATTTTCCTAATCCAGATCACTTTCAATATCCCAATTCAAGTCAAAACATTCAAAGATGCAAATGACACAATGTAATCTATGCAAAATTTCTTTTTTGAAAACTACGTAACTGTAATCTATGCACAATTTCCTTTTTTTCGAAAACTACACAACTGTAATCTATGCACAATTTCCTTTTTCTTTTTGATGAATAAGAATGCACTCAATGCACTTTTCGATGCAATGAGAATCTACTTAATGCACCTTCCAATGAATGAGAATGCACTCAATGGACTTTTTAGCTTTCAATTATTAAACAATGTAATTTGAGTTCAATGATAGATCTCAAAAATGACTTTTCAGTGCAATCTGATCTAATGCACTTTAATGAAAAGTAAACTTTGAGATAAAAATTAAATGAATGCAAAATATTTTTTTTTTATGGTCTCAAAAGAACTAATAATACTCAATCAACATCAAATCAATATTCCTTCCAAACACACAAGCAACAAATAATAATTTTAATTGACTCAAAGAATCAAAGACTTAAACCAAAATTCACTTTTACCACTTCAAGTATAGGATGGATTTTTGCACACCACAAAGAAACTAACACCAACAAGACAAAATTTGATGCACAAAGCAGAAGGATGACTTCAGAGATCAAGGCACACTAGGCCTTTTAGCAAAAACCCCACAAATTCTCAAATTTAAGGATCAATGCTTCTTTACATAGCAAAAATCATGTTGACAGGATCTTCAGTGCTACTTTAGACCCCCAAACCCGCGCCGACAGTGCTACTCTGCATAGAAAAAAAATTGTTGGTCTACAAAACTGTATTAGTGCGAGGAGAAAGTGGAAAACATGAGTTTTCAACGCGATTGTACTTATAAATATTTGCACCGGAAGCACGATTGTGTCTGGAAAAAAGACGCGTTGGTCGATGAATGCTTAAAAAAGCAATCCAACCCAAAACAGAAACCTAGACCTGATACTCTAAAGAAAAAATCAAACACTATGCACACCTATAGAGACCTAAGCAAGTTCAGATCTCAATGATCGGTCAAACTGATCCAAGATCAGTCCGGGAAGGAAGGCTAATAGGCTAAGCTCCCAAATGGAGTCACCAATTCTGTTGTCAAGATAAATCCCCTCTGCGGACAGAGGCCATATCTCTAGCCCTAAATTGGGTCCAACAACACGAGGTTCTTTCTAATGCAAAGCTCTCTTAACTAAGATTTACAATGCGACAAGAAAAGAGACATAAGTACCTTTTTCCCAACGCTAAGCTTGAATCCGTTGATGATGATCTTGATCCACGATCCTTTTAGGCTCAATCCCTAGTACTGATGGCACACAAATACCTACGGATGATCAAGAGGCAACATAAATGTAATACAATACATAATAATCATAAACTTAGCTATCTAGAAGATCAAGGAGTACCATAATATTTGTATAAACAATTAGACAAATATAGAAAGCAAACATCTTATGTTATTATTGATAAATATAAAATGAGAGCTTACAACCCAGGCCTTGATGTTGGAGGCCTCCTTCGGTGAAAATCTGAGTCCTTTACCGAAGCTCAAAGCATTCCTTTCCTCGAACACTTAGGCGTAATCACAATGCTAGGATGTGAGGGAATGAGAGTTCAGACTAGCCTGACAATGACCAACCAAGCTCTAAAATTGTGGGAATGAGGGTTATGAATTTATAGGAAGGGAGAAGAGGTTGGGAGCCCATAAAAGGAGGAGGAATGCCTAATTTTCAAGGGATAAACACCCATGGATGAGATCAAAGCTCTAAAATCAGAGAGCTCGACTCTATCACCACCGTTTAATAACCAACTCGCCGCCCTGGAGCTTCTAGAGGTCGAAACTTCTCCTCCATTTGAGGAAACACTGCCAGAAAGGGATCAACGTGGTTTTCCAAGAAATAAGGGGGTTGATAGCGCTAAAAAAGAACTATGAAAATGACATCAGCGCGAGCATGACACCAGGAAAAGCGTTGACCCAGGAAACTAGGACTTTGACCAAGTTTCTTCAGTAATCTTCCAAGGTAGTTTTATTTGAATTTTTAGGAGATGCCTTAACATATTTCTTCATGTTGGAAACATTGCACAGGATCTGTCACGAGACATTACGGATCAGGGATGGGAAAATGAACATGGTGACAAATTACCATGTAACAGAAGGTGTTACACATATGGGCACTTGTTTGCCCACCCCCATCAAGGGATTAAAAAATAAAATAAAATTTAATAATTAATAATTAATGTAAAATTAACATAAAATAATAAATTTATGAATAAGGTTTTTGGGCTTAAGGTTTTCACAACCCATTATTTTGCCCGTGGTATTCTTCTCGAATGCAACTTATTTAAAGGTATTATTCACTAATGTGAGACATTCATTGAAATAAAAGATTTTAGCTATATCAAAATAAATCTTAATTTCCATAACAAATATCATAACCCTGAGTAATTTTCATATCCATCTTGACAAAGAAAACCACTCAATAAAGACACCACACGAAGACTTTATAGCTCTGATGTCTTCTAAGTAAAACTTGGGAATTTTTTTCTTTTTGTTACATAGCCTTCAAATATTACATTTTTCTAGATTGTTTTGTTTGATATTCATTTTATTTTATATATTTGAAATTTTACTTTTGAGTGTGAGGAGAATTGGGAGCACGAAAAAAAATCTGGTGCATTCAATCATGCATTTCATGTTGTTTATATATATATTTTTATTCGTATTAAAATTTATTGTAGTTGTTGAGTTTAGACAATGCCAACCATTGGTTTTAACCTCTTCATGAAAATTCATTGGAATATGTCTCTCATATGTTCATAACAACTTAGCTTAGATACAATTTTTATTGAGTTTTATTTAGGAGATTGAACGATATCATTAAAAATAAAGTTAAACCAAAGAAAGTTAATTTCATCACCTCGTGTAAAGACAAAGGTATATATTCTTATTGGGTCTTATTGAGTTTTATGGTATAATAGAGGAGATTATTATGTTTTACGATCTAACAACAAAGAGTATATTGTCTCAACTACCGAGCTTATATATATTAAACCAACTTAGATCCATCTTAACTTAAGATCTATTAAGCTCTGAGAGGGATCTCTTGAGGTTCCTCAAGTTTTGCACACAAAAAAGAGATTTGCAACAGGAAAGATTTTATCCCTCCCAAAGCTTGATAGATTCAGAGTTAAGATGGATCTAGGTTGGTTTTATTATTATATTTACAAAAAATATATTATTACTTTTGATAATGTCTTTTGGATTAGTAACATTATAACGAATTAATAACGTCTTAAGTTGTTGGTCAACGTTTCGAACTATAGTGTGGCTCATCCTAAGGACAAAGGTATGTGAGAGACACTCTACAACCTAGTATGGGAGAGATGTTGTGAGAACATTACATTTAAAAATAGTAATAACAAAAGAAATTAACGTGTACCATATTAAAATACTTCTATTTACACATTAATTTTACATAACTTTATATAGAGATATAAAGTAACCAAAAGTGGAAGAAAAATATTTTTTTTCGCTATTTAATATGGAGATTAGTAAAAAAAATTATTTTACTTTTTTTTTTTTTTTTTACAGTAACGGTTATGGAGTAATTATATTCATCTTGGCCTGAATTCCAGAAGTTTGGTTACATTGAGGGTGTCTACATCCTGTTGCCCCTCACCGCTAAGATTGAGAATGCAGCTAAAGCTTGAGGACTTCCTCCTTGATGAGATAACTATAAATTCAATTTCAGAGATTTTTCCCAATTTGAAGATGCATACAAATTGATTTAAGAGAAAGCAGTAAAACATGACAACAATCAGCTTATGGGATGGGTTCCCATGTTTCTTCTTCGTCTTTCAACTTGACCCCAGCAGAGAGGAGGGCAACTTTGTTGGCTTCAATGTCCGCCTCTTTATTATGAATTCTCAACACATGATAGTAATTCAACTTCTGAAAAGAGTTTTCCAAGCCCTTGATTCTGGCTATCAGTCTTGCAAGTTTAAGGTCCAAAGCTGGAGATTTTTAGACCATAGCATTTATGATGATCTGGGAATCTCCTATAACATTAGCTTCACTTATATTTAAGTCTTTGAGAAGCTTGAGGCCTTGGAAGAGAGCCAAAGCCTCCGCTTGAATGCTGGATGAATGGCCAAGTCCCCAAGCATAGGAATGAATTTTTTCCCCAACTGGGCTTAGAACAACGCCTCCTGCACCAGCTTTGCCCGGATTTCCCTTTGCTGCCCCATCAAAGAAGAGGGAGTGTCTTGAATGAGATGTAAGCCGGTCTTGAAAGTCAGTTTTAGATTTTCTTATCTGCCAGTCTTTGAGAGGAGGAGCGTTCCTAACTGTTGTTTGGAATTGCAAATCAAGGAATGAACCCCAAGCAATGTCCTGTTGGCTGAGATTATAATCGTCTTTTAGATCAATCAAGCACTCTTTCAGTTGGCATTTAATCTTGATTTCTAATATCTTGTGATTCCATTCAGTATTTCTGAAAATTCTTCTATTTTTTTCAAGCTAGATCTGCCAGCAAATTACCTTTGGGAGGACAGACCATGCAGTTTTGATAATCTGGTTTTTAGGAGGAGGATCAGGATACCTGTACGCCCAATTAGAAAACAGACCAGCAGTGGAGCAAGGAAGTGAAATGCTGGGATCCAAATTGTGGATGAAGGAGAACCAAATCTACTTAGAGAAGCTGCAATCAAGCATTAAGTGGACAACACTCTCTGCATTTTCTTTACACAACGAACATCTGGAAGGGCCGTGGAATCCTTTCCTCTGCAGAATGTCAAATGTGAGAATTTTACCATGGCATAGAAGCCAAGCAAAGAAATCGATTTTGGGCCACGAAGGAAAACGCCAGATACCATGCCAAGGTGTAGGGTCAGGGGGGACGTATGGTCTCTCGCTCAGCTTAACATATCCCATGGAGACAGTGTAGCCTTTGGCATTCTGCCCCCAGCCTCTCGAGTCTCTTTTCCTTATGTGCGAGGGCACCAATCCATGAAGGAGGTTAAGCAACGTGGTCCATTCGTTAAGCAAGTGAGCCGGCACAACAAGACATTTCCAACCTGCCCAAGCAGAGTCACTCCACAACAAAATATCCCACAACGTTCGCAGCCCCTCTCCATCCATCCAGCAACGCAACGCTCTAATGGAGGCTCTGTCTTCAATAGGATCCATGTTCATGATTCTGTCAGTCCAGATGTTAATATTTTTGCCGTTTCCTAGGATCCAGAAGGAGTGCGCATTGACTAGAGGAGCAGCTTTAGCAAACAATTTAAGGAAAGACGAGTTAGGCAGATGAGTAACTTTGTCCAAGCAGCTAGAACGAGGACCTCTGAAGTATTTTTTCCAGAGAGCCAATTGAGCTCAGCTTGGCTTGGGCGCAATGATCTTCCAAATAATCTTTGCTGCCATAGCTATATTCTGCTGACATAGAATTTTGAAATTCAAACCACCCTCCCACAATGGCTTGGAGATGGTTTCCCAACTGATAAGGGGAAGCTTGTTTTCATTCTGTTTGCCTCCCATCCAAAAGAACTTCCGAATGTACACCTCCATTTTTTTTAAGATGATTGCCGGAGCGAGAAGCACAACAAATTGATATAGAGGGAGACTGGTGAGCACAGATTTTATTAGGACAGATTTACCATCAATGTTGAGCTAGGAGTATCCCCAGGCTTGGATCCTGTTCTTGAATTTTTCAAGTTGTGGAAGCCAGTATTTACTTACAGGTATTTTATGATAAACAGGTAGACCCAAGTATTTGAAAGAGGTCCAAGAAGAGGAGGCTGCAAAGCCCAAACATCTAGAGATAACAGAGAGCAATCTGGGCGATGTGTTCCAACTGAAGATGTGGCATTTGCTTTTATTTAAGACACTGCCTGAGGCCTCACAGAATTCATCCAGAACTGCTTTGAACTTGATGGCTGAGGAAAGAGTGGCAACTCCCAATAACAGAGTGTCATCCGCAAATAAGGCGTGATTTATGTTTTTGACCCCTCTAGCAATACACAATCCATTAATATCTTGATTTTGCATCTTTTTGTCTAATAGGAAACTGAGGACAGAGGCTTGGATTACAAAGAGCAGAGGTGAGAGTGGGCATCCTTGCCTAAGCCCTCTCGAAGCTTTAAAAAAATCAGTGGCTCTGCCATTTACTAAAGGTGCAATCCATGGCTCCAAGATGCAAGCCCGGATCCATTTAATGAAGTTTGCTCCAAAACCAAACTTGCTCATGAATTTTAACATAAAGCTATGATTTACTCGATCAAAAGCATTTGCTAAGTTGAGTTTAAGAACCATACCTTGTTCTTTCCGATGAAGACTTGAGTGAATTGCCTCTTGAACAAGGGTGAAATTGTCCACGATCTGCCTTCCTTGGATGAAGCCTCCTTGGTTCTCCAGAATTATTTTGGGAAGGATGAGCTTCAATCTATTTGCAATTACTTTGGTGATTAGCTTGTACCCTGTATTGCATAAGGATATCAGACGGAATCTGTTGAAGTTGTTGGCGCCTTTCTCCTTGGGGATGAGGGCTAAAAAAGATGATTTTGTGCTTCCTCCGATTTTCTGACTATCTTGAGATTTTTGGACCATTTTGAAAAGGCCCTTTTCAACTATCAGCCAACAAACTTGAAGGAACCTGACAGAAAAGCCATCTGGGCCAGGAGCCTTGTCCGGATCCATGGTGAAAAGGGCGTTTTTAACTTCTTCTTTAGTGACTTTGGCCTCAAGGATCTCGTTCATATGAGGGGAGATTGAAGATGGACCAATGTCTAAAAGATCTGAATATTGATCCAGCTCCGTGTCCTCACTATACAAGTTTTGAAAATGAGAAAAGGTTGCTTTCTTGATGTCCTCAAATTCCTTGTGGGTGACGTTATCCTCCTTGATCTCAGATATAGTGTTGAAACATATCCTGGCCTGGGCTTGTTTATGAAAGAAAGAAGAATTCCTATCCCCTGCTTTGAGCCATAGATTTCGAGATTTTAATCTCCAGTATTCTTCTTCAGCTAAGCAGGCCTTGTGAAAACTCTGTTGCAACTAAGCCTCTTGATCTAGAAGCTCCTCTGTGACAATAGCGTTCTCCATTTGAATTTGATGAGAAGCAAGAGAAGCTTTGATGGTTTTCCTTTCTGAAGCAGGGTTGGAAAGGGTTTTGGCCCATCATTTTAGAACTCCTTTCACCCTTCTAAGCTTTTCCTCCCAGACAAAGAAAGGAGATCCTTTGACTGGCTGTCTCCAACAATCCTTGAATAATTGCATGAAATTTGGCTCCTTGACCCAAAGGGGACTGAATCTGAAAGGAATAGGGCCCAGATCAAGACGGCCAGAAGATCGAGCATTATGGGCTTGTGGTCCGAGATACTGTTTGTGAGAATATGCATTCTAGGTTCTAATCCTAGTAACGGAAAGGAGCTTTGGATGAAAAATCTATCTAATCTGGCAGCAATATGACCTGGCCCAACTCTTTTGTTAGACCAAGAGTACTTACCGGAGGAAGGTTTGATATCCAACAAATACCAGTCCTGCATAAGATCCTCCGCCCATTCCCTTGCCGGATCTCGGACTGCGCTACCTCCTCTTTTTTCAGACGGGTGAAGAGTGAGGTTGAGATCTCCAGCAATGATTATATTTTCTAGGTTTTCCAAGTCTGCTTGATGCCTTATAGAATCCCAACAGTCCTTTTTTTCCCCAACATTAACTAGAGAGTATATATTGAAAAGGCAAAATATTTCTTTGGAGTCTAGATTCTGCATTTTAAGCAGCAACCAATGAGTATTGCAAATTTGCTGGCATTCCACAGTGTGCCAATCCCTCCCGAGGCTCCCTAGGCAGAGATTGATCTTGCTTTGCTTCTGATCCAAAGTTTCTTGTTTGCATGCAGGAAGACTACGTCTTCCAACTTGGTCTCCTGGATGAGAAATATGTCTGGAGATTCTGTTCTTATTAAGCTTCTAATGGCTTCTTCCTTAACTTTGCTCCCCATACCTCTACAATTCCAGGAGATGACCTTCATTATTTATGTTTCTGATGGGCTCCCTTGGAGCCTCGAGGTTGATTTTTCATCGTCCTAGGCTTTGAGGCTAGCAGTTTTTCTAGAGTTGGCTAGCTGCCCTGTAGCTTGTCTTTGTAAGTCTCCTGGTCTCTTTTTTCCCTGTCAGTTTTGTGACCTCTTGTGGATCTCCTTACCGAGGTTTGAGACTCTCCTATTTCTCCTTTCTCCTCTGACTCGTCTGTTTCCTGTTCTTCTTCTTCATCTTCTATAGTCATGCCTTTCGGGTCTTCAGCACTTGTTTCTTTAAGGGAGATTGAGGGAGTGCCTTTGCTTGGAGAGGCTAGTTTTTGGGTCTCGATCTCCTAAGTTGCTTCTGTTTGCTGGCTTAGAGGATCGAACTTGTTTTCTGGTGCCTTTTTGGGAGGGGGGCGCTGGGCATTGGCCTGAAGAAGGCCTTTTCCATAGGGTCCTCATGGTTTTTGTCCTTTGTGGTTGATCTTTGTACGCTTGACTTGATTCCAACCCTCTTCGTTTCCTTTCTCTGGCTCTGCATTGGTTGGAAAATTTCTGGCAAAGTGCCCATGAACATGACATTTCCTGCATTTGAATGGCAACTGCTCATAATCCAAGATCTGCACATGAGACCAGTTGCCGACATTGATTTTGATTGCCTCTGGGAGACCCACCTCAAGATCTACTTCTACGCAGATTCTAGCACAGTCATACTGGTCCTTGTTGTTTGCCCGATCTATGAATTTCCCGAGGGCGTTGCCAATGTGTTTCAAGGAATCCCAGTTCCAGCAGTGAACTGCGAGATTCGGGAGCCGAACCCACACTGGAACAGCCTTGGGAACATCGACAGCCGGATCAAAATCCGGAGTCCATTTGTTCAGATAGAGGCCCTGAGGGCCCATGAAATACGACTCGTTTTGGAAGATCAAATCTTTGTCTTCTTTGGAGGAGAATTCAAAGAGGAAGAACCCTCGCCCGAGAAAGTAAGATGTAACACTTTGCTTGATCAGAGGAGCCCAATTCCTGTTAACCCATTGCTCAGTAGTTTTCGGAGAAGGCCAAAGTCCCGTGAATTGGCCAATTAGACCCCGCTTAGCTAGAGACAAAGCTACTTGGATGGGGGTCTTTGGAGGCAAAGAGATCTCAGGGATATCTTCGAGCTTCTTAACGAATTTAGATGCTTCACTTTTTTCCTTCCAGGGCAAACCAGCCAGAAGCTGATTAAAAGCATCAACAGAAGGCGGCAGAGGGGGCTCCTTGGGAGAACCCTGCGTCTCCATGGGACCGAGCCTTAGGCAGGCCGCCGCAGGGGCAGCCACTCTGCATAGAAATTAAATCTCGCAGCGCAGCTCAGAACCACGCAGAGATGAGGATCGGGCCTTAGGCAGGCCGCCGCAAGGCAGCCACACTGCTCAGAATTCTGACCTAGCAGAGCAGCTCAACCGATGTTCCAGAAAATTATTTTACTTTTTACTATGAGAAAGAAATGCAATTTCCTTGCTGATTAATATGAATATGACTAGAAATATTACATGATGTGTAATTCATGTTATATATATAACAAAAAATATTTTGCTGTAAATATTTCAATATTCATATTAAATAAGATAATTTTATAAAATAAAGTAATTTAAATTAAAAAAATTCCTATATTTTCATTTTTCATAAAAGGTGTAATTTATTTTGTTTAGATTATAAATAAAATATTGTTGAGTAAAAGATTTTAACATAAAACTTACGTAGAGAAAAATATCAAGGGACTTTTTATTTCATTTAACAACTATTTTCTAATTCAATGTATAAAAGATATTTGTAATTCTTTCCATACTTAATATGGATTTAATATGTAAAATTTTAAAAATATTAATAATAATAAAAATAAATAAATATATATAAGAAAAAATATAAAAAACATGTTTTACTATTTTAATATGAAAAAAATAAATTATAAATAAAATATTTCAATGTCAATTATATAATCTAGATAGTAAATAATTTAATATAAAAATAAAAAAACTTAGGAAACAAAAATTTATGTATAATGAATTTGATTTTGCTATTCATAAAATGTTTATAAATTCTTTTGGTGAGTCAATCAAAACTGGTTTACAAAAATTACTCAGATGTACTTTTCATTAAAAAAAAAATAAAAAAAAAATAAAAAAAAATAATTATACACAAAAATTGATGTAATTTATGTAGAAAGATGTAATATAAAAATGATTTTTTGCTTTTTTTAAACAAATTTATATGGTTCTTCCTCCCACTTTAACTCGGGTAAAGATAATAACCTTCTTTGAAGTTAGCGTGACCGTGGAAACATGAAGCGACACACTCCCCAATACAATTAGGGGACCATTAACACACCCTCCATATTCAAACGTCAGTTTTTTCAGAGCACGAGAGGGGAGAAACGAACGGTCGTGTTGCTGGTGGTGAACCTCAGTCTGCAAATCCAAATCCAACCAGAGGAGAGGAGAGGAATAAAAAAAAAGGGAACATATGATGAGCGGAGAAGCGGAGCCGAAGAAGAAGAGTAGCAGTAATCTAAAAACAGCTTTCGAGGCTCTGTCAAAGGGAAACTACGAGGAAACGGTGCGCTTATGCAAACAAGCTATCAAGCAGCCCGGAGGCCAAAACAACTATGAAGCTCTCGTGCTGCTGGGCAAGGCCCTCTTCTGCGGGAACCAATACGATCACGCCCAAACTGCGTACCGCCGCGCTGTTGATCTCAACCCATCAACCCTTCGAGCATGGCAGGTAACAAGCATTATTCAATCCTTCTTTCCTCCCGAGTCATATGGTCCCTGTTTAGTTAAGCACCCTTTTATTTATTTATTCTTTCCTCCAATATTATAATGTCATTCACCATATAAAATGGTTGATTCGTTGCGAGGTGAGTGATTTTTAGGTCTTTGTTTTGTGGGTGAGTGTGTCTGAAACAATTTTTGCCCATTCACAGCAATCTTCCCTTCTTTGCCCATCGTCCAAATATGAGCCGTTCACTGACGCTGGGATAAGCAATTTTTTGTGAAATCTTGAAAGTACTTCTATCATTATAAAATCTACTTCTGCCTCCCTTCGAATGTTCCATTCGCATCTCATATGCCATTCCCCTGCAAAGCTCAAATATTGGTGTTTGAATCCGGAAGTTCTTTTTAATCATTTTATCAATAATAATTCTACTGGGTACTCGAACACACTTGAAACCAGTTGGCGGGAGACGGATCATTTTGGGTCATTTGCTCATTTGGTGAGGAACTGCGCTAGGAGTGGGTTGTGTTTACTAATTTTAATACGATGTGGGCACCAAGGTGTTTTGCAGACTATTTGCTTAATACTAGTGCTGTTAATTTTAGTTAACAATGGTATGTTCTATGTTTAGCACAATTACTTCAATGTTCCTTAAGCAGCCTAACAGCAATTTCCAATAGATTTCCAGTAGCAATCACATTAACCTTAATCACGATGATAGTAAGAGGAGATAGAACATGAAACAAAATGTAGAAGACAAGTGGACACTAGATTTGGCGGATGCCAGGGAAAAACCCCAATGTGGGGAAAACCCTTTGATCAATTCTTCTTATTATTATATCAAAATGTTCAACATAGAGAAAGAGTACAAAAAGTCAAATTGACTTGCCCAATTCAAATTCAAAACAACCCTGTCAATTTCTGTGATTTTCTGCAGTGGTCAATAGCCCTAACCAGAAAGTCAACGCTGGTCAAAGCAGCAAAAGAATGTCTTCAAAACAGCTGGGTCTTCTCCAGTCAAACTCAGTCAAAGGAGAGAATTACTTTAATTTTCTGCAGTCAAACTGTAGTCAACCCTGAAGTCAGTGCTGGTGAAACTGCCTGATTCCCTCGATTTTTGTGCCCAGAAATGATCCTCCAAAAATTGCAGTCAAAGTTGGTCAAAGATCCCTTGGTCAACTCTAGTCAAATTTGGTTTGCATCTTTAAATTTTTGGGCCTGTAACTTAGCCCAAAAATTCGTCCTTCTTATTCCACACATGTGAGAGAGAGAATGCTCAATGTAGTACGAACCAGTGAGAGAAGGAGAGAGAATGTGTGAGTGATGAAGATGCCAAATGAGGTGAGAGGTCGTTTGTATTTATACAATTTGTTGTGGGTGAAGAGTCCTGTCCATTGGGCTTCATGAGCCTACATGACGGTGTGGCCGACCTAAACAATATGCACATGAGTGGGCATAAATTCAAAATCACACTTTTGCTTGTCCAAATGAGATGATCTTTTTATCAATCTTGGTCCTTTAAAAAAGAAGGATATAATGTAATCATCATCTCCATCAAATGAGTTGTCCCAAAGTGGAATCTGGCCTTAGTTGCCAATTTTAACACTCTCTCTTAACTAGGGAGAATTCCATCTGCCAATCCATCTGTCATCATCGATCATCATGTCATCCTGTCGTCATGTACCATCTCTGTCATCTCATCTTTTCTCTATTGAACCATGATGTAATAATGAAGAATAATTGATCGAAAGTGAGTCACAAGACCTTACCACTCTCTACTAACAAAAGTCAGTCTAGAGGAAGAACGTCAATCGATCCCAGATCAAGTTGTTGAACACCATGCATCCTAGACAGAGGGAGTACGACAATACATGATGCTTCCATCGATAGTGCTATGGTCCTTATCCACTTTTCCCAACTCATTGGCCAGATGAGAAGTACTTCCCATGAGTCTTGGACTACATGGGTAGGATGTATGCTGGGGCATGAGCAGGAGAAGGTGAACCACTCACCCTGTACACAACACACCAATAGGGGAAGGTGAACCACTCACCCTATGGTTGCTCATGGCTCCAAGAAGTACCCCAAACCCTAGGAGCTCCCAGAGCTCAATGTCCAACTCAAGCGGGCCCCTCATAGGAGGGTCTTTCCACGACTCCAAGTGTCTCTCAGAAGGCTAAAAATTTGACCTTCCCTAAGGGATTTGCGAGGAATTAGGATGTTTGCGACCTGCTCATCAGTCCGGATGTGTTGGAGCCTTATTGCTCCCCGTTGTACCATATCCTGGATAAAGTGGTATTTGATATCAATGTGCTTGGAGCGGTTGTGGAACATAGGATTCTCTGAAAGGCGAATCACACTTTGGTTTTTGCAGTAGATCACAGTGGTATCCAACACATGCTCAAATAGCTCACTAAAGAGCTTCCTCAACCAAACAACTTCACAACAGGCCATACTAGTAGCAATATATTCGGCCTCGTTGGTGCTTAAAGCAACCGATTTCTGCTTCTTGATCATCCAAGATATAGAAGCAAACCCCAATGAGAAGCAACATTTAGACGTGCTTTTGCGATCCACGACATTGCCAGCCCAGTCAACATCAGTTTATCCATGAAGCCTCAAATTTCCAATGTATGTGATGAGGCTTGACCATAAATTGACTCAAATTATTCACAACGAAGCATATGTCCGGACGAGTGTTTACTAAGAACATCAAGCCCCCCACAAGTTGTCGATACTCGTAAGCATTTTCCAATTTGGTCCCAGCAGTACTTCCACATAGCTTCTTGAAGTTGAGTTCCATCAGAGTAGACACAGACTTGTAATCCACTATCCCACATCTCTCGAGCAGCTTCGTAATGTATTTTTCTTGAGAAAGGAAAATCTTACTTGGATTTTGCTAGACCTCCAAGCCTAGGAAGTAGTGCATCAAACCTAGGTCCTTCATCTCGAACTCAGAAGCCAAGTCCCTCTTGCATTGATATATGAGAGGGTCTGCACCTGCCAAAAAGAGATCATCTACATAAAGGACCATAATGAGAGGCATGTCCTTTTCAACCTTGAAATATTGGTTAGGATCAACTTCGCTTCTTGTAAATCCCAACCTCATAAGATAACTATCAATCCTCTCATACCAAGCCCTAGGGGCTTGCTTCAACCCATAGAGAGCTTTCTTCACCCTGCATACGTGTGTCCTTCGATCTTGAACTTCGAACCCCTCAGGTTGGTCTACGTAGACTTCCTGCTTAAGAGAGGCATGAAAGAAAGCAGTTTTAACGTCCATTTGGTGTAGGCTCCATCCTTGAGAGGCAGTGAGAGCAATGATGGATCAGATAGTGGTGTATCGGGCAATCGGTGCAAATATTTCGTCATAGTCTACTCATTCCTTTTGAGAGAAGCCTCGAGCAATGAACCTGGCCTTGTATTGTTCAAAACTCCCATCAACTCCATGTTTGATTTTGTAACTCCATTTAGAAGTAACCACAAACTTGTCCTTGGGTCTAGGAACCACATCCCAAACATCATTCTTTATGATTGATTCGTACTCATTCATCGCATCCTTCCATACTTGATGTTTCACGACTTCTTTGAACATACATGGCTCAGATTGAACAATAGTACTCATAGCAGCTAAGTATCCTTGATACTTGTTCGACTTATTACTTTCACGAAATGTTCCTCTTGGGCAATATATCTTTCAACGTCTTCGAGAGTGTCTTTGAGCCACGAAGGTCTTTTCCTTGAGGTAGAGGGATCACTAGGAGGTGGATCAATGGGATCCATTGGGCCTTCAACGTCGGGCATCAGTTCATCTGTTGGAGGTTCATCTTGCTTTCTTGCAACATCGTCATTGTCCTTCCTTGGGATAGGGAGATCTCTGGCTTTCCCAAGGGCAAAATCTTCATCAAAAGTGACATCATGGCTTATTTGCACTTCTCTTTGACCAAACACACAGATTCTATATGCCTTCTATTTTTCACTATAGCCCACAATTGTTCCTTTCTTCCCAGATGCTTCTAATTTGTTTCTCATGAAAATACATGGGACATCCAAATATTCTAAAATGAGAAACATCAGGTTTCTTACCAGTGAAAACATTTTCGGGTGTCTTGAAATCCAATGCTTGATGCAGGCTCCTATTTTGAATATATACAACAGTGTTGGCAGCTTCTCCCCATAAGAACTTTGGTAGGCCTTGGTCATGAAGCATAACACAGGTGGCTTCTATGATTGTTGGTCCTCAATATTTTGATCTTCTTCCTTGTTTGATTTTCAACCAAGGCTTTGAAAGAACGAAACCATTTGAACACTTTGTCCTTCTTCTTCAAGAAATAGATCCATGTTTTGTGAGAGAAGTCATCCACAAAAATTACATAGTAGAAGTATCCTCCTAATGATGTTACATGCAACATACCAGATAGATCAGAATGGACCAATTGAAGAATGTCGGTAGTTTGACTTTCACTTGAAGGGAATGGTCTCCTTGTAAGTTTTCTAGCTGCACAACCCTGAAAACCACCTCCATGATTCATGTTGAACTCAGGCATACTTGTGACCATCTTCTTTACCCCAGGTAAGGTTTTGTAATGAAGGTGAGCAAATCTCTGTTGCCATAATTAAGATTGAAGAGAAGTATCGCAAGTCATAGCTCTCAAATGACTTCCTCCAACCCGATAGAGACTTTCAACCCTAAATCCAAGTGTAAATGCGTCTTTAGGGTTTCTTTGCCAAATGAGTACCTTTCCATAAATGAATGCTACCTTGAAGCCTTTATCCTCCATCGCAAAAATATACACTAGGTTCTTCTTCAAATCAGGTACATACAATACCTATTGTAGATGAAGGGTTTGGCCTTGATTTAAGTGAAAAGTGATGGTCCCTATCCCTTTCACGGGGTAGGTGGCATTGTCTCCATGTATGATCTCCAAATTAATCTTCTTTTCAATCAAATTTGTGAGGGCCTTCTTGTAAATTTCTGAACATGTTCTATGCTATTTCAAATTAGGACACAAAATACTGAAGCATATAGAACAAATAAATCGATCGATCGAAGACAAGCCAACAATAGAAAAAAGAAGAAGAATGATGGCGTTATGGCGATCAGCAGGATGCTTCAACCAGCAAAGTCTCCAATAGGTCATTCAGCCAAGCGTGTCACACAGCCCTAAAACGCTACATCAAGAAGCCCTAATTCAACTCCATGAGAAAGCCCTAACACAGATGCACCAAGAAGAGAGAAGATAATTTCCTTCACACAATGCGTGTGAAATGATCTCCAAAACTCTCCTATTTATAATCATCTGTGGGGGTGTGTGACACGTCCTTTAAGACATTTAAGTCTATATTATATTCCAGGCCGACCTAGCACATAAGTGGAATAAATTCAAAATACATGTTCTGCTCATCCGATCGAGTTTTACTAGAAAAATCATCTATGAACGTTGCAAAGTATAAAGACTCTGTGATTGATGTCACAGACATAGGATTGCAAATATTTGAGCACACTAAGTCTAGCATTCCTTTAGACATGGTCTCGCTGTGAGGATACACAACCTTGGCTTGCTTGCCAAGCACACGCCCTTTACACACTCCCTCTTGCTCCACCCTGATCTTTGGAAAACCAGTAACCATCCTTTGCAACATTGGCGAAGCTTTATGGTGTAGGTATCTCATCCCCCTATGCCATATATCACTATGGCTGTCACTCTCATGTATGAGAGCCTTCACCAGTTGTCTTCTCAGCAGATAGAGATCCCTCTCCCTTATCCCAATCATTCCCTTCTTGTTGGGATGAGTTCCTTTCGGCCCAACAACCACTTCACCTTTAGTAAAGCTAACCTGTAGTCCTCTGTATTCTATGGAGGAAATTGAAAGGAGATTTTTCTCCAAACTCGATACATACAACACTCATTTCACCTCCATATTCCACATGAGTCCCCCTGAAACTCAATACTGCCAGTGCCTTCTACTACGTACTTGGCCTTATTACCAAGCTCCACATGTACATCCCTAGACCCTCGAGTCATGTTGGTGAATATGTCTCGAGATCCCGTCATGTTATTCGTGACGAGATGCTTTACTGCCCATGAACCATACACCTCTTGTGACGATTCCACAAAAGCAAGACACGAAGGTAAATTTTTCTCAAATTTTTCTACCATCTCTTCCATCTGCGCAGGGGCTGCTGTAGTTTCCTTTCCCTTGCCCTTCTTCTTGTTAGGACACTGACTAGCTAAATGGTCGAACTTGTGACAAGCAAAGCACTTGACTTTTCTCATGTACTTCTCCTTTTGGTTTTGTGAAGATCCTCCACTTTGGTCATGCTTGGCCTTCCCTTTACCCTTTTTTGCTTCTGCGGCATGAGCAAGCTCATCTTTCTCCTTAGTACCCTTCGATTGTCCTCCGATCAATGAGTTCTCATAGATCTCTTTCTAGATGAAGTCGTCCCACAACCGGCCCCAATTAAGAAGCTGCTGCCTAGCAAGGATCCCATCCACAAAAGTCGTCCAGTGCTTTACGCAATCCTTTAGAGCAACTTTTACTAGCTCTGAACCACTCACAATTTCCCCAATAGCTTCAAGCTCATCACAAGCTTGTTGGATCCTCGTGAGGTAAGATGTGACACTCTCAGATTTGTTCATTCTGATGTTGTTTAATTTATCCTGCAACACCATTTTCCTTTTTTCATTTGAACTTTGGTAAATACTAGTTAGAGCTACCCACATCTAATGTTCGGTGTCTTTCCCTAATATGTGAGGAATTATGTGGTCCCTCACACCATCCAAAATTATACACCTTGCTTTCATATCTTTAAGATTGTGCTGTGTTGTAAGGTTTGGATTTGAAGGAACCTGAATGTATTTGTTGACGAGATCCCACAAACCATTCATCTTTAGAGTCATGGTAATTTGCTCCTTCTAGGGATTGAAATTAGTAGCCCCATCCAACTTGTCTTCATATCGTAGTTTGCTCAAAGATCCCATCTTCATAAATCGAGCACGACCATAAAACCCAACTGCAAAATTTAAGAAAATAATTCTGCTGCTGTAAAAAGGAAACTTGCTGTTGCAAACCCTCGTGATGTCAGATCTGTCTCTCAGAGTCTTCTAGATAGCTCTTATACCATGTTAAATTTTCAAATGCTAGCCCAAATCTATTTTCTCACGACAATTAATTTTGTTCCCAACAATTTATTTATTTAGCCAAATAAATACTGAATTATCGAAAAATAAAATCATTGGTATATTGACTGCTAGATATTAACATATGCAGGGAAATTTAAATAAGAGAGATCAATCACACATTGCTAAAATAATTCACCCACAATTTTTTTTTGTAAATAAGAAACTTCTATTATATCAAAGAATAGTAATTACAAGCATGATGAGGTGTCTCAAGCCTAAAGCTTTTACACCAGATATCACAAATCGTTCTGTAGTTATTACATAGATTACGATAGACCTATTTTCTTGGGCATAGAGGTAGCACCATAATTGACATGCATGAATAGATACTGTGGTGCAGTGCTTCAAAAGAACAAAATTTAAGAGCTGGCCGAGGCCATTCCGAGATGACCATTTCTGGTTGCTGCGAAACATCAGAAACAAAACCATATAGTCTATAATACCAAAAAGCATAGAGCCATAGTGTTAATCCTCTAATGGGTTGTCCTCGAGCCTTATCAGATTTTCCAGAGTGTTGCCAGTCGGGGCGTCCTCGACAACTTGGTGACTTGTGGATGCACCCGCCGGTTCTCTTTTGATGCTAGGAGAGGCTCCCCCGTTGGTTTGCGTAGAAGCCAAGTGGTGTTTTAGCAGAGTGTAGTGAGGAGAGTCATAGGTGGTGAAACGTCGATCGTGAACACACTCATCATAAACTTTGAATTTGTCGGTAAGCGCGTTGATCTTTTCCTCTAAGGCCTTGGAATTCTCTATTTTCTCTTGAAGAGCTAGGCTCGAAATGGTCTTGAGCTGCCATGAAAGCTCAATTGTGTGACTGTAGAGATTTTCCTTGGCTCTGGTTAGCCCAGGTTTAGGTGTCCATTCAAATTGTGCATCTACATCCTCATTAGTAATGCATCTTCTTAGATTCCTTGCCTGTATTTCTAGCGCATTAATTTGTTCCTGAGCTTTCGAGGAAACCGAAACACGGTAGTTGCGGGCCGTTCTTCTTGCTGCGACTTCAACCCTAGTGCGGGGTTGCATCTTGGGATTATCCCAACGCTCATTTTATGACCCCGACCACGATGAGGATCAAAGGTGGAGCCACGATGTGAAGGCATCAGAACAAAGGAAGAGGATTGGGGACTATGGAGTGGGGAAGAGTAAATGAGAGCAGGGGCGAAGCTGAAATGAGAGGTGTGAGGTTGGGCAAGCAGAGATGGGTATTCATAGGGAGAGCGGGTGACCTCTCGAGATTGGAGAGAGGCTTACATAAGTGCGCCATTGAAGGCGTCTTGGGTGAGGTACAAAAAAAGCGTGAGAGAGTAGAGCAGGATATTGGTCGAGAGACCAAAGGGGCCACTGATTTGATGGATCACATTTGTCTTGCATATCTTATCTACATGCGAGGGGTTGGGATCGCTGCGCCAAGGGAAATTCATAATGGAGAGGTATGAGAGTCATACTGAAACTGACTAGAGGCCTGTCCGATGATCTTACAATCATGGAGGAGTGTCCCTTTTTTAAGGTCCCCCCATGCAAGGGAGAGGAGTTGAGCTCTGCCACTTGTACCCTCGTTTGCCAAACTGTTCACTAGGATGTTGGCTTTACGTCTTATCGCTTGGAAATGGAGCCCACTCAGCTCCATGATGTGTTGCCAGACACGGTGGAGGGTCTTGTTGAGTCTCTAGTTGTCCGTCACCTTGTCAACACTAGTGCCACCTTGTAGCTTGCGGCAGGCCGTGGTGGCAAGGGTGGAGTCTCCTTCGACGATGATTGGCTAGAAACCGTGGAATATCGCAATGGCTAGGACATGCTCCAGGTCAAGGAGCCCTACGGTGTTGTTAGTGGCATTGCCAAGGTTGCCAGCATAGATCCATAATATTTCGCCCTTCGAATTTCTGAGAAATCCCCCAAAGCCTGTTGCACTTGGATTTCCTTTCGCTGCGCCATCATAGTTTTGTTTTAGGATGTATTTATCTGGAGGCCTCCAATTATCGAGAGCCTCTGTGCAAGTCATGGTCGGGATCTTGGAAATCAGGCGGGAGGAGTGCAGTGCAAGGAGTTGGGTGATTCTAAGATCCGATGGGTAGGGCAGACCGACAAAGTTCGACAGGTTGGCCATCGCGACAGACTCCCTGACCACCTGCATGATTGAGGTAAGGATGCATTCCACCTACCTCTTGTTCTCTCTGAAGATTCTGGAGTTTCTTTCCTTCTAGATTTTCCAACATATGATGCCTGGGATTATGTTCTAGGCTCTATCAACCATAGGGTGAGGGGATATAAATGTTCTCCAATTTTCCAGAGTGCTCAGGATAGAAGCCCTGTTTTTGTCCGAGGTTCTGAAGACCATTCCAGCCCGTTCCCAAAGTGAATTGGTGCAATTACAAATGTTTAGTAGGTGATTAATGCTCTCCCCCTCCAATTCGCATAGAGGGAACCTTGAAGGTCCCTGTGAAGCCTCGTTTTAGTAGATTAGTGGAACCAAAACTTGTGGATTTCTAGAGCACAATGAATGAAACTATGGGTTTAATATTGCAACTCAAAATCCCACAAGAAAACCCCTTAGCAAGTTTTAAACCCGGCCATCCTAAAAAACCGCATAAAAAAAGACTCGCAAATTATTGTGCCCACGATTTTTTCTGCGTGAAACATCTGCAGGCATGGGAGGAGATTGTAAACTCAAATTATAAATCTTGCAATTTACATTTATAAACTCTGAAATGATAAATCGTTTCACCAAAGCTAGTTAAAAATAGAAATCTGTCAAAATCCAAGACGCAGAGTTAAAAACCAGACACGACATTAATAATTGAGTTTTTGGCGACTGAGAACTGAGAATATGGATTGAGAATTTCTGGAAATTAATCAGTGACTTTTGACTTTACCTAGACAGTGGTAGCATTTGAGCCTTTGAAGTTTGCACTTGGTCTTTCCAAGTTGCCAGACTATGTCGCTACGTCCCTCACCCACGATGCATCAAGACTCAATACACAAAATAGACTGAGAAATCAAACTACTCGATGGCTTGATTTACTATGGAGAGGATGTTGATTATATAGAGAAAAATACTAACAAAATCGTTTTGTTGCCAAGCATTTGCACCTTTTTTCCACAGCTTTTCATTGGGTTTTGTGGAAGTGTATAAGCACGTGTGGCTCGGGAGCTTGTGGGAGCTCTGATCTATCGAGGAGCGTTTAAATGATCCTGGATGGATCGGTAGTTCCCAAAAGCTCTCGAGTCACGTTCCCAGCTGAAACGTCCAAGTTTGCACAATCGAGCTCCCAAAACGCTCCAAAGTACATGCATACGCTCTCGACGAGTTTGCAACGTTGAGCACCTGCTTGCAAGCTCCTAGGAGCGCAAGAGCGTGGGGTACGTGCTCTCCAATGACTGGGAGCGGTACTCGTGTAACTTTGGCAATAACACATCAAATAAAGTTGTTATTAAATACAATTTCAAGAAAAACCTTAATCCTAACCCTAGGTACCTAGAAATTAGAGAGAAGAGAGAAAATATATACAATAGGGTTTGATCAACACCTACTAGACTAGTGCCTTGATCTAATTGGGCAATGAGTAATTTAGGGTGAGATCTATGACGAAGGCCTTAATAAAGAGGCTGAGAGAATGACTATCCTACTTAGAAACCCTAACAACTTTCTTAAATGGGAGATTTTAAATTCAATAGATGCATATATGAAAGTCACTATTTTAGGTTTCAAGGAAACAAATTTACATGCCATGAAGAATTGACATTTTAGGGAATATATTGCAATTGTAACATGGCATACATAGAAACCCTAATTCACATTATATAGCATGCAAAATGGAGGAAAATCAACAATAAATTTATACCATTCCATAAAAATATCTTCAAGCAATCCCAAAAAAGTCTCACCATGCAAACATCTTTTCCAAGACTATTCAGACTTTAAAGATCACATTGCGTCCAATTAGAATGAAGACAAGAGTCAACACACCCTTCCAAAGAGAGAGAAAGTGTGATGAATGAGTGAAGAAATTCTGCTCTATTTATATGAGGGTAACCAAGTCTCATTTGACTAATTTTACAAGCAAAATCCCTAAAATAAGTTTAGTTGAGTGTTTAACTAGGTTAAATGTCACAAGCTGACATTGCGATAGCTCGAAAATACAACAATGTGCCAAAAAAACCCACACATGTGGGAAGAAGTGATCTCCACCATAACATCATCCTCCAAAATGGTTAATAACGTATCAAGTGAGGCAATGGTCTAAGAGAGCTCCTCATTCCAAGAAAACCTAAAAGTGCATGTGTACATCTCTGACAGGGACGCCCCCCACCATGACATCATCCAAAAGGAGGCCTATGTCACCCTTCCAAGATATGTAGGAGTGATGTGGCATCATCTAGTGCAAGCATTGGCATCAAGGAAGGATGTGCTAGCCCTTGCAAGTCATCTCAGTGACAACCATCCTTGTTTGGGCTCTAGAACAAGGCATTGCCCATAAAACAGTGTCAAGACCAGCTTGGGGGGCGTCTTGCGACCATTTGGGCACATCATCATCAAATAGTATAATGGCCAGGCTCTCAAGCTTAGTGTTTCACCATCTAGAGGTGTTGAAGAATGTAACTAGGTTCGGTCTTCATATTAGTATTTGGGTCATAATGAAATGTATTTATCAAAAGAAAGAAAAGTAAATTTATTATTATTATTATTATTATTATTATGTTTTAGGTCAATGTCCCCATTCAGACTTCTAAGTTTTATCCAGAGTCATTAGATTCATTATCCATTTTATGAGACCCTTCTTGGGCTTTTGAATCATGTAAAAATAATTATTATTGAGTAAAATAGGTCATTGGTCACCTCCACACCAAGTCAACCCTCACTTGATCAAGTTGGCCTACAACAGGGTAATTCGACACACATAAGAGGCTATAAATAAAGTGCAATTTGATTCATTTGAAGGACATCACACACAAGTTCGATATACAAGTAGAAGAAGAAGAAGAGTGCGAAATTGCAGGAGAAGGAGAAGGATTGCAAGATCGAAGTTTTAGGGGCACCTATCTCTCACACGTGTGATGTTATTGGGCTACTACTGGAAGATCGAAGTTTCTACTGCTGTATCAAGGTCGAAGTGTTGTTGTTTCTAGGTCAAAGCTTTACTGTTGCTTTTGGGTCAAAGTGCTGCTGCTTCAAGGTTGAAATTTTGCTACTACTTCAAGTTTGAAGTGCTGTTGCTTCTAGGTCGAAGATTTGCTGTTGCTACTAGGTCAAAGTTTTGTTGCTGCAGGGTCAAAATTGTTACTGGAAAGTCATAACTTGCAGAAGTAAGGAAAGGCTGACTTGTTGATTGGAGGAAGTCTGTGCCTAGGTCAAAGAGTCTTGGATTATCTCGTTAAACTACTAAAGGAAGAGTTGTTGGTTGGGTTTTCCCCTAGATAGGGGTTTTGCCCTGGCTGTCTACCTCCATCTTGTGTTTTTGATCTTCGTGCTATGTTTTTGGTAATTGCTTGATGAACTAAGATAAAAGAAGAACAAAAGAAAGTTAATAAACACATAAGAATATCACAAGTAATTATCAACATAAAGAAAACCTTTCTGCCTTTCGGATTTTCTTACATGGTATCAGAGCTAAGGTAAAGAACAAGGAAAAAGGCAGCCTGAAGATCTATTGAACGGAGAATAAGGAATCTAAAGAAGTTGAATAAAGGTCATCAAGAAAAGGATCATATAAGTAGAGAAGCCTACTATCTTCAAGAATAATGTCTAACTCAATAAAGGGAGAAAACAAATTAGAAGGAGCCTCCAATTACAGGGCATGGAAAAAGAGGATAGATCTCATCCTCGAAAAGAATGAAGTCTTGGATCTAGTCAAAGGAAAAGTGAAGAAGCCTATAGATGAATCAAGTGATGCAAAAAAAACAAAGTTTAGAGAAACAAAGATTTTGGCCACCCCATATATTTCCAACATAGATTCCGCTCAAGAGATGTATGAGGCATTATCCAAATTGTTCACAATCAAGAATGTTGGTGAAGTTGCAAGTCTTAAGAACGAACTAAGAACTATGAATATGACAAAAGATGACACTGTGGCATCCTTCTTTGTAAGAATAGCAAGAATCAGAGATGATCTCCAAGCAATTGATGAGATAGTACCTGAAAAAGAGCTTGTGATCACTGCACTTTTGGGATTACCAACCTCTTGGAGTGCCTTTGCTTCATGGATCAACAGTTGGAAGGAAACTCCTACATTGTAACAATTATGGAATGCATGTAGTCAAGATGTATTCCAAATAGAAAATTTATAGTGATAACAAAAGACATGCCATAAATTCAACACATTTTTTTTTCTTGTTCCAGTAAATACACAAACACAGAAAATTTTCCTAGAACACTAGATTGGACACTTTTATTAAATATGGAGGTTGGAGTACAATAGAAGATGGAAGGAGTGCACTTGGGCTTGCACAAGGCAAGCTACAAGCCTCAGGTGATCAACACAAAAGTGCTCAGCTGCTGTAGAAATGTTGCACACTAGAAAACTGCGCTGGCTCTATGCTTCTGCACTGCTGGCTGACTTCGACCCCGAATTTGCCTCCACAAAACTGCCCAAAAAATTCAAGAAATTTTTGAAGGTGATTCTTGCCCAAACCTAGAAAGGGTTTCCTCTAATTCCAATCTTCAAAATCTAACCCTTCATAGCTCGACCCTCCTCTATTTTTGAATTTTGTCACTGTGCCTGCTGTTGTGACTTATTGCTCCTGAAACTTCATTAAAATCTCTCCAAGGCCCCTCTAAGTATTTCCCCAATACCTTAGCCCCAAATTCCTACGGCAAGTGCTACCCCAAAATGCTGCTCTGCTAGGACCACACAGTCATTGATGAATGGATGATGAGAACTGCTTGTAGATGGCTTCTCTGAGTTTGCAATTGCTCCAACACTCTTGAAAATAGCTAAGGATCCCTCTTGTAGCTGCTCTGGGCAATTCCTCCACAACCCAACTCGACAAACAGAAGCTGCCTCCCTTTACTGCGCAGTGCTAGCTCCAAACTGCGTCCCATTCTCTCCTGAAATGCGTGGGACTTGCAATTGCTGTCTCCTCCGGTCACAAGGTAAGGAAAGCCTTCCTTGGGTGGCACTCGAAGTCCATCGAAGAAAGGTTGAGCATCTCTCCTTGGGAAGCTCTTGTGATGAACAACACAATGTTGGCTCAGCTAAACAACTAAGGAAAATCGATTTCTGAAATCAACAAAAGACCCCAATGACTTCCTTTTCCCTTCCTTTTATAAGTGTTGGCCAGGCATCCTTGTGGGCCCCTCCATAATTCAATTTTTCCTTTGGGGAATTCGAATTGCTTTTGCCGAAGTGCGTTTTCCTTGTGGGTCCCATATTCCACTAACAATTAAATATTTCTTTTTCCCTATGTTTTCCACCAAAATTGCCTTGGGTTAGCTTTAATCAAAATTGTCAAAATTTAGGAAGGGACATTACACAAGTTGAAGTCAAAATTTCACTAGTAAGCAACAATGAGAATGAAGAAGAGAAAATTTCAAATGCCTATTCCACTCATCACAAGAACAAAGGAACCTTCAAGAAGTCGAAAGGGTCAAGAAAGAAGGTAAATCTATCCAAGATCGAATGCTACAATTGTCACAAGATGGGTCACTATAAAAGTGACTGTCTCGAGAATCCAAAGAATAAAAAGAGAAACATGGATTAGGCTAATCTTGTCGATGAAGGATCTCCAAAGAAGAACAAGATCGAAGAATCATAAATAAAGATCTTACTCTAGTAAGTCCTCTCTCTCTAAGTTTTGAATTGTTTTCCTTTATGCATTGATTTCTAGTACTTGTAGGTTTGACATGATTTGGAAAAACATTATTGAATTGTTTTGATAAAGTTATAGGTATCCCTCGAGATTGGATTAAGAGGGAGCCCTCACCATTTTACAAAAGATAGTATCCTACTCCTTGCATTATCATTTTATATTTGGTTTCCCTCTCTTATCTAAGATGCGTTTTTATTAAATGCTAATAACATTTCTTTTCATATTTTCTTTGTTTAAGAAAGGCTTTCTGAATGCTCAAGGGTTATGGAGAAGACCTCACAAGACAAAGCATGTTAGAAGATCTATTGAGATTAATGTCCTACAAGGTTTGTTAAGAAACAACTCAAAGGTATGTCTTAGACCATGAGCTTTGTTATCTTCATGATAGAGGTATTATTCATTCCTTTTAATAATCTGTTCCGCTTTACTAACATCGTTGTGCCTAGCACCTTTGAATCATAAAGATTCTTATTTGGGTGATTAATCATTAGATTGAATCTACCCTCTTTATACATTTGATCATTCTTGTGCTTTCTGAATGCTCAAGGGTTATGGAGAAGACCTCACAAGACAAAGCATGTTAGAAGTTTGATTGAGATTAATGTCCTACAAGGTTTGTTAAGAAACAACTCAAAGGTATGTCTTAGACCATGAGCTTTGTTATCTTCACGATAAAGGTATTATTCATTCCTTTTAATAATCTGTTCTGCTTTACTAACATCATTGTGCCTAGCACCTTTGAATCACAAAGATTCTTATTTGGGTGATTAATCATTAGATTGAATCTACCCTCTTTATACATTGGATCATTCTTGTGGAACACTAAAAGTTTCTCTGTAAAACCCTAACCTAAGGGATTGTCTACTTAGGGTTACCTAATGTTAATATGAAAACCCTAGTCTACTTAGGGTTACTGATGAAATCTAGAAAAATATACTATTCTTTTGATGTTTGGGGCTTTGATGGTAATGTCATGTTTGGAGTTTTGGTATAGAAATCCGAGTCCTTTAGGGTTGGATGGTAATGTCTATGTATTAAAATCTTAGACCTTTAGAGTTTTTGGCAAATTAGGGTTTATGAACAAAACCCTTATAGTATGTTCCTAGGAATGGAACCCTAGGTGTATGTTTGTTCGTCTGATCGAAACCCTAGCCTGATCAAGATTATTATATAATGTATTTGTGTCTTGGGTTTAACTAATATGTTTTGTTGTGATATGCTTGTGCATAATTATGAAATCCTAGATATATATATGTGCTAATTGTTGTTGATCATAGTTCTAGGGTTTGTAACTAAGCCCTAGTCGAAGTTTGATATTCTAGGATATGTTGTTATTTCAGATGTGATGATAAAGTCTAGTGCTTACAAAGAGTTGGTCATATCGTTGAAATTTTAGATTGTGCTATGATTGGTTTTGATTATTGATATCTAAGGCTTAATGTCTCCAAGATGGATTCTAGGGTTTGCAATACATCATAGTAGTTTGTCATATCTCTAAAAGTAATTTTGAGGCCCTAGATATAATGACATTGATATCTTGATTGAGTTACTTTAAGTTTGAATGATGTAATCTAGGGTTTATGACAAAACCCTAGCAAGAAATTGAAGTATAGAAGTATGTGTCTCTTGTTGATTATGAACCTAACTAAGTTTAGATATTTGATGTCTAAAGTTTAATGTACAATTCTGATATAGTTAACTTCATGCTTCTATATATATATATATATATATTTGGTTGTACTTGCTATCTAAGTTGTGCAAGTACATAATCTTCAAGATGTTGAAGATATTTTAAGTAAAGTTGATTTGATTGATAAGCATGATGAAGAAGTTATATGAATGATGATGATCAAGATGACTTTGAAGCCATTCTCTGATGTTATGGAAAGTAATTTAATCTCCCTAGATTAAGAGGGAGCCTGGATAAAAGAAATCTCTCCAAGTTAACAAGGAGGGCATACTATAGTCATGATGGATACCTTGAAGAAGAAATTGGAGAATGTATCTTTAGGTGCTGCTAAAAGAAGGAAAGCAAGATCCGATTGTAGAATATGTTGCTGCATGTGAAGTAGGAAAGGAAGCTAGCTGTATGGTTGAGGAAACTTCTGTCAGAAGCCTCTAAGCCCTATTGTGATAAATTGTGAAGCAACATCAAGATGATTGAAGACTTCGAAGATTTGTGATTACTTATGTGTATTTGAAAGTTTGTTACTAATTGGGGTTGTGTTTGTATAGGTAAATCTCTTGAAGTTTTGGAAGCATGTTTTGCATTCTTGATGTTACTGATCTGTTTGATTGGGAGGGATTTGTTACTGATTTGAATAATTGGGAGTGTTGAGGCATCATGTATGCTTGGG
This sequence comes from Pinus albicaulis, assembly GCA_034641835.2. Lineage (NCBI taxonomy): Eukaryota > Viridiplantae > Streptophyta > Pinopsida > Pinales > Pinaceae > Pinus > Pinus albicaulis. Next base: position 391,006 of record JAXQQM020061113.1, read on the forward strand.
AGGACATCTGGCCGACGTGTGTGTTGATGTCTAGTTCCTGAAGTAGGGAGGGTGGTGTTGGTCATAGAGCTTTGACCTTGCATTACGCACATAGTTCCCTGGGTTGATGGTTAGCAAGTAACCCTGATGGTACCTAGAGTGGTTGAAAGCTTTAGTCCATCTTAGTCCCACTCGGATGGATTGTCCTGGTAAGGAATCTAGTCCGTGGCACCGTGTGTGCCTAAATTCTTCATGGTTCATGTGTTTTGAGATCTTCCTTGTACTTGTATATCTATGTCATTATGAATACCTCCCTAGTTAAGAGGGAGTGTTGAAGAATGTAACTAGATTTGGTCTTAATGATTTTATTTGAGTCATAATGAAATGTATTTATCAAAAGAAAGAAAAATAATTTTATTATTATTATTATTATTATGACTTAGTAAAGCATGGGTTTCATGCTTGGGTCATCATGTTTTGGGTCAAAGTCCCCATTGAGGACTTCTAAGTTTTATCTGGAGACATTAGAGTCATTGTCCATTTTATGAGACCCTTCTTGGGCTTTTGAATCATGTAAAAGGAATTATTATTGAGTAAAATAGGTCATTGGTCACCTGCACACCAAGTTGGCCTACATCAGGGGAATTCGACCCACAAAAGAGACTATAAATAAAGTGCAGTTCGATTCATTTGAAGGACATCACACACAAGTTCGATATACAAGCAAAAGAAGAAGAGTACGAAATTGCAAGAGAAGGAGAAGGATTGCAAGATCAAAGTTTCTGGGGTATCTATCTCTCACACATGTGAAGTTACTGGGCTACTACCGGAAGATCAAAGTTTTTGACGTTGCATCAAGGTTGAAGTGTTGTTGTTTCTAGGTCAAAGCTTTGCTGTTGCTTCTGGGTTAGAGTGTTATTGCTTCAAGGTCGAGATTCTCCTGCTGCTTCTAGGTCGAAGATCTGCTGCTGCTACTAGTTCGAAGTTCTGTTGTTGCAAGGTCTAAGTTCTAGGTCATAGTTGTTGCTGGAAGGTCATCATCTGCAGAAGTAGGGAAGGGCTGACTTGGTGATTGGAGGAAGTCTGTGTCTAGGTCAAAGAGTCTTGGATTATCTCGTGAAACTACTGAAGGAAGAGTTGTTGACTGGGTTTTCCCCTAGATAGGGGTTTTTCCTTGGCTATCCTCCTACATTTGGTGTCTTTGATCTTCATGCCATGTTTTTGGTAATTGCTTGATTAACTAATATAAAAGAAGTATACAAGAAAGTTAATAAGAACATAAGAATATCACAAGTAATTATCAACATAAAGAAAATCTTTCTACCTTTCTAATTTTCTAATAGGAGGCACATGAACAATTGTAGAATCATGTAGCAACTGCTGAAGATCCCATGCTTATCTTTGGAGGGGCAACATTGGGGCCACATAGTCATATTTGCTCTCAAAACGGGGCTAATTACCTTATGAAAAATGCTAGAGAGGAGTTAAGCTATTCATCAAGGGACCTCTGCTGCATGTGTGATATACCATCTAAACAAAACCTCTCAAGATTAAGGAAGACCAACATCATTAGGGACATAAAACCATTAAAGCATCATAATGGACCATATCTAATGCTAAGGGAATAAAAATACTTAGCAAAAAACTCACTCTCAAATGTCTAACTAGCTTAAGACTTGTATATAATTATCTCACTTATGTTACAAATGATTAGGTCAACAACCCTATTAATTGTTTGTAGCCTGCAAGGGAGTGACATGTCCTAGGTTGACCCATCAATCCATAGGTGTGAGTAATAAGGTGGCTGTAGTGTGGGAAAGAATTTAAGGTAGATGGCACAATCATGAGACCAACTAATAGGGGGTCCAACATCTTGAGTGTAATGATGTAAGGAGGGAGTAATCGTGGAGTCAAGGGTTACCCCTTTCCTTGGCCTGCTTTGTCCACCCCATAGATGCGGCTTTTACTTTAATGATTTAGCTTTCTTTGGTGCATAACTTCAGAGCCCAAACTTGCTTTAAGCTTTTCCAATATCCCTTTAGGATGTACCAATTTCTCGCTCCTCGGGGTTGGGACATTCAAGATTTCCTTTGTTTGAGATGAAGCGTGAAATGCTTGAGTAAATGGGTGATGGCTAATGAGGGGGCTAGATCCCATGCTAGGTTTTTTCCCACGTGCTACATAAGTTCCAACCATCTTTTTCATTTTACATTTTCTTTCTATTGTGGCTTTACATGCTTTTATCATTCTTATAGCTACATCCATAGTTTTAAAAACTGGCCAAGTTGAACCGGAAATTAGCTACCATTTGGTCAGACCTTCCTGCATGCTAATTAGACCAAAAAAATTGATCGAAGGATTGATTGTTACCTGTTAGGTACCAAACCAATGAACTAGTTTGGTACCAATCGGTTGGGTTCGTAAAAAACCAACCCGATTAAGTGAACTCGAGCTCAACAAGGAGATGTGACACACAAGCAGTTTTAGATGTGTGTTTTTTGCAAACCATGGGCATGTTCCCTCCCAAATTTGCCCCCTTAAGCTTATAAATGCATGCCCAAGCTTCTATTTTCCTCACACACCTGATTTCTAGTGTTTGTGAGCATATGAGAGCTTGGAGAGTTCTGCAACAACATTGAGTTTTGTTGAGAAATCTAGGGCAAAATTTTTATTAACATTGAGTTTGGAGTGTTTATTAACTTGATTTCTCTTTAATCCTTGGCATTTTCTTGCGATTTATATTAGGGCATTTTCATCATTATTTAGTTATGTTCATCATCAAAACAAATGCCAATACGAAGATCACAATGCAGACACAAGAACACCAGATTTAGGCTGCTAGCCAGGGCCAAAACCTCTCCTAGAGAGGAAAACCCACAAAAATCTCTTCCTATAGAATCAATTCAATGAAGACTTCCAAGACCTTGACCCAAGACCAAAGCTTCCAAGAGATGATCCATCCAAACCCCAAACAATATCTTTGCAAATTCTGGATTGAGGAAACCCTAGGTTCTCCAACAAACTTGCACGAGTGGGCAAGCAGAGATATATTTTTGCTTCCTTTACTTTCGAGTTGGCTTCCTCAAAATTCTGCTCCTCTAATTCGCTGAATCAGACCTTCACTTCTTCGCTAGGATCAGAAGTAATTCATTGGATGCGCGTGTCTTCAAATGAGAGTGAGCTTTTCTATTATAGGCATCATATGGGGTGAAATAGGCCTCTCTAGGCCGACTTGAGAAAGGTTGTCTGACTCATCTCTTGGAGGCTTTTAGACTTTACATAATACAACAATAATTTTTCTTTCTTAATACATGAGCCCTCCAAGGGCTAGTACATCATGACTTTGACTCTTTGACCTTTCACCAAGACCCCTAGAGAAGTCAATGGGTGCTTTGAACTAGGAAAAAATAACTGTGGGCAAGAAACCCATTTCACAATAGATAATCTTTTTCAAATAAGTTTCTTTTCTTTTTCTTTTTGACAAATACATCAGTTCCATCAAGTCATGACTTGTACAATTATGAAGACCAACACTAGTTACATTTCAACGAGTTTTGGAGCAACAACAACAGGTTTGGAGGTTCTTTGTCATCTTGGAGTTGTTTAGTGGAATTAGCTTCTTTGGGAAGAGTATTTAACATATGGTTTTCATTCCTAGGTATGATTTCTCCATTTTAAATTTCTATATTTGATTGTTGTCCCTATTTTTAATTTTTTACCCTATTTCAAGTAAAAAACAACCCCTGTTTGTATGCTAAATATGTCTCTTTTTTTATTTTATTTTATTTTGATGGCAAAATATTGTGCAAATATTGCAAGAACTCAATGGGGGAGGCGATATTTATAGGTTGAAACAACACTTGGCTGGTATAAGAGGCCAAGTAACCCCCTGTGATGCACCAGATAAAGTGACAGGGCTTATTAGGGAAGAATACCTTGAAAAGTTGAGTACCTTGAAAAGAATACCTTGAAAAGTTGAGTACCTTGAAAAGAATACCTTGAAAACTTGAAAAGTGAAGAACTCTCTCAGAAAAGACCGGAAATGGCTGCTCTAAGGAACTGCGTCCCAGCTGCTAGGAAACTGCCACTGCTGGAATGGATTGGAAACTAAGGGCTGCTCCCCTTGCCGGAATGAGCTGAAAATCTGCAAATCACCTGTACTCGCCAACCCGGACAAAACCCAAAACCCATATAAAAAATGGTCAGCCTCCAAAATCCACCGAAGAAACCCTCCTCAAGGAATTACGCTGCCCCTGCAAGGCTCAGCGCAGATGCCAAATGAAAATAGCTGAAACAGTGCCACAACTCCTCAGGAACCCTCCGACTGGCAAAGATTGATCCCCTACTCCGGATATCCACTGAAATTCCTGCAGAAATCCTCAAACCGAAACACCTCCAAGAAGAACTGCGTCCTCTCTCCCAGGGACTGCGCAGTCACAAGAAAAGCCCAGCTCCTCAGCAAAACAACCAACCAAACCTCCCGCTAAAGACTGAAGAAATAACCTTACTCGAGCAAGCACTCGAAGTCCCCCGGGGCTAAGGGCGAGATCTCCGACCGGAGACACTCAACGCACTAAACAGTGCTGCAGACAGGCTAAACAACCAGCGTGCTCAAGAAGACAAATGTCTAGCTCAAATATCATCAACAACAAGAATGCCAAATGAGAAGGCTCTCCCACTTTTTATAACGCTGGCCTCTCTCCAAAACCCTAACATGGTCTCCCTCTCCTCCACGTGCTCCTCCTCAATCTGCGCAGAAGCTCCTAGAGGCTACGTGGGCCCCCTCCTCTACGTGGTGTTGGACCCCCATGGCTCCCCATAAGTTATAACGTTGTGCTACTAGGGAGATACTTTATTTTACTTAAGTGAGTTAGACCCCTCTTCTCACTTTTATTTATTAATAAACTATAGGTGGCAAAACTATACAAAAATCAAATATTCCAATTAGCTGTTGCTAATTAGGAATATTACATGATTTGTAATAGAGTAGTGGCCTAGTAGCTTGAGTTGTGGCATTGTTTTTGGACTCTAGAGGCCATTTAGAACCTCATTTGTTACATATTTTGTTGATAATATGTATTGCACTTGGTGGCATTTTGATACATGCTATTATCCACCCTTACATGGTATATAGATGAGCATACTTTGCCCATTTTTCCTCTAATGGTTTGGAATCATGGTTTGAAATCTTACAAATAATTTTTTTTCATTAAAAATTAATTATTTTATGTATTTTTTTCAATTTCAGTTTATTGAATCCAATTTGATCCGATTTCGGTTCGAATGCCGATTAGATTGGCAGTCAGTTCAAAACTTGGTTTTGATTTTAAAACTATCGCTGCATCAACCTCTAGCCAAGTTTGTGGTCCTTGACTCAAGGATGTGGATATAGGTTGCCAATCGCAATGATTGATGACTATCAACCCAAAGAATGAACATGAACAATTGGGAAAGATAGAGGGTGGTAAGTATGGATTCTAGCGACACGCTTTATCAATCAGTGGGTCTCCAGTAGTGCCCCTCGTAAACCATAAGGCCTCAAAGGAGGTCCCATAAGACTAGAGTCATAGGCTAATCTCCCAGTTGAAGTGTGTGAACAAGGATACAATCTGGAGCAGTTAATCATCTAGTTTTCCCGGTGATTCATATTAATATGCCCATAACATTAAATGAAAGCACATGATTTGAAAAATATTTAGAGTACTTGCTGATAGATGAGCCACCTTCCTTGGAGAAGAATGCTTGATGGGTGAGAGCACTGATCGGAGCAATAGGTGGAGGACTCTGGGATAATGCTATCTGAAGAGCAGCATAGGGTCCTAGTTGGGTAGCTATCAATTGAGAAGAAAAAATTTCTCCTATGGGTTACCCACCTTTGGTGGGTAATAGGCCTAATGGTTAAAAACATGTGTGTCCTCAAGGTCATAGGTTCAAAACTAGAGCGGGGTAGAGTATGTATACCTTCGTAGACTTCAGTAGCGAAATTTCTCTGTGGAGGCAGGTCCCTTGTCCCAGAAACAACGAGGTCCCATACACCAATTTGGTGTTTGTCTTGCCTGTGACCTTAAAATTAGATTATTATTTTATTATTATCAACATATCATTTACATGTTAAGTTCTTTTAATTCACAAGTCATATTTACTCGGAGTTAATTCACATGTTCAAATTTCTGTGTAAATTTGAATATCACATCTCGTTTATAATTATAGTTCATATTTATTTCTAATTTTAAGGCTCTCATTTTGACGTATCTTTTCTAGACGTCTCTAAGGTGATAGTGGCACTTCTCTAGGCTTACTTCAGGGCTATATCACTAGATTTTCACTCTTAGATGCAAGTTGAGGAGGTAACATAGATAATAATAGCAAATGCAAAACTAGAATACTATAGTGTGCTTTTCTCGATAGGTCAACAATGTCAAGCTGGAAGGTGGGTGCTCCTTCCTAGGTAAAAATAATAGTGCACAACCGATGACAAACCACAAGGATTCTTGTCAACTCAAGCGCTTCATCTCTTGGGAAAAATAACAACAAAACAAAGGCCAAGTCATTGTCCAAGCATAGACCTATAAAATAGCAGGTTTCAAAACCTAAGAAATACAACATATCCAACTGGGGGCCTTTGTCCGTATCCCATGTATCAGACACAAGCACACTAGGACACGTGTTTGACATGTGTTTGGCATGTGTCCTAAAGACATGACACATGTCATACACTTGCCCTAAGTTTGTCATACATGTTCAACTCTAAAATGCATTTTTTCAGTGATATTTTTTTTTTTCTCTTTAAGTTGTAGGGAAAGAGCCAATGTTATCGGAACCGAACCGGTTCCGGAAAACCGATTGGTCCGACCGGTTTAGAGGCAAAACCGGTCCAAATCGGCCCTCCGAACTGGAAATGACTAGTTCGGCATCGAACCAGCGAGTTTCGGCACTGAACCGACCGGTTTAGTACCGGTCCGGTTTGGAGACCTGTTCCACCGGTTCACAAGCCTGGGCCTTAATATATATATATATATATATATATATATATATATTAACTATTATTTTTCCTAGTTACTAACACTACCCTAGGCCTCCTCTAAAGCTACTTAAACACCCCCACCCCCTCTATTTAACTCACACTATTCATTCGAGTCTCTTGCAATTCTTGAGTTGAATTCGGCGAGGAGAATTCAGAGAGTTTTTTGTAGGGTTGTTTTAAGGGAGATTTTTTGCAGATTTGAAGAGTTGATTGGAGTCTTGGAGAGATGTTGGGTTGGCAGATTTTCGAGCTACTTCAAAGATATTTTTTTTTCCAAAGATCTTTGGGTTTTCTTTAGTGGTTTTTGCAACTGATGTAAGATTTATTTATTTATTTATTTTTATTTTGTTGGGGCTGCTACATAGTTGATTTCAAAGGATTTTGGAGCTGATTTTCTCCAAAAGTTTAGAGGGTAAATCAAGGGCATGGGAATCAATCCATAATTCCATTGCAAACTTGGATGCTACTCATTCTTTAGATGAGGATAAGGAGGGTGATTAGGATGATGATTGATGATTTTATCATTGATTTGTTGTAGTTGCAGCTTGTAGTATTGTAGGTTGTAGTATAATACTATGATCTATAATGTTATTTTGGACTATAAAGGCCTTTTCGAGCCTGCTTCTTGATGTTTGTAACATTTTTGGTTCAACGATGTTTTGCACTAAGTGCTACTTTGGTTGTATGCACTATTACTTGCTATATGAATGAGAACTTTTGCATATTTGTGTATAAATGGTTTGGATTCATATGGATGCACATGAATATATCTGTTTTTTCTTTAAAATATGAATATTTTGTGTTTTTGGTAAACCGTTTTTTTTTTCCCCGTTTTTTTTTCCAGTTCCGACCGGTTCCTGGTCCACAAGGTTTTCGGGTTTGATGACCAGTTTGGTTCTGATAGCATTGGAAAGGGCTCTCATGGTCTCTCTGTGTGCAGATGAAGAGTAAAATCAATGTTTGAAGGGATTCCAAGTGTTTTGTGAATGTTCTAGTTTCTAAAAGAATTGGATCTTTATGTCTATATTTCATTTTTTATTTGTAATTTGTATCTATATCAACTGCTAAGAATATTTAATAGGTGTCTGGAAACCTGCTAAAGATAGCACAGCTTGTGCAGTCCTCCTGCAATACTGATCTCTAAATAACCTTTAGACCAATTCTTCAAAACTCTGGAGCAAGGTTAGGCTGGAATAGAGCTCTCCACCAGTGTTATCAGAACCGGATCAGAACTGGGGCAACCAACCGGTCCAACCGGTTTAGGGGCCAAACCGGTCCAGTTCAAGGTTCAGAATTGGAAATGGCCGGTTAAGAGCCGAACCGACCTTTTTCTACTGAACTGGATGATTCCATACAATGCCACCAAAGATGTTCCAAACATAATTTTTTAAAGAAAAAACAACAACTTTTGAGTACCTAATATTCAAGCCTATGGCCTTGGTGTTCCTATGCAATTCATGGTAATGTTATCATTTTATTTAAATTTTTGACATTACCATGAAATGACTTGGGATGTTTGAGAGTGGTTCTGGCCTCATTGGATTTCACATGGAGAAAGTAGAATTACAGATCTCACTCAAAATCCATTAGACTTGACAATTTTCAGGATTGGGGGGATTGCAACGTTTCCATCGGATTTTGTCATGTACGAGGGTATGGAACTAGTATTTAATCAAGAGCACCAAAATATCCATGTACCTTGATGTTAGTGGCATTGGTTGTCAAACTCCTCTATCACTGCCCTTCTAAAACTGTACCCATCAGTCAAACAAAATCCTGACTCGACATGCTATGCTTTTTCTATCGTATTTTAATGCTTAGAGGGAGATATTGATGACGAACATCCCCAATATAGGCAGTGATTTTGATGATAGGTAGGTATTTGTTGTAGCATGCTTTTTTTTGGATGCTAGAGGACATCTAGAGACCGTCTGTTGATGTATTTTCGGTTAAGAGATGGATTGCAATCGATGCTATGATGGTTATGTGCACCATTACATGCTATATAAATGAGAATTTTTGCTTATTTGTGCATAAATGGTTTGAACTTTGAAGTTTCGATACATATGGATGCACATGAATATATATATTTTTCTCTAAAATTTGAATATTTTATGTGTTTTTGGTCAACTGGTTGTTTGGTCTGGTTTTTTTACCAGTTCAGTTCCGGTTCAGTTTTCTGGTTCAGTTTTCCAGTTCAGTCACCGGTTGGCTGCTCATAACATTGCTCTCCACAAGGTACCTGTGCCAATGAACCGTTGATGCTAAATGGTGAGCACTGTAGTGTTGAATACAACTTTGTACAATATCCATAAGCATATGCTGGAACTTACACCAAGATTTATGCAGGCAAATCTGGCAGTAGCACACGTAATAAGGCTTTATTTATTTATTTATTTTTTCCAAGTAAATATTTGGGCAGATCACTTCTTGCCAGCCTATTGGCAGAGCCTAACTCCGACAGCATCGAGGAGAATTAAACCCGTGACCTCCCAATAGCGAGGTGCTTTTAGCGACGGGACCTTTGACCAATTGAGCTAACCTTTGGGGCTGTAATAAAGGATGCTTACTGTGAGGTGTCAAAATATTAATGAGTATTGTTTGGCTAAATTGTTAATTTGTTACAATAAATAGTCTCTTGTTATCTTTCATTTTAATTGATTGTTAACTGCCATTTTGTTCTTCTCTATTTATAGCTGATAGTTGTGAAATTCATTCATTCTTGTAACTTTTTCTTAGTCCATTCTCTGCTATTAAAATTCTAGCATAATGGATATTCGAATCACTACTATGCATGAAGTTATATTGTTGTTGTTAGATGCTGTAAATTAAACAGTGCCAGTATTTGTTTTGTACTGGCATTTATATGAGCTATTTTTATTCCTACAAGCATCCATACTTGTGACATACTGGTCAAAATATGAACATAATCAAGCTTTTTGAAAATCGAGACAGCTTGTCAGAACTCAATTGGGCATGATCTGATAATTTTGGATGTAATTATAGGTATATCTGAACATATTTTGGATGAATTCATATTTGGGGTGGTAGAAATTTGTTCTCACTTATTTCAAGAATATACATTCTTTGGGCTTGCAAAGCTATTTATTCGCCCTCTCTATTAATGAATTTCTTCTGCTCCTGAACATTGCGATCACAATATTCGAGTGTGCAATTCATATATATAAGTTTGTTCTTTGTGTGCAGGGGCTTGCTGAATTATATGAAGCATCTGAAAATTTTGATAAGGTTGTGGAGGCTTGCGAGTCAATTATTGAAATTGCAAAGGCAACAGATGATAAGGCTCGACTGACAGACTATTTATGCAGACTTGCAAGAGCACATGTCAAATCTCTTGATTATGAAAAGGCTTCTCAGACATGGAATGTTCTATTAGGCCTTCCATCAATATCAGAAACTCAGCGGGTTGAAGCACTTTGTGGTCTTGCAGATGTTCAGGTAGTAAAACTGATCAATCTTAGGGAACAGGCTGATAGAAACTGCCTGTCACAGCGGGAGCCTCCTTGTTCTTTAGGCGAGATAGATATAAAAAGACCTGTTACTTTTCCAGCTTCTATTGGTCCAGCAGTAAGCAGATTATCTGTGGATGATACTAAAATGTTTCAAGATACAGTTAATTGCTTGGAGGCATTGCTGCGGGAAATTGTTCATATATCACCCCAGACACACAGATATCAAGATTTACTTTTGAAACTGTTGCTGGACCGCATGCAAGAAGCTCATTTGTTAGGAGGTACTCATTTTTGAATGCTGTTTTCTGTAGTTGGAAGCTGTTTGAATAGTATGGTTTCTTTTTATCTATGATGGTATGGTTCTCATGCAAAGTAATGTCATTCTGAGCATTACTACATGAGTGATATTCAGTGTAATTTTACATGCAGTTTAGAAAAGGGCTCAGTTATCAGTTCATGCAGGAGAGATGTACAAGAAGGCACAGTTGCAAGTTCTGAACCATTCTGTAGCTATGCTATCCTTCTATTGTTCAGATGCAGTGCTGGAGATAGCATTTACCATGTGTGAGGAAGACTGTGTTGATCAGATTTTTGGTGCTATTGGAATGGAGAGGTCAAGGAATAGTCGTCAAGAACGACTTCTCTGGTTGGGCAAACGATTTGCCCATTCCTACCCTCATCATGGTGGATCTCTTGCAGTCATTGCTTATGCCTTGCATTGCAGACCCATTTTCAGGTATCTTCATCTCTTACACTTTAAGTTTTTAATATGACATTACGTAAATGTTAGTTGTCTTTGTGGGAAAGCTTTTGTTAGCAACTTACACTCGGATAAAAAATAATAAAAGATGACTGGGCTAACTTACTTTTGTATACACTTCCAATGGTTATTTATCAAAATTTAAAGGGAAACCTCAAGCAGAAATGCTATTGAACTGACTCGAGAGTGGCATCCTCTTGCCATGTGTAAATTGGCAAGAGCGCATTACATGTGAGAAAAGCAGGATAAAGTTGGTAATTCAAGGAGGATGGGAGGTTTTGTTCTCCATTTTCTCCAGTTCCTGCAAGGTTCAGTCTTCTTGATTGACCATAAACTCTGTTATTTTTGTAATTGTTTGTTATGGCCTTTTGATTCTGCTGCTGACTGGAATAGCTTTCGCTCATTTTTTGTTCAATATTTCTTGGTGGTTGTGACAATGATTTCCGAGCTGGGCAGGTCGAGGTTGCAGATAGGGAAGGCATATCTGGGTTCTTGTTTGTTGAAATTTGGTACCGGAGGACAGGTGGTTCCCTAAGGCTTTGATCTTTGGCCTAGGGAAAAGTGTCCAAAAGAATTTAATTTTTCTCCTAAAGTGACTTTATAAAGTTATAAAGTCAAATCTAATTTAAAAGTGACTTTATGTGATAAAGTTACTAAAGTGACTTTATAAAGTTATAAAGTCAAATCTAATTTAAAAGTGACTTTAAGTGATAAAGTTACTAAAGTCTAATTTTAAAGTGACTTTAATAAAGTCAATATAAAATTAGAAAGGAAAAAGTGACTTTGGAAATAAAAGACTAAGTGGGTCATTATTAAAGTGGGGTGAATTAAAAAATAGAAAGTGAGATTTAAATGAGCATTTAATCTCAGCCCTAGATCTCAATCTATCTCAGCCATTGGATTTAGGGATTCTCCAAAAGTCACTTAGGTTAGGTTAAAGGAGGAAAAGGAGGAAAAGATCATTCATTTCTTTCATGAGCAGATTGAGAGAGGAGGAGAAGGAGAGCTGGAGACTTTTTTCTGAAGAGAGCTTGAGAGGGTGAAGGAGAAGAAAAACTCAGCAAGTCCGTACAACAGCAAGGAGGGCACGGTTTTCGAGGCAGTAAGAGAGTGCACGGATACCGAGGCAGCTTGGCCGTACCGCAGCTCAGAAATCCGTACAGTAGTCCGTACATCGGTATTGAGGCACGGTTTTCAAGGAGAAAGGCAACACGTTTTTCGAGGAATAGTACAGCAACAAGAGGGCTTGATTTTCTAGGTGGCTGGGCACGTTTATCGAGGCAGCCAGCACTGTTTTCGAGAAAGACAGCTTGCTGGAAAAGTCCGTACAGTCCGTACGACTGTTCAGCTAAGTTCTGGGCACGAATTTCTGAACTGTCATTTGCTGTAATAAATTTCTGTTTTGAGTATTTTGCTGTTCTGGCACGTTTTCCAAGGCGGAGGCAAGCACGGAAAACCAGATAAGTCTGTTATTAATTTGCTGGAATTTTTCCTATATATTTCACCCCTCTGTAAAAGCATTTTTCAGAAATAAGGAGGAGCTTTCGAACTGGTTTTCCCCAAGAATTGTAGGGGGTTTTTCCAGGGTCATGTTGACCAAAAATATCTGTGTCAAATGTGTGAGTGACTGTTTTTATGCTTGCTGATTTTTAATTTTGCATTTTCCAGCATTCTGAAAAATTTTCAGAATTTGTGTTTTCAGCAAAATTTATTTTCCAGTTTGTTAAATGTATGGATATGGGAAAGGGCATTTAACTATTTTGGAGTAATAAGGTGAAAACTGAAAACTGGGGTGGGAAACTATAAATTTCTACATTGTTGGCAGAGACAAGGTCTAGTGCCCAACCAACTCTAATAAGTTCTCATGAATCCCAATGTGCCATCTCATAAGGCAAGTGACTGCAATAAGAAATGGTTATAGCCCGCCCACTCCCCTAGAAGATGAACCCCAGAGGATGTTCACTCGTGCAAAAGTTAATAATGAGAATTCACTGCCTTTTGCACCTAGTGTAGCTCCGGGTTCCTAAACTGGCAGAATTTTTGGTTTTTCTATATCACAAAGTTAAATGCTTGAGGGTTAACAGATATTGTAAAGGTGCACCATTTGGAGTTGGATCATGCTTGACAAGTTATTTGATTCAGAGGGTAGTTGGACTCGGTCACAAAACTTGTTGAATTGGAAATTTTAAAAATTAAAGGATACAAAAAATGTACAAAATTTATTTAAAAAAATATAAATTCATGCACAAAATGGAAATACTATTAATTAAGGACCAGGTATGAATTTCTTTTTGATTTTTATTGCATGGAAGGGTGCAAATAGGCAGAGGTGTTGTCATTGTTAGACATGGGGGTTTGCTTGTATTTTCAATTTTGTCATTGTGTGTCTAGGTTCAAGTAGGCTTTTATCTTCATTAATTGCTATCATTATTCCAATATGAAGTTCATCTTGAAAGCTGAGTCTTTTTTTGAGGAATTTGGTTGCCTTTTAATACCGTGATGCTAGTTTTGTGTTTACTGGGGTCGAGGGATGCAACACTCATTGGAAGGATGAGTTAGGGCTGAATCGTGTTGTGAAGACCTCTGAAGCAAACCTCTGAAGCAAAGTAGCGGACAGTAGATGTTGGCTATGAGTTTTATGGACCTGTTTTACTTGTCAGGGTTGCCATATATATAGGCTTCTATGGCTGCTAACAGGTTGTTGCAGCGATGGGAGGAAAAGTTGTTTTCTCCCTTTCAAAATCAGCAAAGCAATACTAAAATCTGAAGGTGATTTCCTCTCGAGTGTTAAATCAGTTATTGTTCCTCTAAATTGGGGTGCCAACTTTATAAGGATCTCACAGTAAGAGAATAGAGATGCTATAAATGCCAAGGGAGAGGAGCTGCTGGGCAACTTAAGCTGGTCATGTCAGTGTTATTGGAACTGGACTAGAGTAAATGTCAGTGGACTGGTCATGTCAGTGTTAAAACGTAATCACTAAAGTAATTATTTCACTTTTTCCAAGTTTATTTTATTTCTATTAGCCAACAAAATAATTATGTGCTTTACTAAGTCAAAACATAGGCTAAGTTACTAAATCAACTTGCTCACACTAGAGCAAATATCTAATGAGATCTTGGGCTACTTCTGCATTCCTAGACACTTAGGCTTGTGCAGAAGTACCTGCCTGAGGTACAATTGTTGACAATAGCACTGTAAACAAATAAATGAGTGGTAACAAATAGCACTATAAATGAAGGACGAGACAATCAATTGGGGAGAGTGAAGAATGCATAGAATTAATTGGGTATCACTACACATTCACAAGTCTAATAGTCACTCAGGAAGTAACATCTTATAGCCTCAAAACCTCACCAGTCTTATGCATAAGGCTATTATAACTTCCCTTCTCACATGTGACACATGTATAGATGTATTATCAAACTACAAACACCTTAAAGTATGCTAGCCCTCTTCTACGTTCTATATTTATTGTCTATCTGGTTGGTTATCATTTCAATCTGACAGAGATACTTGTAGTACTATTGCAACATGGACTATAATAACAAACATTACAGATATAGGACCTTAATCTGCATGGGACAAATAATTTATTTGTTCACTATCTCATGATTACCTCCAAAATCAAATACATTGAATGAAAATCAATATAACCAAACTGAAGAACACAAAGTGTGGCTTATACAGTTTATATTGAACATGTACTAATCAATCTGATCTCAAGAAGTAGAGCAATTAGTAGAGCAATTTGCCCTAAGTTATTCCTGCCTAAAACTCTAATTTTAATACTGTTTGTTTTAATTCAGAAAAGAGTAAGGGTCCTGTATTACTATATAAAAATTCAAGTCCAAACAATTGCCAACCAATTCCGTTTATGGACTCTGTACAGACATAAATGCATTACCTTGTGAGTTGGGATCATTGGTTCTCTTTAGGTGCTCCTTTAATATCTCTATCATTTTTGTTGCTTTGTAATTAAGTTTATGTTTGGCATCATGTGGTATTAAAATATTTTGGATCATCTTTGCAGCTTGCAGCGGACAAAGTTTTGTTGTGAGCAAGCACTTAAGATGGATTCTACATCTATCACTGGGTATGTACTCAATCCTAATTTTTGTTGCTTCTATCTATTGATGTGGATCTGAGAGTGATATGATGATCTCCTGTCATGTTATGATGAACACAGATGGCAGGT
This sequence comes from Pinus albicaulis, assembly GCA_034641835.2. Classification (NCBI taxonomy): domain Eukaryota; kingdom Viridiplantae; phylum Streptophyta; class Pinopsida; order Pinales; family Pinaceae; genus Pinus; species Pinus albicaulis. The sequence continues at coordinate 406,438 of JAXQQM020061113.1, forward strand.
TTTGGCTGAGCTTCGCGTATCTGAAAAATCATTGAGCAGTGTTCAACTATGTGTTACTAGAGGGAAAGAAGCCATTTGTCACTTCCGCAATTGCTTAGTGGCTTTTTCTCTCAAAGTAGCTGAACTTAGATTGCAACTAGTTTTGGCCAATGCACACCACTGAATCTCATGGATGAATCTGCCAAAATTTTCAGCAATATAGCAGAGGTTGTGTTTTTCAGGTTCATTGTAAAATTGATTTGCCTATGTTAGTTTATATTCGTTTTCATATCTGTTTTCCACTTAATGCAATTACATTAGAGTGCTGTTTATTTTATAGTTGTTCATGTATTGATTTCTTTTCCTCTGATTGGAAGCTTATGCAGAGTGCAGGTAAACTTGAAGATGCAGAAGCTGCCAGGGTAAAATTTGCAGCCGTCGAGGTACTGAAATGTTCCTAACGTTTTTATTTGCTGCTTGTTGATGGCATTGTTTGCCACATACTATTTCATTTGCATCTTGATGCAGTTTACCTTATCACTTTTATAAATGTAGGTGTTGTTATTCTTGAGCTTTAATTCCTCTGTACGGCATAGCTAAGGAGATTATATTTGGCATTCAATGCCCCACTATTATCCCATTTTATTAGTGCTTTGTGTATCTGATTGGCCCTGTCTTGCCCTAGTATGTTTATTTTTTAGTTAGACCTCGTAATGATGTTCTGCTGGCAATTTGGATGTGCTTGAGCTACTGAATACAACTTAGGTTTTTTAAACTTAAATGTTCTGGAAAGCAGCAAATATCTCGAGATGTAGATCCTTCTATGTCATGCATTATTGTTTAGCTTCTGTTTTAGGATTCACTATGAGCAGTTTCAAACTCTCTTTGTGCATTGATTCTAATGGCAACTAACCTACAATGGCTGAAAAGAATCTGCACACAATTAGTTCTGCTAAAACCTTGCTTGTAATCCATCATTGAGATTAGAAAAGTATGCATAGCAGTGTAAACTTGAACCCCGCGATTGGTCAGATAGACCAACCGTATCATTATGTTCAAAACACTAGATGGAGTTATTTCCTACTCTCCATTCTCGAAGCTGGCTTTGGAGGGGAACATGCTCATGGAGTTATTTCCTATGCTCCTGAAATGATTGCCCACGCTCCTGGAACGATTCCTATTGCTATAAGACCACAGGAGAAGAAATTAGAAATTGCTTGTGGCAAGAGGCTTAAGAAAGTTTAGTAGATAATATAATTATTTATCCTTTTCGGTTTAGTATCTAGATTCGGTATCATGGAATTATTTATTATCTTTATCATGGCCTATTTTGTAAACATTATATGACAGTTGAAATTTGAACTGTTGATTGCATATTGCAACTCTTTGTTCATGATGCCCTATTTCATTTCATGATTGATGTCATTTTTACAATTTGTTGATGACAAATGGTATCTGTTGAAACTTGGAGGTTGATGTTATGGTTGATCATCTGATGCAAATCCTATAACAGCTATATCTTTGATATTATTTGTGTACTGAATGGTTGATGCTTTAATGATTGTCTTTAATTTACTTCATTGATCTATAAGCTTTGCTATTTTCTGCATCCAATCACCATGTCGCTGTTTTTTGAAAAATGTTTATCAAATATATAAAAATGCATGTTCTATAAAAACACTTCTGGAATGTGCTCCATTTTGAGAGTATTTTTGGAAATTGGCACTTCTTTTTCCTCTTCTCTGCTTCTCTCTTGTTCCCAACATCCATGCTTAAAACTTACACTGATTCAACAAAATATGTGCAAAATAATGCAGAGGAAGAGTTAACTTTTTGTGGCAATCTTGGAATCATTAGGAACCAAACATGGAATTTGAACCATAGTATGATAGTGGTCAGTGATTCAGGTCTTGGTTTTGGGAGAATTCATGAACTTCAGGTAAAATGGGTAAAATGTTGGGTAAAATGTTTATTGTTTATTGTTGGCCACCAAAATCATGCAATCATGTCAATGGTGGCTTGCCAGGTTGGTGAAAACAGGTTGCTAATATATAGTTCCCATGAGGGAGCAAGTCCTAGGGAGTATCATGCTAGTGCTTCTGGATTTGCGTGTAGATGAAGTGAACAAAGTTCGTACTTCTTTTTTAAAATACTCCAGAAGACTTGGAATATGAAAATATCCATTGAGGATACACATATTATATTAGAAAGTATGAGGAATTAATATTTGTATCATCAATGGATATTTTCATATTCCAAGTCTTCTGGAGTATTTAACGAGAAGTATGAACTTTGTTCACTCCATTTGGTATCATAGCGGTCGATCCTCCGCCTGCAAATGCACATTTTTTTTTTTTTCTTTCTTTCTGGTTCGTGTTCCTTCCGCTGTTCCGTCCACCCTGCTGTTGCGCCAAACCCGCCGCCATTCATCAGAATCGGGCTGCTATTCCGACAGTCGATAGAAGTCAACGTCGAGCCCTTCCTTCGTTGTCTCTGCTAGCCGTCCACTCCCTCCCATACCTTATCATTCATCAATAAAATATATTTTTCTTCTGTCTATTACTGGGCTTTTTGTGCTCCATTTGATGAATTAATATTTGTATCTTCAATGGATATTTTCATATTCCAAGTCTTCTGGAGTATTTAATGAGAAGTACGAACTTTGTTCACTCAAGTAGAAATTTTCTGAACAAGACATTCTTCATCAAGAAATTTGCACTTTACCCAATTCAGAAATTTCTCCTCACTTCAATTGGGTCACAGATCTATCATGTAGAACTTTCAGCAGCAAGGCTGAACTGAAATATTCATTAACTACCTGTAAATACTTTAGTTCTGTTTGTTATCTCTCAGACATAACCCAAGGAAAAATCCTTAACCCCACTAAAGGGCAAAAGCCGAAGGAAGCTATCAAGAGGGCCCCACACATCACCTAGTGGCCTCTCTTTAGGCTTGGAAAATTCCAAAACAAGGGGGATTGGACATTGGACCCTTCGATGATATTTTTTCTCACTTCAATGGGGTCACAATGTTAGTTTTTGTAGTATCGGATGTGTTCTAGCCACGAAATTTTTTGGAGAGGCTAGAATACATGAGATCTCCAAAACCCAAAAATTGTTTTTGGAAATTCCGCCTAGAAGTATTTCAATTAGATTATTAACTGGTTTTTAAATATTTCCTAAGTCTAAACTTTAGGGCATATGGTTAATTAATCAGTATTAATTGAGATAAGGCAAGAATAGTCTAGAAATTCACACGGATTGACTCCAAGATGATCCTAGACATTAAGTTTTAATCTTGGCATTGGTGCTCCAACAAGGGATTATAAGAGGAGGTCGATTTGGTGATGGGGAACACACCTCAACAATTCTATTTTTTTGACAGATCGATTTCTAGAGTAGCAACAGTCAGTTGTGAGAGAGAGAGTCAGTGAGATCGAAGCATTGTGAGGGGCAGGGACAATGATCCGGAGGAAATATTTTATAGATCTGGAGAGGCAACAACAAGAGGGCCGAGTTATCCCAGAGAGGCAACGCTGAGGAACAACGCAGTTGCTTCAGCCAAGCAGTTCAATTTGGAGGAAGGAAATATCGTTCTCAGTTCTAGAGGTCGGGAAGAAGTCCCAGAGGGTTGGAGTGATGATTTCCTCAGCATCCAAAGGTAGAACGGCTTCATCAGAGCCCAGTTTGAGCCAAGCCGTCTAGCCAGCTACGCAGAGGCTTACGCAGAGCTCTAGGAGGCCGAGTTTTGGTAGGCAAGCCGTGCTAGAAATTTCCTGTGGGAGAGGGGTAATTTCCCTTCAGTATTTTGCCCCAGATTTTCTTGCTGTTTCGATTTCTAGTTGGGCATCCATAGATGTACTTAGATTTCAATGCTGCATTATAAAATAAAACCCTCATCTGCTGCACCAGTTTTCTCGAGTTAGGTTTTTCCGTTGACTTTTGTCCAAAAAAATTGTGTAAATTTTATGTGTGTGTGCTAGCATTTCTTCCAGCATTTATTCTTCCGCAGTTTTATTTGTGTAGATTGCAGTGTGATTTATTTAGTATTTTCCGTAGCAAACAACAAATAAATTGTTAAATAAAATTAACAATTAGGAGATTAAATTCCAGTTGCTGTAATAGGATTCTGGATTTGGAGTTTTCAAACATTGATCTATCATGTAGAACTTTCAGCAGCAAGGCTGAATTGAAATATTCATTAACTACCTGTAAATACTTTAGTTCTGCTTGTTATCTCTCAGACATTCGCCAAGGAAAAATCCTTAACCCCACCTAAGTCACCTGATACGGGGATACGGGGATACCGGGATTCGAAGTATCAGATACGGGTACGGTGACCTCGGAACAAGATACTTCTGGGATACGTTACGTTATATATTATTTTATTATATATATATATATATATATATATATATATATATATATATATTAAAAATTAGATATTTTTTGCACAAATTCATACAAAATTCATTGATTCAAACATAGATATTAGATACTCATGAGTCATACATCATCATTGATACTATAATACAAATTACAATGATACATTGATACACCATACATGATACAATCGTCAAATTTACTCAGAAAGACAAGATTGAAGATAGTAAGATACTGTAGTTTTTTCATTAAGTCATCAGAATCAAAATGTGTTACATAAGAACACTTCTAAATGGATTGGTGCTCTTGATTAAATACGAGTTCCATACCCTAATACATGACAAAATTCGATGGAAACATTGCAATAGCCCAATCCTGAAATCCTGAAAAACTGATAAGTCTGCTGGATTTTGAATGAGATCTAAAATTCTACTTTCTCCATATGAAATCCAATGAAGTCGGAACCACTCTCAAACATCCCGAGTCATTTCATGGTAATGTTAAAAATTTAAGATTAAGGAGAATGTCACTTTTACTTTAAGAATTTAACATTACCATGAATCGTATATAAATACTAGGGCCATAGGCTTGATGCCGTCTCTTGAAAAATCCTTTTCAATTGGTGAAAAACAATGAGCAAAAGCCCCCCTTTATAATAAAAAAACAACGCTTTTTTGAACCCGCGGGCGTGTCCGACGGGGTACGGTCGGGATACGGCGTGTCCCTTTTCGGATATGCCGTATCCCGACCGTACCCTGTACGGATACGCCGTGTCCTTCGAATTGGGGCCGAATCCGATACGTAGAGGTGTCCGACACGGGGATTCGGGGATACAAGGGCATTTTAGGAGTATCCGGTTACTTAGAACCCCACTAAAGGGCGAAAGCCGAATGAAGCTGTTAAGGGGTCCCCACATATCAACTAGTGGCCACTCCACTCTTTAGGCTTGGAAAATTCCAAACCAAGGGGGGATTGGACATTGGACTCTTTGATGATGTGCCCAGATGGACCCAGGACGCCCCCAGGCTGGCCTTGACCTTGTTTGATGGACAATACTAAGTTTTGGAGCCAAGATGAGGATGGTTATCATTGAGATGACTTGGGGGCTAGCACATCCCTTTTTGATGCCAATGCTTGCCCCTAGAGGGGCCATGCCACTCCCACATGCTTGAAAAGGGTCACATAGGGCCTCTCTTGTATGACGTCATGGTGGAAGAGTGTTAATTTTGCGCAACTAGGTCCAAACTCCATGTTGCATTGCTCAAATGACGATGGTCATATTTTTGTTGGATTCCTCTTTCGGAGAGGTGCAAGATTGATTTAAAGATCATCTTGATCGAATGAGCAGAACATTGATTTTGAATTTATTTTCCACATGTGCAAGGTCGGCCAGATTTATCCCACATGCCTAAGAGATGTGTCACACACCCTCATTGATGAATATAAATTGGAGAGACTTGGATGTCATTTTCTCATCATCTCATCACACATTCTCTCATTGTGATCTGATTTGTTCGATAGCCTTTGGAGGACTTTTTCCCTCACACGTGTGGAGCGAAGCTGCTGTTTTCTGCGTTGATTAGTTTAGGGATTTTCTGTTGCAGTGTTGACTAGCGTTGACCGTGGTCAAACCTTGGTCGTTTGACCTCAATCTTCGGTAGAATTTCTGATTTTAGGAGGTCGTACAACAGGGCACTAAAATCAAGGAATTCTGGGCTGTTTGACCGAAGCCCTAGTTTGTTGCATTGACTTTTCTGAAGCTGTCTGTGTTGACTTTTCTGCACTGCCCCTGGTTTGACTTGTGTTCACTTGTGATGAACTGTCTTTGAGGGCTGTGGGTGTGACACATGAAAGTGCTGGCTGACCGAGAAAGACTTTGCTGGTTGAAGCATCCTGCTGATCGCTGTAATGCCACAATATCTCATATCTTTGTTGTACAAAAGGAATTGTAAATCTGATCTATATTTGGCTTGTCTTCTATTGATCTATTATTGTGTTCTATCAACATTTTACTTTCAAGTTTACATGATTGCTATTTTGTATTGGGCCTAAGAAAGATTGAAGTAAAAGTGCATCAAGCATAGAACACCATGGTTATCCAAATTTAACATGGTATCAGAGTTGAGGTGAAGACAGTCCAAGAGTCCAAGCTGGTGTTAGAAGCTATCTCTGAAGGAAGAAATCCTATCAAGGAAAAATGGCCTCCTCAACCTACAAGGGTTTCAAGGTTGATGGTAAATTGACTGATAAGTCTGATTATCATGCATGGAAGATGTCCTAGAAGATCAAGATGTCATGGACTATGTACAGGGGAATATTCAAGAGCCTCCATGAAATGCAGTTGCTGCCACGAAGACAAAGTATAGAAAAGGGGAAATTAAAGCAAAGATGATTATCTAGGATTCTATTCATAAGCACTTGGTTGCTTACATTTCTAAGCTGAAGACATCTAAGGAGATGTATGATAAGCTGGTGAGCATGTTCAGGGCTAGCAATGCTAATCAAATCCTCTTCTTCAAGAATAAATTGAAGAATATCAAGAAGGGTAAGGATGAATCTATTCAATCCTATTTTATGCGGCTCACTGAATTCAGGAATAACCTCCTAGCTATTGGGGAAGCAATATCTAATCGAGAGATGGTTCTTATTGCACTTGGAAGTCTCCCCCGTGATTGGCATGTATTCAATACCACTATTCTCAATAATAATGTGATTCCTGATTTTGATGAAACATTGACGAGATGCACTCAAGAGGAAACAAGAATGATGGAGTATGCCTCTAATGATAATGGAAGTGACCCTACTGCCTTCGCTGCTCATGCAAAGAAGAACCAGGTGGCTCGAGAAATCAAAACCATGGTAGAGCGGGGCCCAAAGGAAGGAAGGGAAGAAGTTACACTTGTAACAAGACTGGTCACTATGCAAGAGAGTGCCCTAATAGAAGGGGCTCTCCCAGGGATGACGACAACAACAACTCGAGAAGGAATGGCAGGAACAACTTGTTCCAAGGAAAAAGGAAGGTTCCCTCTGATCGTAATGGAAATGGGCAACCTTTCAAGAGGTCAAGAAATTCCAGGTACAATGAGTCTAATGTTGTTGATAATAAGAGAAATGATTTTATTATTGTATCTGCCCTCTTTGCAGCATCTCCACCTGATACCCTGGATGTCTTGTTAATTGATAGTGGTGCTTCAAGGCACCTCACTAGTTATAAAGAAGTTCTTTCTGATTTGGTTGAGAAGGATACTAATCTTGAAATTATCCTTGGAGATAATGCCACCTATCCCGTGAAAGGGACAGGGACTGTGACCCTCCATTTATCTCAAGGTCAAGTCATCCGATTACAAGACGTGTTGTATGTACCTAATTTGAAGAAGAACCTTGTGTCCATTTCAACAATGGAAGGCAAAGGGTTCAAGGTGGCATTCGTTGATGGAAAGGTACTTATCTGGAAGAAGAACTTCAAGGAAGCTCTTTCTATTGGTTTTGGAGTAGTTACACTCTACTAGGTTGGAGGAAGTCCATTGGGGGCTATGACATGTGATACAAATCTTCAAACAACGTCATGGCATCGGAGGTTTGAACACCTTCATTACAAAGCCCTTCCCGAAGCAAGGAAGGTGGTGACAGGGATGCCCAAATTGAGAGATGATCATGAAGGTATATGTCAGGGTTGTGCCGAAGGGAAGCATACAAGGGGACCATTCCCCTCAAGTGTCACAAAGACAACTGATATCTTGCAGTTGATACATTTTGAATTATCTGGTATGCTGCCTGTGACGACATCCTTGGGAGGATGTTCCTATTACATGACTTTTACAGATGACTTCTACCGAAAGGCCTAGATATATTTTTTGAAGAAGAAGGATGAAGCATTCAAATGGTTCCGTAACTTCAAGGTCTTGGTGGAAAATCAAACCGAGAAGAAAATCAAAGGTTTGAGGACCGACAATGAGACTGAGTATGAGTCAAATGAGTTTAATGACTTTTGTAGAGAAGCTGGCACTAAGAGGGAGACCACAACTGCGTACACTCCTGAGCAAAATGGTGTTGCCGAAAGAAAGAACAGGACCATTGTGGAAACTGCCTGCGCCATGCTATGTGACCAAGGTCTTCCGAAGTTTCTATGGGGAGAAGCTATGAACACTACTGTGTATGTTCAAAACAAATGCTCACATTCCGCTCTGGACTTCAAAACTCCTGAAGAAGTCTTCTCTGGCAAGAAACCTCATGTTTCTCATTTTAGAGTTTTTGGTTGTCCTGTTTACTTTCATGTGCCGAAAGAAGAGAGAAGCAAGCTGGATGCTTCTGGAAAGAAGGGAATGTTTGTGGGCTACAATGAAACTTCGAAGGCATATAGAATCTATGTGCCTGGTCAAAGAGAAGTGGAGATATGCCACGATGTCACCTTCTATGAAGACGCTGCCCTCAATAAAGTAAGAAATCTTCCTAGCTCCAAGGAAGACAAAGAAGATGAAGAAGCAGGGAGGTTGGAAGAGCCGAAGGATGACCTGATGCTCGATGTTGAAGGACCTATGGATCCCATTGATCCACCTCCTTCAAATAAGAGAAGACCCTCATGGCTTAGGGACACTCTCGAAGATGCCGAGAGACATATTGCCCCAAGGGGGACATTCCGTGTAAGCAAGATGCCGAAGAGATACCAAGGGTATCTAGCATCCATGAGTGCAATAGTACAATTTGAGCCAGGAACATTTGATGAAGCCATAAAGCATCAAGTTTGGAAGGAAGCTATGCACGAAGAATATGAGTCCATTATGAAGAACGATGTCTGGGAAGTGGTCCCAAGACCGGAGGGAAAATCTGTTGTCCCCTCGAAATGGCTCTATAAGATCAAGCATGCATCTGATGGAAGTGCTGAAAAGTACAAGGCAAGATTCGTTGCTCTAGGCTTCTCTAAAAACAAAGGCATAGATTATGATGATATATTTGCACCTGTGGCTCGCAATACCGCCATCCAATCTATTATTACCCTTGCTGCTACACAAGGATGGAGTCTACATTAGATGGATGTGAAGACAACTTTTTAGCATGGATCTATAAATGAAGAGGTGTATTTCGAGCAATCTCTGGGGTTCGAAGTTCGAGATAGAGACACCCATGTATGCAAGGTGAAGAAAGCCATCTATCGGTTGAAGCAAGCCCACAGGGCTTGGTACGAGAGGATAGATAGCTACTTGATGAAGCTGGGCTTCACTTGAAGTAATGTTGATCTGAACCTTTATTTTAAGGTTGATAGAGAAAGGCCTCTCATTTTGGTTCTCTATGTGGATGATCTCTTCTTTAAAGGTGCCGACCCTCTCATTCATCAGTGTAAGAGGGAGCTAGCTTCCGATTTTGAGATGAAAGACCTAGGACTGGTGCGCTACTTCCTAGGCTTGGAGGTCTGACAGAGGCCAGGCGAGATTTTCCTTTCTCAAGGAAAATATGTCATGAAGCTGCTGGAGAGATTTGGTATGGTGGACTGTAAGTCTGTGTCGACACCAATGGAACTTGGAAACACTGTTGGGCCCGTGCTAGTAAATCCTACCAAGTATTGACAACTCGTAGGGTCCTTGATGTTCTTAGTGAACTCCCGTTCGGACATATGTTTTGCTGTGAACACTTTGAGTCAACATATGGTTGAACCTCATCACATTCAACTGATTGGTGCCAAGAATCTGTTGAGATATCTTCGGGGCACAGTCAACCATGGGCTGAGATACACTGTCGGGAGTTTGAAACTCCATGGGTATACTGATGCCAATTGGGCTGGCAGTGTGGTGGATCGCAAGAGCACATCTAGATGTTGCTTCACCTTGGGTTTTGCTTCGATATCTTGGATGAACAGGAAGCAGAAGTCGGTGGCTTGGATTGTGAAGTTGTTTGGTTGCGAAAGCTCTTCAGTGAGTTTTTCGGGAATGTGTTAGATACCACCGTTATCCTTTGTGATAACTAGTGGCATTTGTCTTTCTGAAAATCCCGTGTTCCACGATCGATACAAGCATATTGATATCAGGTACCACTTTATCCAGGATATGGTACAGCGAGGCGTCGTAAGGATCGATCATATAGGAACTGATGAGCGGGTCGCGGATATTCTCACGAAGCCCCTTGGGAAGGTCAAGTTCCTAACCTTCCGTGAGAAGTTTGGAATCATGGAAAGACCCTATTCTAAGGGTCCTGCTTGAGTTGGACTATGAGCTCTGGGAGCTCCAGGGGGCTTGGGGATAGCTTCTTGGAGCTATAAGCACTCACGGGGCTAGGCTTGTCAAAACTTGTGGTGCTTCTGCCCCACCGTTATGATATTGAGTTGGTTTGCCTCTCTCTGATCTGTTCCCCGCACGCATCTTACTCATGGAGTTTCAGACTCATGGGAAGTACCTCTCATTTGGCCAATGAGGTGGGAAATATGGATAGAGACCAATAGCAAGACCGATGTACACATCGGAGATTGGGCACATGTCCAACACCTTGATCTGGGATCGAGTATGATGAGGTTTTATCCTCTAAACTGATTTCGGGTCAGTAAACTAACTTCGGGTTAGTATGAGACTCTTTTGAGTCCGAGAGAGGTTTTTACCTCTACGCTGACTTCGGGTCAGTTGTGTGTGTTGTCTTTGTGACTCACCTTTTGTTCTGAAATAAAGAGCCAACAAAGCAAGTTACAGCGGGATGACGCACGATGTTTGGTTTGGTACATGATTGATGGCACTTATGGATAGATGGAGTTCTCCCTAGTTGAGAGGGAGTGTTAATTTTGGGCAACTAGGTCCAAATTCCATGTTGCAATGCTCATATGACGATGGCCAAATTTTTGTTGGATTCCTCTTTCAGAGAGGTGCAAGATTGATCTAAAGATCATCTTGATCGGATGAGCAGAATATTGATTTTGAATTTATTTTCCACATGTCCAAGGTCGGCCAGTTTTATCCCACATGCCTAAGAGATGTGTCACACACCCTCATTGATGAATATAAATTGGAGAGACTTGGAGGTTATTTTCTCATCATCTCATCACAAAATCTCTCATTGTGATCTGATTGGTTCGATAGCCTTTGGAGGCCTTTTTCCCTCACATGTGTGGAGCAAAGCTACTGTTTTTTGCGTTGAACTGTTTAGAGCTTTCTGTTTTTTGCACTAATCTGTTTAGGGCTTTTTTGCTGCAGCGTTGATGGTGGTCAACCCTTGGTCATTTGGGCTCAATCTTCTGCAGAAATTCCGATTTTAGGAGGCTGTACAATAGGGCACTAAAATCTAAGAAGTTTGGGCTGTTTGACCGAAGTCCTAGTTTGCTACGTTGAATTTTCTAAAGCTCCTTCGTTGACTTTTTTGCGCTGTCCTTGGTTTATCTTGCATTGACTTGTGATGAGCTGTCTTTGAGGGCTTTGGGTGTGACACGTGAAAGTGCTGGTTGACCGAGAAAGACTTTGTTGGTTGAAGCATCCTGCTGACTGCCGTAACGCCACAGTATCTCATATCTTTGCTGGACAAAAGGAATTGTGAATCTGATCTATATTTGGCTTGTCTTCTATTGATCTATTATTGTGTTCTATCAACATTTTACTTTCAAGTCTATGTGATTGCTATTTTGTATTGGGCCTAAGAAAGATTGAAGTAAAAGTGCATCAAGCATAGAACACCATGGTTATCCAAATTTAACAAAGAGGCACAATTCGGAGTTCTATACATGCACGTTGGGACTTTCTTGTTGTTCCTTGATTCTTAATTATCAATTTTGGAAGACGATGTCATGATAGAGACCATTTTTTGCCGCACATGTGGGCTATTTTTGGCATTTTTTATGTTTTAGAGCTATTGTAAAGTTGGCTTGTGACCTTTCACCTAGTTGAATGCTCAAGTGAACTTTTTTGCTTGTAAAATTAATGAATCAAGGCTTGGTTTCTCTCATGATCATTCATGCATTGCACTTCCCTCTCTTTGGAAGTGCACACTTGCTTCTTATCTCTTTCTAATTGCTTGTAATGTGATTCTATGGTGTGAATTTTTCTTGGAGGTGGATCTTTTGCTTGAAGTTGGTTTCTTAGGATTGTTGAAGAGATTCTTGTTGCAATTTTGTAAGTTTACTACATATCTTTTATATTTTGCATGTTATATTGTGTAAATTAGGGTTTCTACATGTGTTGTGGTTAAAATTGTTAATCTTATCTAGAAATCTTGATCGTCTATGCCACTCAAAATTGTTTACCTTGAATCCTTTAAGAGGATTCGGTGTTGTGCATCTCTTAAATTTAAAATCTACCTTTTAAGGAAGTCACTAGGGTTTGTAAGAAGAGGTTTTAGCTCTCTCACCTCTTCAACAAGGCCATATTTATTGAATTTTTCTTAGGTAATTTCATTGCCCATTTAGATTAAGGAACTGCTCTAGGTAGTGGTGATCAACTCTTCTACTTTTGTTATTTTCTCTTTCTTCTCTCTTAAATTTTAGAAACTAGGGTAAGGGTTTCTTTGAAATATTGCTAAAAGGTATATTCTTTTGATGTGTTATTGTCCTCTAAATAGGAATTGCATTAAATAATTGTTAAAAAAAGAAAAATCTATCATTTATTGCATGTTAAAACCATATTTTTATGGATGGCGTCATCATTATATTGTTGTTTTATGCATGTTTCAGCCATAAATTATCAATTGCAAACCCTAAACCTTGCATATCTAGTTGATAGTCTTGATCTTTTGTTGATTAATCATTATAAGGCTATTTCTTCTAAATGTTATATGACGTTGCATGCCATATCATTGAGAAGCTATCAAGTCCTAACATATAACAACCCTCTAACTTTCTTAAGTGGTCTACGGGTAGAGTGCTTGTACTTTGGTGAAGATTCTCTTAGCCCTCCAGGCTCCACTAGTGCTTTATTCCAATCATTAGAGCTTATTCATCACCTTGAACCCTGCTTATTTAAGGAGATCTATATAGGAAAGCCTCCCTTGTGGTTTAAATAGTAGTAAATAGCTAGAGAAAGGTTGTTGAGGTGACAGTGGTAGTCGATCTATTGTTGCTAAGAGGTTTTGACCCACCTAGTAAGGCTTTGCACTAGGCTTGCTAGATTTTTCCGTCGCAGGAAAATAGTGCCAAGACCAAAGGGGAAATCAATTGTGAGTTTCAGGTGGCTCTACAATTTCAAGCACGCTATGGATGGAAGCATTGACAAATTCAAGGAAAGGTTTGTGGTGAGAGGGCTCTTTGAGAAAGAGGGAGTAGACTATGAAGAGACTTTTGCTCTAGTCACCAGGTACACTTCCATTAGAGTTGTTATGTCTATTGTCTTAGTCATGAGATGGAGGATACATCAGATGGATGTGAAGACAACTTTTCTTAATGGGAACATTGGAGAAGAAGTGTACATAGTGTACCTTAGGGATTTTAGGAACATGGGAAGGAGACCCATGTTTACAGGCTTAAGAAGGCCTTATATGGACTCAAGCAGGGATTGGGAGTATTCCATGATTAATGGGTACTTACTTAGTATGGGCTTCCACCAAAAGTGAAGCAAATCCGATCCTATGCTTATATTTGTTGGGATTGATATGCTTGTTTTGGTGTTGTATGTAGGTGAATTGTTTCTTACGAGTGTGGAGAAGCTCATTGTAGGTTGGAAGGCAGATATGATAACTGAGTTTTAGATGGACATTGACATGATGCATTACTTCTTTGGTTTGGAGGTTTGGCAAAAACTAGGGGAGATATTTGTTGTGCAAGGTAAGTATGCAATTGAGATTTTAAAGAGATTTTGGACTGAGTTACCGGAAACGCGGACATAACCCCCATAAATGCCGATTGACGTTTTGAATCTTGAAACCGGTACGAAACACCAAAAAAACAATTCTGATACGTATTCGTGGCGTTTCAAATTTTTTGAAACGACAAGTTAGAATTTTGAAACGCTTTTATGGCGTTTTGGGTAAAAATGATACATTTCTAGTAAATTTGAATATGTTTCACTATTTCCGGAAACAGATCTAGCAAAAAAAAACATTTCATGTTTTCCCAAAACTGATCTGCCAGAGTGAAAAGCATTTAACGATTTCTTGGCCGCCCAGAATGTTTTTAAATTTTTTTTTTTTATATTCACTTTGTGTTTTTTTATGAGCCGGTCGAATCTAACTTATTAAATTTTAGGTTATTACCTTTACGGTTTACCTTTTCTCATTGTCATTTTCGCTGGAGGAGGTGTCGACTATGGAGTGTGGAGTGAGCATGAGCTGACTATGGAGTGTGGAGTGAGTTGTTGCTGATTGTGGGAGTCGTCGTTGTTCAATGGAGACTGGAGTGAGCCAGCTATGGGAGCCGTTTCTGTTCAAACTTCAGTGGCTTGAGCCAACTTTCAACTGTTCGAGCGGTATAACACAGGTATGAAGTGCTTATCCACTCAATTACATTGAGGGCGAGGTTTACAACTTGTTTTTCTTGTCATTAAACTTTAAAGATTAATTTTTAAACAAGTAGAGCAGGTAGTGGATTTTGACCATGATTGATAATTGCTATTATGTGTCGAATCGTTGCTGGGTTGAAACTTTGATTCTTCACCAAAGTTTTTGTACATAATCTCAATTCTATGATAGCCCAAAGGAAATATCATATCCTTGTATAATGTCGTTCGCTATAAAGGAAATTGCATAAGGCATATAGCCTGTTTTGTTTATAGGTATGGACTGGACCACCCTCAACAGGCTTTAACATCCCAAACCCTTCTATATAAATTGGAGTTTGGGAGGCAATCTCCTTTTATTACTATTTGAGATATGAAATCGAAATAAATGTCTTCATCTTATATAAGTTTTTATAAAAAAAATTGGAATTCTCCAGATTCCATCCAAAATTGTGATCTTAATATGACCAAACATCAATAACTTAACGTAACACTTTCCAATGTATTAAGGTGTCAAGGAAATAACAAAATGTTCCAATTTATGATAAATAATGGCCTATGTTTCACTTTGGTTTTGACATGACCTAGAAAGCAACTCTAGATAATGAGACATTGAGATACAGTGAATAAGTCGCATAGATTACTTGTCAAATCACTGGTTTTGATAAGATTTTATTAAAAAAAATGGGAATTCACTAGATTCCTTTCAAAATTGTGAGTTTAATATGACCAAACATCAACAACTTAACATAACACTTTCCAAGGTATTAAGGTGTCAAGCAAATAACAAAATGACCCAATTTATGATAAATAATGTCCTATGTTTCACTTTGTTATTGACATGACCTAGAGAGCAACTCTAGAGAATGAGACATTGAGACATAGTGAATAAGTCACATAGATTACCTGTCCAATCACTGATTTTGATAATGATTGTTCTTTTTCAAGGCTTGTAGCTTGTTTTGAAATACATATTTGTCAATTTTATTTTGCAGTTTCATTTGCATCATCATCATGGCAAATTCAAGTTCAGTCATTCGTGAGGCAGAGGAAGTGGAACAAGAAATTGAATCTCTCCCTAAAGTTGATCCAAAGTCACCGCTTTGGAAATATGTAATTATTGTTGGGAAGATCCAAGGAGGGGGATCATTGGCATGGATTTGCAGTGAGTGTAAAAATGAGTATAAAGGATCATACACACAAGTTAAAGTACATTTACTTGAGTTAAAAGGAAATGTGGTTCGAATATGCAATGACCGACTTAAAGAGAATGGGATAGATGGAAATGGTTTAAGCAAGACAACTTGCAAAATATGTAACTATTGTTGGGAAGATCCAAGGAGGGGGATCATTGGCATGGGTTTGCAGTGAGTGTAAAAAGGAGTATAAGAGATCATACACACGAGTTAAAGCACATTTACTTGAGTTAAAAGGCAATGTGGTTCGAATATGCAATGACTGACCTAAAGAGAATGGGATAGATGGAAATGGTTTAAGCAAGACAAAACTTGCAACATATTAGAAAGAACAAGACGAGGCAGATGCTAGAGAAAATGAGGCAAATCATGTCTATCAATTAAAACAACGAATAAGGTTGGGAGCATCTTCATCAAAGCCTCCACTTCTCTCTCATGGAATTGTTGGTTCAAAGCAGTCTAATTTGGGACCTCTTGAATGATGCTCGAGGGACGACAAATGCAACTATAGGTTAATTCATTTATGCAAATGACCTTCCCTTTAACCTTGTGCGATCTCCTTACTGGGAAAAGATGATAAAAGTAGTGAATGAAGCCCCAAAAGGGTACAAGAGCCTTGTACATGAGAAGTTCCACACTACAATGTTGAGTGCTGAAAAGTTAGATTTGGAGGCTAAATTAATCCCCATTCGTAGTTCATGGCGCATTTCATGGGTGTTCATCATTTCTGATGGATGGAAAGATCAAAGGAATAGGCCTTTGATCAATGTGATTCCTCAGAGCCCAAAGGGGGTTAGGTTTTTGAAGGAAGTGGATTGTGAGAGGCAGATGAAAGATTCCCAATTCACTGCTGACATCTTGATTGGAGCAATTGAATTGGTGGGGCTAGAAAATATTGTCCAGTCAATAACTGACAATGCAACGGTATGTAGAGCAGCAGACTTAATTATTGAAGGCAAATATTAGCACATCTTTTGGACCCCTTGTGCTATACGTCATTGAATCTCATGTTGAGCAAGATGGGGAAGCAAATTAAGTGGATTCGAGTTATTTTTGAAGAGACAAAAGAAATTCAAGCCTTCATCACAAACCACCACATGTCTCAAGTCATCTACAGGGAATTTGCGAAGTTTGAGCTCCTTAAGGTATCTAAACTTTAAAGGTTATTTCATAAATTTTAAATTCTATGACTCTAAATTTAAATGTCAAATATGTAAATTGGATTTTCAAATGTCATGATTCGTGAATCATAATAGTTATTCAATCAAATTATGTTTTTTAATTTATTGAAGCATTGAAAATTTGGCACTTGGAGGTTGTCGAGACTCGTTTTGCTTCTCACATCATAGTCTTAACAAGACTTATGCAGGTGAAAGAAGCATTACAATCAATGGTATGCAATTCTCTTTGGAATCAATGGAGACAATCCCAATTTGATAGAGTGCAAACAATGAAAAGGTTGGTTGTTGACGATGAATGGTGGGATAGGCTGGAGTACCTCTTGGCATTTACTAAGCCAATTATGGAATTTCTCCGTTTGTTTGACACAAATATGCCTAATTTGGGAGAGGTGTGTGAGGATATTGATTTCATGATAGAGAAGATAAAGGTGGTTATAAATGCCAAGGAGAATGACCCAAATGAATTCTTTTATAGAGAAGTAAAAGATATATTGACCAAAATGTGGACAAGATGACCACCCCATTGCACCTTTGGCTTATGCAGTGAATTCAAAATATTATGTTGCAGAGTTGCTAAGTGATCCAAAAAGAACTGCACCAAACAAAGAGCCATACATCTCACAAGGATTTAAAAAGGCTTTTAGAAAGGTTTTTGTAGATCTTGAAATTGGGATTTAGATTAATGCAATGTTTGCTTATTTTGTGGGATCAGAGGGTTGGGGTTCTGATATTGATTGTATTCGGGACAAGACTAAATTAAGTCCAATTGATTGGTGGAACTAGTATGGTGGGAAACTTCCACATATTCAAAAAATGGCCATCAGGATGTTATCACAGGTTGCTAGTCCCTCTTTAGCAAAAATGAACTGGAGTATATACGACCTCATCCATTCAGTGAAGCCAAACAAATTGGGTCTAGGAAGGCTGAGGTACTAGTGTATGTTCATTCAAACCTTCGCCTTCTGTCACACAAGAGAGACGAATACAAATTTGGGGCCACCAAACTATGGGATGTGGAACCAGAGTTGCCTGATTGGATATGACGTTGAATGCCAAGTCTCATATGACTTTGTTTGATGAGGAGACACCAATAGGTGGATCTTCAAGTGGACATGGCAACAATGCTTCGATTTTTGGAGAGGATGTGGTTCTTAGTGACAGGAATGAAGACACATTTGATGATATGTAAATGTAATTTATGATGGTGTTTTAACTTTTAAACTTTTAAACAATGAATATTGAATACCATTATATGCCATATGAATTATGAATAATGATAGTAGACTGCTAGTCATAGTTCATTTTGTACTTTGTATTATGTAGTGTGCATTATTAATTTTGATGATGATGTTGTAAGTTGTCATGTTGATGATTGAAATTTGAAACAAAAACTTGATGATATCTTGAATCATGAATGTTATAATAATCATTAATGATGATGACAATGTTTATGCTAGATTGATGATGATGATAAATGATAATTGATTACGTATTTTTAGATATAGAATCTGGATTCTAAAAGATGAATGGTAATATGAAATTTGTATTTTGTTATATATGTGTGTGTGTGTGCGTGTGCCGTTTCCTTGGCGTATCGTATCCAGATTTTTTAAAAAATTGTCGTATTTATTTCAAACACTGTATCAGTATCCGTTTCAGTGCAACTTAGATTTTGGATGGAAGACTATAGACCTATGGTCACGCTCATGATCACTAATTTGAATAAGGTGACAACTTCAGAATTAGATTTGGTGGATTGCATGTTGTACAAGCAGTTGATAGTTTTTTTGATGTATGTGGTCAACATGAGACGAGACATATGTTTTGTAGTGAACACATTTAGTCAACTCATGGTGGAGAAGATGCGTGAGTGTTGGGTAGTGTTGCCCACCAAAACTGGGTAACCCCCATACGAGAATTTTTTTATCCTATCTTGGATGTGCGACCAACCAACAACCCTATGCATTGCTCGACTATGAAGATATGCCACATTCCTTTGCCATTTGAATTAATCATACACTTCTTACCATCCTACTTTCCTCTTGAAGGAAGGTGGGTTACCACTCGATAGATACTTTTAACCATTTTGCAATCAAATGATTTTGCTTAATGTTTTCGGGATTCTAACATGGATAAAGGGGTGTTCTGGATAATTGACAGATCTTGACTATGAACTTGTTCTCTCACCTTAATAGGGAAGTTGGTTGTTAGCCCTAGTCTAGTGGGACCTCCTCTGAGGCCTTAGGGTTATAGGAGGGGGACTATTGGAGAAACTTGGATTGAAGTAGCATGTCCATGACCATTACATACTTACCACTTTTCACCATTCCCTTAATTTGACATCCATCCTTCGAGTTTGTTGTCATTGGTTCATTGGGATTGACACCCTCATATCCACATCCTTGAGTCAAGGCCTGGAACTTTGTCTTGGAAGTTGATGCAACTAAAAGAAAAGTAAAAGCATAAGAAGGCCACAACACAAGAAAAAGAAAAGATAAAATGCCAAAGATGGCCAGGACCATGGTTGCTTGGGAGCGGGAGCGGGAGCGGGAGTGCCATTTTCAAAAGCTCTCGGTCCGGAGCGTTTTGGGGAGCGTTTTTTTTTAAATATATATATTATTTTATATTTTTTATATATTGATGCATATATGTCAACAAAAGCATGTAGAATGATGAATTAGACAAAAAATATAAAAACATAGATTGAATCATATAACATCAATCATCTAGAAGTTATAATCTTCATCAACCACGCCCACAAGTTGGAAACATGCAACATATTGACTCTTGAGTCTCGCGAATCATCAATTTGAAGATTTCAAGCTTTCAAAATTCAATATATAACATTTATCATCATTGATTTCAAATTTCAATATATAACATTTATCATCATTGATTTCATTGATTTCAAAATTCAATATATAACATTTATCATCATTGATATATAACATTTATCATCATTGATTCATTGATTTCAAATTTCAATATATAACATTTATCATCATTGATTCATTGATTTCAAAATTCAATATATAACATTTATCATCATTGATTCATTGATCACCATATAACTTTCATGAAGCTTCATATTCATAATTCATAATGGCTTATAAACTTATAAATGCCAACTTCAAAGTTTCACCTTTCAAATTCAAACTTCAAACTTGAATTGTCATTAAATATGAAAGAGTCAAGTTTCAACTGTTCAATAGTTATAAAAGATAAAAACTACTAGAAAATAGAAAAGATTAGTAAACAACAAATCTATTTTGTCTATTGGCCCCTTGCCACGACCACGAGAAATGTCTAATTTGTGAGAACCACGAGGCAATGGTGGTCTTCTAGTACTCTCAGGAGTACCACGTCCACGACCATGACTAGAAGGCGGAGGGCATCATGAGGATGTAGGTGGAGGCTGAATCTGCAAAGGAACAATAGTTGGATATCGAGCACTGGCACTGGCACCCACACTACTACTGGATGATGGGACTGGCCCTATGTGTGGTGGTGGCATGGCTGCTGGTGCTTCATCATCATCCCTCAAAAATTCTGCTTCCAATTCTTCCATATGTACAGTGTCGTCCTCCAGATTCTCATCCTCTGGGTTGTTGTCCCAGACTTAATATGATTGATCCTCATATGCCCGATCACAATAATGACTCAACAACCTCAAGTTGTAATGCACATAAACCAAGCTTTTAGCTCGGTTTTCATTTAGCCTGTTTCTTCTTACATTATGTATGAAGCTGTGGGTGCTCCAACACCTTTTTGCAGATCGAGTATTCACAACTTGTGAGAGAACTTTTTTTGCCAACTTTGGCAAAAGTCCCATGCCGCCATATGCTTCCCACCATGTGAGAGCATCAAATCTATCTCTGTCTTCCATTGCATGGAAAGAACCAAAGTTACCAGTGCAACTGAAGTATCTGCCTAATTCAAGGCGCAATCTAGCACAGTCCTCCCTGTCAGGGACCAACTTGTCTAATTGTACTTCTGGATCTATGTGAGGTTTGATCCTAACCCCACCTCCAGGTGCAGTTTGGCCCAACCAAGATGGAGAGTAGTATTTTGGCATAAGGATATATGCGAAGGCATGTAGTGGAACATTGAGTTTATTCCACCGTGCACACACAGAGTCGTGAATCATTGCATACAAGTTGGGATCATTATCCTTAACAAGGCCCAACATGCTATCCATTTGCTCATAAACCTCCCCAATCAGTGGTTTATCTGTATTTGAAAAACGAATCATGTGATAAATGGGCTTGGTGAAGTTCAAAATTTCCCTCACACGTGCCAAAAACAAAGGGTCAAGGGCGGTCTCCTCCACATGTTCAAAATCTTGCCTGTCAACTATTGTCGCTGCCTTGTCCTTTAATACCTGCCAATGTGGGCTTGATACCATTGCAGCCAATGACTCTCTTACCTTCAAAAGGCACCTGAAGGTGAGGTAATAGCTAGCAAATCTAGTCTTTGCTATCTTCAACAACTCCAATTTGGAGTGAGTACGGAAAAGCCCATGGGTATTGCTATGATTTGTAATAAATTTTATCATTTTTTTACCTCTCTTCTACAAATCACCAAGCCATTTGAATTGAGGTTGTTTGTTTTTAATGATATCATGCATCAAAAGGTTCATTGTGTGAACCAAACACCCAGACCAAAATATGTTGGGGTATTTATCCTCAATAATTGCTCCTGCTGCCTTACAGTTAGCAGCATTATTAGTGATGACTTGGATGACATTGTATGGCCCAGTATTTTCAATTACTTCAAGTAATGGTTCTGCAATGTTAATGTCGGTCTTGAATTTGTCTGAATAATCATATGCTGAAAGGAATATTGCACCACTAACCGACACAGCCAGAACACTTATCAATGGCTTTCCTTTTACATTGGTCCATCCAT
The DNA here is from genome assembly GCA_034641835.2 of Pinus albicaulis. Classification (NCBI taxonomy): domain Eukaryota; kingdom Viridiplantae; phylum Streptophyta; class Pinopsida; order Pinales; family Pinaceae; genus Pinus; species Pinus albicaulis. Next base: position 428,475 of record JAXQQM020061113.1, read on the forward strand.
CAGATACAATGGACACCCCATGCTCATTCCAAGAATTTGTCATTCTAGCCAAAGAATTGTTTATTTTAACTCTTTCATGATCAAGTCCCACGGTTCTGGTTCCCACGGTTCTGGCCTTGTCATACCCAGGGCTCCTGTATCCTTTGGGGGCATCATTAATGGCAGAAACCATTTCATGCCAATAAGGTGAGCGAAGAACATTGAATGGCACCCCACATGCATATAGAAACCAGAAAGTTTTTGAATCCACATCATTCCTACACCCTTCGTCAAGGAAATCGGATATGGTTCTACGCCTTAAGGAGATGTTTGGTCCAGGTGTGCCTCCATATCCACTGCCATGGGTGGAAGTTGATGGACTTCTTTGTCCATGATGTGATGGACCTAATGGTGTATAAGAATCAATGAAACCCCTAGATCTTTTAGATCTCTGTAGGGCAACCTCCTCTTCCTTTCTATATTTTTCTCTTTGTGTTGCTGGCACACTTACACAAATTTTGATTCCTAGATTTTTGTCTCCATCCCCTGGCATTTTCCCACAAAGGTGCCTTCTGGCACGAGCGTATGAACCTATGTATTCTTTATTGCAATGGGGGCAAAGAAATTTAGTGGTTCCACCACCTTTCCCTCCTTCCTGCCTCTGAACATATTTCCACAAAGGTGTTTGACTTTTCTCTTGTCTAGTTGGGGTATCTGTGACCTCATGTTCTCCACTCTCCCCTTCCTCCTCAGCATACTCCTCCTCATCAGGATTTTCATCAAATCCACTATAACCCACTTCTTCATCCTCTTCTTCTCTAATGGGCCTCTTTCTTCTACTCTCCAACACCATTATTACAAAGAAAGGGACCAACATGAAGAAAATCCCTAGCCATATAGCCGTGATGTTTCTAGTTTCAAGTTTCAAGTCTCTAGCCTGCAAAAAAAATGGAGGAATGCCAAATGGGAATAGGAAATGCAATATAGGAAAAAAACAATTCAATTTTTCACTTTTCAACACACTAGAATGCAACATTGAGAAAAAAAAAAACAAGTTTTCATTTTTGAACAAGTTAAAAACAATTCCTAGAAAATAAAAAACTAGATCAGAAGACCTACCTCTTTCTTGCAATCTTCCACTTGCAAACTTGCTCTCTTGCAGCTTGTTCCTTGCTCTCTTCTTGGCACTTCCGCTCTCCAAACTCTCAAGCTCTCCTTCTCTCCAAATCTCTCTCCAACTCTCGCTCCTCTTGCTCCTCTTACTCTCACTCTCACTCTCTACTAAAACAATAACAACTAAATGAGGGGGGTGGGCTTTTTATTTACCCAACCCCCCTCCCTCCTTCCAAAAAAAAATCAAATTTTGACGCTGAGTTTTTTTCTACGTGCTGGGGAGCGTTTTTTACGTCGGGGAGCCTTCGGGAGCGAACGCTCCCCGACTGCTTCCCGCTTTAAAAAAATGCTCCCGAAGCGTTTTTTTAATGGGGGAAGTGGTCGGGGAGCGTTCGCTCCCGAACGCTCCCTGAAACACCCTCGAAATCATTTTTCAGGCTCGGAAGAGCGCTCCCGAAAACGCTCCCCTCAAGAAATGTTTTTGGGAGTGCGATTCCGAGCGCTCCCAAAGAGCTCTCGAACGGAGCGCGTTTTGGGAGCGGAATCGGGGGGGGGGGGGAGAAGCTTCCCTGCAACCTTGGCCAGGACAATAATTAACACGTGGGAAAAAGCCTAGTATGAGCTTTACCCCCCTCATTAGCCATCATCCAGTTCTTGGGCACTATATTCTCCATCATATAATAAAGGAACCACCCTTGCATGTCCTAACCCTAATGAGCTAGAAGTTGGCTCATCCTTATGGGGTAAATAATAAAAGCAAGACTAGAAACTGAAGCTATGCTCCTTATCAAAGCATTATTAAAAAGAAGTAAAAGGTGCACTAGAGGGTCGAATAAGTAGGTCGAGGAAAGCATTAACTAATGCTTGCACAATTTCTCTCTCGATACAACTATACACTTGGGATGGTGGGCCTCCATCAACTGATCTCATGGCCATGACACCAAGCCATGCAACCTGTCCCTTCCGTTGCCACCATTATCACAAACACATATGAATTGAAGAGTCAACCTTTGGACATTTCACCTCCGGTTAGGGGCTGGAAGCACCTAATATTGTTGACCATCTAGCCACCCCCTAAGAAGGTAGGGACCACTTTTATGTGACTTGGTCTATTTAGATATTTGAAGGTGATCCTAATTTGAAGTCTTATTATGCCCTTAACAATTAAGTATGGTCCACTATTATACATTTATGGTCATTGTCTCTAATGAATGGTTACTTTCACTTGAGTTTGAGACGGTTATTCCAGATTGTCCTTCACAGATCAATAAAATCCTTCAGGGAAAAGATTCCATGCATGTACTCCACATGATACCTAGGCAGTTCTACACTTATGAAGTAATGATAACCTTGCAAATGCAACGTTTCCCTTCCATAATAGAGCGTTGGGCACTTCGATGATTCCAATAATATTGAGACATTAGATGTAATGTTCCTAATAGAAATATAAAGTGATAACAAAAAACAAGCAATAATTTCAACACAAAATTATTCAATGAACACACATAAATAGAAATTGTGCCCAAAACACCAAATTGGCCAATTTTATTATATATAATGACTGGAGTACAATGGGAAATAGAATGAGTGCACTTGGGCTTGCACAAGGCAAGATACAAGCCCCAGGTGATCAATACAAAAATGCCCAACTACTGTAGAAGTTCTATCCTTCAGAAAACTGTGTTGGCCCAGTAATTTTGCATTGTTGGCTTATTTAAGACCTTGATTTTCCCCCTCAAAACTGCCCAGAAAATTCTGTAAAATTAGGCTGAACTCCTTGCCAAAAACCCAGAAAAACCTAGAAATGTTTTTCCCTGGTTTTGACCTTCCAAATTTCACCTCTCACAGCTTGGCCCTCAGCCAAACCAGAAATCTGCACCTGTAATTGAATCTGCCAAATCCCGCTCCCAAAACACCAACAATATCCTCCAAATAAGTCTGCAACTAAAATCCCAACAGCCTAGCCCCTCAATCCTCCGGTCAAGGCTCTCCCTAATTGACCCACATCAATGATTGCGCAGTCCTGTACGGGATGACGCAGTTTTGTGGTTCAACAATTCTGATCTGTGTATTGATTTGCCGCCTCTACTGAAGCCTCACTCCTCCAGGCTAGAAATGGGTCAAATTAAACACTGGTGGCTCCACAAACTCAACTCCAACACCTCTGCTCCTCCTGCAACTGCGTGGCTCCTCAACTGCGCAATGGCTGGTCCAGAAATTGCGTGAATGCTTGGAGGGTGTGTCTCTTCCAGTCTCAAGATGTAAAGAAAGCCTTCCTAGGGTGGTATTCGAGGTCCACCGAAAAAAGGATGAGCTTCACTCCTTGGGAAGCTCTCGTGCTAAACAACACAATGTGGCTCAGCTGAACAACTAAGGCAACTATGAATTTCGAATTATCAAAAGGCCCTCGACCCACTTTTCCTAAGTTTCTCCTCCAAAATTTTTCCTAACACCCAAATTGCAAAAATGAAAATTCTTCTTAGCAAATTAATTTAATTGGGGACATTACAGTCCTCCCCACCAAAAATTGCTTGTCCTCAAGCAATGCCTGAACAAGCACCCTCTTGATCAGCTAACCCCAACAATCTCTATACACAATACCAGGGTCCCAAATGTACCACCCAACCATCTCGTATCTCTGACCTGTCTTGCAAGGATCCCAAGCTATCCTAATCAACTTGAGGCATCCGTTGCTCCATTCTCTGTCCAACCTGGTATAGGCACCCAGAGCCCTCCGTATACCATCAGTAAATAGAGCATCATGATCACATAAAGTCCTGTCTGTCTCCATGTGCAACTGCTCTACTAAGACATCCATCTCATGTACTCCAAGGGTGGGCACTTGAAGATACAATCCAACTCTTGTGGAAATAAATCCTTCCTTGCACGAGCTTTCCCTGAAGTCCCCCTGCTGATCATCCCTCCATGGTGGTGAAGTGCCCCATGCCAACAAAGAATCACTAAGATCCAATAGAAGGTCAGAATGATTTCCCCTTGTTGAACGTAGCTCACTCCCAAGGGTAGCTGAACTGTCAAGTATTGTGATGCTAAGGTCCCATGCCCATCGCAGGAAGGAACTATCCTGTAGACCCCGCAATACTCTAGGCAGGACTATGTTGAGATTTTGTGTATTTGGGGTAGCATCAGTTGTGCTCTAGCTCCCAAACTTTGTGGAGGGACTAGAGTACACTTGATCTACAAGATCCAGAAATGGATTTGGGAAATTTCATTTGGTTTAGGAGATATTAAATTAATTAATTATTTTAATGTATTTCCTAAGTTAAAACTTAGGGAACTTAAATAATTAAAGTGAATTTAATTAAACATGTGATGAAATTGTCTCAAGTCACACAGATCAAGCTTTCTTTTAATCTTAGCCATTGATTCAAGATTTGATCATGGCCGTTGATTTGTCAACGAGAATCGAGAATAGTATAAAGGAAAGGCTTGGGGTCGTTTGTAAAGACACACAGAGGCAGAGCACTAAAGCGAAGCTGAGATTCTAGGGCAAGGTTTGCTAAGAATACTCAGAAGTGTTTCAGCTGCAAAGAGGGGAATTTAGGCCATGGGGATGATCTGATCCCGGGGTCTAGAATACACAAGATGTAATATTCCCAATTAGCCTTGCTAATTGGAATATTTCATTTTTGCTTTATTTTGCCGCTTTAGCTAGACATAATAAATAAAGTGAGAAATAAGAGGGGTCACCTCACTTTAGTCATCTCACTTTATAAATAAAGTAGTTCTTTTCCTAGTAGATGAACGTTGTAACTTAAAGAGGGGGCCTTGGGGGTCCACGTGATTATGATGGGGGGAGGCATCAGGCTGACCCAAGGTAAACTGAGCAGGTCAGAGAAGAGTAAGGGAGCAGTTAAATTTTGGAGGGAATTTGGCATTATAAAAGGAGAGGTTCTCACCTCATTTTGATCATCCATGATTTTGATATTCTTATTGATAGCTAGACTTTGTCTGCTTCAGCACGCCGGTTGTTTAGTCGGTCTGCAGCACTGCTTAGTGCACAAGTGTCTCCGGTCGGAGATCTCACCCTTAGCCTCGGGGGACTTCGAGTGCCTGCCCTGGTAAGGTTTTTCTGGTTTCACCCTTAGCTTCGGGGGACTTCGAGTGCCCGCCCTAGTAAGGTTTTTCAGTAGCAAAGCAGCAGCATTTCTGAAGCACATCCGAGGAGGAGGAAAAGCCCTCTTGTGGCTGCGCAGAGCAAGAGAAGGGAGGACGCTGAATCTTTGAAGAGAAGGACGCTGTTTTATCTGAAGAGAGGACGCTGTCCCTTGCAGGAGAGGTAGGACGCTGTCCAAGAGGACGCAGTTCCAGACTGGCAGAGAAAACGCTGTTTGGGGGGCAGAAGGACGCTGATCAAGCCCAGAGTGAGGACGCTGTCCATTCTTGGAGGTGAGGGTTGCAGATCTGAAGGTTTCTTGTCAGATCTAGCTTGGTGAAGGATAGATCTTACAGATCTAGTCCTGTATGTTGCAGATCTAGCCTTGTATGTTGCAGATCTGAAGGTTTCTTGTCAGATCTAGCTTGGTGAAGGATAGATCTTACAGATCTAGTCCTGTATGTTGCAGATCTAGCCTTGTATATTGCAGATCTGAGGGTTTTGCAGTAGATCCAGCTTGAGGAGTGACAGATCTGAGGAGATAGCTGACGCGCATCTATCCAGACTGTTGGAACACCGCATCTAGCCCTGGGGAGTACTTGATCTTGAGATAGTCTGCATCTAGCATAGATCTCGAGGGATTGGCAAAGCAGATTGGGTTTGGAGGACGCAGACGCAGTGGAGGACGCAGCTTGTGATAGGAGGCTTCCATCCATCAGGGACGCAGATTCGAGGAGCCGATCGATTGGTGAGTGCTTAACACAAGTCCAGATCCTCGTAGCAGCTTATCCTGTCTGAGAGTTGAGGGCTTGGTGCTTTATTTTCCCGCTTTCGCGCTGTCACTGCGTAGAAATGGGTTTCCATTTGAGTATCATTGCAGCATTTCCTGAGCCCTTGGGCCATTATCTTTCTCAAATTTTTGTAGGTGAGGCACAGACGCTGTCCTTGTTGCAGCCACTTTTCTGTTGAGAGGGTCTCCACCTGCCTAGGGCAGGGATAGGTGCACTTACTCTGATTTATTGTACTCCTCTCTATGTACTTTCCGATTAATAAAATGGCTCAGATTTTGGTGTTACATGTGTCATGATTCAGTGATCTGGTTCAGTTTATATCTGTATTAGTGCATTTCTGTTTATTACTGGTTATTTCCCTTTGGGGATACTACAGTGGTATCAGAGCATAATTCTGGCTTAGCCTGTGGTCTATGACATCCGAAAAGAAATCATACAGAGCAATAGCAGTTGCAATTCCAGAAACGCAGTTGGAAAAAGGGCCAAAATGAAAAGGGTCAAATTTTGAATTTTGGAATTAGGAAAAACGTTTTCTGGGTTTTTCTGGGTTTTGGGCAAGGATCACTTTCCCAAATTCCTGGAATTTTCTGAATAGTTTTCAGTAGATAAATCGGAGGTTGAAGTTAAGCCACAGTATGGTTTTGCAGCAGCCGTGCAGTTTCTGAGGAGCCTGTAGACATATAGCAGAAGGAGCTGATGGCAGGTGATGTGGATAAGAGGAGATTTAGGCAGACAGATCAGCGGAATCCAATGGAGGCCATGTTGGCAAAGTGGACGGAGAAGTTGACTGAGAAGATGGATGCAAAGATGGATGCATTCATGCAGGAGGTAACTAAGAAGGTTGCAGAAGGGACGCAGAAAGAGCCCCTTAGGGCCTTTCAGGTAAGGGAAGGATCGGGAACGTCTAGTTGCATACCAGATGCTATTCCCATTGTGACAGCGCAGAAGGTCGATTCCATGGACACGCGACCTACCATGCCTACTTTTCCGGTAGAGGAAGAGGAACCAACTGCACCAAGAGATGGGGGTCCAGCTCAACATGCGGCTATTTTTGCGGATTGGCGGAGCATGGGACAAGAATTCATGGATGCTCTCCCTTTCAATCAATATATCCAGTTCAGATGTGGCGGTAAGACTTATGAGCAGGAGCGACACAAGGGACGTGGCTCCCACCGTGATAGTCACCGTGCAGCGAGCAGATTCCATTTACCGACATTTGACAGGTCATCCAGGCGCTCAGGGAGAGCTTGGGTGGACAAGTTGGATATCTCTTTCCAACTTGACCGAGTATCGGAGAGGAAAACCATTAAAATGGTTACCTCGCACTTGGAGGATGAGGACACACAGGATTGCAGGGAGTTTGAGGATACACCTAGTGTGACACAGGACTCCCCATCATTAGAGCCCTCCTTGACCGTGCCGGTTGATATCGTAGTGGAGGAGATAGAGCCTACCCCGGTAGAGCCATCCAGTGAGGTGATGACGGGAGCCGTGTCCGAGTCTTCAGATGGTAGCAGCACACAACAGATGGGTGAGGTGTCAGGAGATGTATCCACCCTCAATGAGGTAACGGCAGGTACAAAGATATTGGATGATGGTCGCAGACAGCAGTATCATCGGCTTCGGACGGACTTTCGAGTTTTGAGGGAGAAGGCCGCGTTGGTACGGGAGACCATTTTGTTGCAGGACCAGGAGCTGGAGGGTATGAGAGCAACTTGCGCCAAGTCAGCGGCCAAGTTGGTCCACATTGGGGAACAGCTGGATTCCCTGATGGTACAACCTGAGGGCACATTGGAGCGTCAGATCATTCCCCTTCAGGTATGCATGGATGGGACTAGCAGTATTGTTGGATCATCTCTTCCCGTTGGAGATAGAGAGGCAGAGCCACCTAGTCAGATCTCATATGTTGACTTGGGTAGCGGTATGAGACGATCAGAGTTGTACAGGGTACAGCATCATAGGTTGAGATTGGATGGAGAGAGATTTTGAGTTGGTACTCGGTGGAGCGGGCTATGGAACACAATGATTTGGTTCCCTTCTCACAAGAGCAGATAGAAGATGGAGGACATCTTCGGATGGATAACATCTCTCATGCTTGTGTGGGACATCCCTTAAGCCATACACATCAGGATGGGAGGTTTTTGCCTACCACCTATTTGATTCTTGATAGGGTCTCAGTGATTCTTGAGAAGTTTATAATTCAGATTCCCACAAGGTGCAAAATCAGAAATTTGATTTGGGAGGATGGTAGCCCTCAAGGGAGGAGTACCAGGATGAGGAGAAGGAGGCATCCACAAGTGATTGAGGCATATAATCTAAGAGACCATGCAGAGCAGACTTTGGTCACACCGACAGATGCAGATCTCCTTGAGAAGCATAAGGAAGCTGCTAGGCATGCTAAGCGACTGATTATGGATGGTATCAAGGACCATATTGTACCACACGTAGCTGAGAAGAAGACAACTAACGAGATGTGGAAGGCCTTAACTTCCCTGTACGAGGGAAAGTTTGTCCAAAGAAAAATGCTGTTGGAGACCCAGATGAAGTCATTCATGATGACCAAGGGAGAAGTCATGGAACATTTTCTCTTCAGATTGCAGTCATTCAGAGATCAGCTGATTGCAACGGGTGCAACGGTGGATGATGCTGTGATAGTCATAATTGCCCTCAATGCAGTCACAGATGAGTGGGAAACCTTTGTGCAAAGTATCTTAGGAAGAGCGGACCTCCCAGATTGGGACAACTTGTGGACAATTCTGCCTCAAGAAGAACTCTGCAGATTCACCAAAAGGCAACACAACCCAGGATTGAGCAAAGTGAAGAAGGAAGATGAGGAAGATGCAGCCTTGGCATCGAAGAAGCAGCCAAAGAAGAAGAAGGATCTTTCAAAGGTCAAGTGCTTCCAGTGTGGTGAAATGGGACATTTTGCTAGCCATTGTCCTCAGAAGAAGAAGGACAAGGAAGCATCTTCTTCCAAAGCAACTGTGGCAAATGATGGGTCAGAAGATGATGCAGCCATGAGTGCTCATGAACCACAGAGGTGGGGTGACATGGGCATATAAAGGAGCTACATGGAAGAGAGGCGGGATCCTTGAGCAACTCGTCTCTTGGATCACAAGCGAGCTACAACAGCCTTAAGACAGTAGCGGGACAAGTGGAGCAGTGGGTGCATAGATCATAGATGAAGCAGAAGTAGAGGCAGATCTGAACACTAAAAGCGACAGTGCAGAGTAAAGCAACAGTAGCGTAGAAGCAGTCGCAACGCAGAGCAAAGCAGCAGTAGCGTAGAAGCAGTAGCAGCGCAGAGGCTGATGTGACTTCAACAATGCAGAGCAGTGCTGCTTACGCTGTGCAGAGCTGCAACAACACATAAGGCTTCAGAAGGGCAACGCAATGCAGCAACAACATGATAGATTTCAGCACAAGGGGACTTAAATAATTAAAGTGAATTTAATGAAACATGTGATGAAATTGTCTTAAGTCACACGAATCAAGCTTTCTTTTAATCTTAGCCATTGATTCAAGATTTGATCATGGCTGTTGATTTGTCAAGGAGAATAGTATAAAGGAAAGGCTTGGGGTCATTTGTAAAGACACACAGAGGCAGAGCATTGAAGTTAAGTTGAGATTCTAGGGCAGGGTTTGCTAAGAATACTCAGAAGTGTTTCAGCTGTAGAGAGAGGAATTTAGGCCAAGGGGATGATCTGATCCTGGGGTCTACAATACACAAGAGGCAGAGATCAGCTCAAGGAAAACGCAGAGGAAGGCAGCAGCAGCAGCAAGGACAACGCAGTCCCTCCAAGGACAACGTGATTTTCAGCAGGAGACCCTCTGGGGTTACGCAGAGACCCTTCAAGGGCAACGTAGTGACTGCGTCACCTAGTTTGGGGTAACACAGTCCCTTCCGGAGCAGTGCTGAGGGTTTGGAGGACTTCAGAGGCTTTCAGGGGCAGTGCTGGGGTTTCTAGGTCCTAATCTTGGCCGAGTTCTGTAAATCTCGTTTGAGGGTGTGGAGCAATCATTATTTTGGTCGTAGACCAGCCAATGAGCTGTAGATCTAGTGTTTTCTTTGTTGGGTTTTCCAGATCTAGAACCCGGATTTGTGTATTCAGAAATATTCTTAATAATAGAACCCTCCAGTAGCCATAGACCGGTTTTCCCGCATTGGGTTTTTCCAGGGACTATTTGTCCAGAAATAGCTGTCACTTTGTCTATGTGTGCATGTGCTTATTTTAGATCTGGATTGGTAGAGATTTGTTATGTGTTTTGCTTCGATTTTAACTTGAATTTATTCAATTAATAACTTGTTAAGTAGGAGGAGCATAACCGGATTAATAGTAATAATTTCTGCATAAAGTATAAGATTCAGAAATTTCTACAGACTAATTGCCTAACATGCTCATACCAGAGCCTCATCTCTTGCAACTCTTGACCATAATATATGTGATGATCGAGGCTATGCCCATCCTGCCAAGGGGACTCAACAATGCCTGAGCCTATCACTCTATGGTTGGCCCCAATCCTGAACAACCACCTGCCTCGCCATATGATGAAAACCTCGGTGATCCCTCATGTGTGAGCCTGATAATGAACTGGATCATTGACTATCCTGACTCTACTCACTAAGTAATGGAGTGTCCTCCACATCAATTGGATCCTAGAATCCCATGAACATATTAGAGGTGACATGCTGCTAGATGTTGGGACCCCTCTGTGCCTCGTCTCTGGCCTTTGTACATATTGCATGGATGGGCACTTAGCATCAAGAATTTGCCTCGCGTATGATGAATTGCTTTGCTCTTTCTTGACGGTATAGCGAGATCTGCTATCCCAACTCCTAGCGATGTACCCGAGTACTACTTGGAGCCTAGGCATCCTCTTGTTGACGAGGATTATCATCCCCTGTACCTCATGCTCACATAACAACTTGGGTTGTCCTGTCGGAAGTGTCCCCTCCAACTCGCTCACAGTCACCTCCATAAATGTGAACTAAGGGGTGGAGCATACACTACCTCTCCAGCAAACCACACACTCCCCAGACCTGTACATGTTAGCTCATGCCTTGACGAAATGCCATCGCTGAGAAGTCTCTCTTTGGACACGCTGTGCCCCAACTAATTGTCTCAAGTAAGCTCGCGATGAAGTCATCAAGGAACAACATCAGACTCCGTTGGACCTGCAAATAGTGTGGAAGTGAGACCGATGCACAAGTCCCCATGGATATCATCAAATGATGCTCATCTGCATCCTCATTGATCCGAGGTGAGTTACAACAACCATCATGTCAGACGCCTCTATCAGACTGTCTCTCTGGGGGTGACGCTCCAAAACCCCAATGGTTGACGTCACGCATCAGTACTTGCGGCCAAGCATCACTGCGCTCCCCTGCATGCAAACGTGTATCTCTGTGCCCCTTGGCACACGCCTGCACCCAATTGCACCCCTCCGTGCACTGTTGGACACCACTACCAGCTGCTGGATTAGCTTGTATAAGTCGGTACCCCTCCTGTGATGGTGTAGTTGTCACTCCATGTGCAACCTCGAGGTGGTGTGAGTCGCTCCTACTCCACAATGCATGCCCACACAACTTGACACTCCACAATACACCTTTGTGCTCCTCTCCAGAACACTGAACTCCGTGGTATGATTCTATGCACCACTGAACACCTATGCCAATTGCTACACCACCCTGTATCATCGGCCATCCCACGTGTCATTACATCCACGACTCCGCTAGTGAACCCATGATGACGTGGGCTAGTCCTCCTCATCTGCCTTGGTAGACCTGAGTGGTCTATCTCCTCACATGCTAATGGGTATGACACTACTATGCCTATCCTCCATGGCACTTGTGTTCAATGTGCCCATAAGAGAGCACTATTTCCATACAACGCGCCGTCTGGTGGCTTGTTGATGCCACATCCTCTGGCCAACCCCTGCTAGAGTATGCTACTCTCCCTGTGACTCCATGTGCATCCAACATGCCCAAACAAACCATGGGTTCGACTGACGAACCCCTTGACTACTAGTGCCGATTGGAACTTCACCAAGGAATGAGTGCACTCAGTCACTGAGTTCACTTTCCCACTGATGCCATAGCCATCTTGCATCCCAGATATATGATAGGAAGGCCCACCTAGATCCTAGTGCCAACTTGGGTCTCCAACATCTCCAATGTCTGAGAAATCCTGTTGATCTTCACTCCGGAATATGATCATCTCTACAAGACCAACCCACTCCACTGGGTACCAACTCATAACCTCTTGCCATCCAACCCCAAGGGAAGGATCAAATGCACGAACACCCATACACATAACAAGCCCTCCATCCTGCGAATGCTGCACCCTCCGCAACTCATGTCGCCTTGTCTCACTAGTCTGGTTAGCACATATAATCTGACTTGGTAACTCTGCCTCTCTCTCGCCAATGTGCACAGATAGCTATTAGTGCCACAAGCCCCATCTATATATGCTTGTAGAGGGTTGCTTTGACGCTCCAGGGTGTACTCCTCTAATTGCATTGCTAGGGAATCCAACCGTTCCCTAACGCGAGTTAGTTTTGCTACTGACTCGACACAAACCACTTTCATGCCCTCTAGCTCCTCATTCTGCTGTAGAACAGTCTCTCGAACTGTCGTGGCCTTCCTTTTCAATGCTAGAAGGTCGGCCTAGAGCTGTCGAAACTGTTGTGGGTGACTATCATTCGTAAACTCAGTCACAACTCTGGATACCTCTATGTATCTTGGCCCCTCATAAACCTATTGTAGGTGGTCATCATCTTGAAAATATATCACAACTCTGAGTGCCTCGTCAACGGGTACATCCTCAATGGATGGCCTTACGGCTGTATGCTCAACAGTCTTCACCAAGGTGCCAGTCGAAGCTATCAAAGGGATCTCCAACAAGGGTGACACCCGCGTCACACTAGATATATCTACCTGATCCTCCCAAACCTGTGTGCCCTCAGCCTTCTGCTCAATCTCCTTCTCAGGCTCCTGACATCTGAGGCCTGGTGTCCTCCAACAGTAATGCCTCCTAGCTCCATCCTCTAATTGCCCTCCTCCATGCTCCTCGAACGAGAAGGCCCTCTTGATCCTAGGGTTCGATGCCTCATACTCATCAATCCTATCCACGAAGAACCTCCTCAAATCTACAAAGGTTTCGAGTTCCCTCCCCTTCTCTGGTTCATCCAGAAAATGAGGCATGGTAGGTTGGCTAGGCTGGTCATGGGTATTGTTCTGCTGGAGCGTGCGCGTATGCACATGGCTACTTTGCTGGGCATGACTCACCGTCCCCATCATTTGTTGCATCCTCTCTAGGACCTGTTGGTTTTGCTTCCACAATTGTTGGTTCTGCCTCATCAGCTCCTCCATGATCCCCTGTGTAGTCTTCCCTTTCTGTGTCATTGGAGTGCCCATAAATTCACCAGTCACTATGCATGCATGGCCAAAACCTCCATGATCTTGCTAGCTCCCCCACAACTGGCCAAGGTAATGCTCTGATACCACTATAATGTTCCTAATAGAAATTTATATTGATAACCAAAGACATGCAATAATTTCAACACATAAAATTATAAGCGAACACACAAACAAAAATTGTGCCCATAACACCAAATTGGCCAATTTTATTATATATAATGATTGGAGTACAATGGGAAATGAAATGAGTGCACCTGGACTTGCACAAGGCAAGATACAAGCCTCAGGTGATCAATACAAAAATGCCCAAATGGTGTAGAAGTTATGTCGTCCAGAAAACTGCGTTGGCCTAGTAATTTTGCATTGCTGGTTGACTTGAGACCCTGATTTCCCCCCTCAAATCTTCTCAGAAAATTTTGTAAAATTAGGGTTGAACTCCTTGCCAAAAACCAGAAAAACCAAGAAAGGGTTGTCCCTAGTTTTGACCTTCCAAATTTGGCCTCTCACAACTTGGCCCTTCTCCAAACCAAAAATCTGCACCTGTAACTGAATTTGCCGAGTCCTGCTCCCAAAACACCAATAATCTTGTCCAAATAAGTCTCCAACCAAAATCCCAGCAGCCTAGCCCCTCAATCCTCCGGTCAAGGCTCTCCCCAATTGACCCACATCGATGACTGCACAGTCTTGTAGGGGATGACGTAGTATTGTGGTTCATCAATTCTGCTCTGTGTATTGAACTATCTCCTCTGCTGAAGCCTCACTCCTCCAGGCTAGAAATGGGTCAAATGATGCACCGATGACTCCACAAACTCAACCCCAACACCTCTGCTCCTCTTTCAACTGCATGGCTTCCTCAACTGGGCAATGGCTTTCCCAGAAACTGCGTGAACTCCTGCAGGGTGTGTCTCCTCCGGTCTCAAGATGAAAAGAAAGCTTTCCTAGGGTGGTACTCGAGGTCCATCGAAGAAAGGATGAGCTTCACTCCTTGGGAAGCTCTGGTGCTAAACAACACAATGTAGCTCAACTGAACAACTAAGGCAACTATGAATTTCGAATTATCAAAAGGCCCCAAATGATGCTTCTTTCCTCCTATTTATGTTTGTTGGTCTTGGGTCTCATGTGGGTCACTCCTATGATTTCAATCTCACTTAGGAAAATCGAATTCTTTACCAAGTGGTGCGTATTATTTTGTGGGTGAGGGGCCCCTACATTCCTCTGAAAGCTCTTCGACCCACATTTCCTAAGTTTCTCCTCCAAAATTTTTCTCAACACCCAAATTGCAAAAATGGAAATTCTTCTTAGCAAATTAATTTAATTGGGGACATTACATTAGAGCACCCCCAAATGCTAAAACACTGAACTCACTTTGCTTAGTGTTGGAGATTCTTGATAATGTACCCAATGGACCTAACATGTCCCCAAGCTAGCCTTGTCATTGAGCAAATTAATTTAATTGGGGACATTACATTAGAGCACCCCCAAATGCTAAAACACTGAACTCACTTTGCTTAGTGTTGGAGATTCTTGATAATTTACCCAATGGACCTAGCATGTCCTCGAGCTAGCCTTGTCATTGTTTGATGGGAATGGCTTGATTCAAAGTCTAGATGATGATGGTCATCCCCAAGATGACTAAGCAGGGCTTGTACCACCTCATGGAGCCCCAATGCTTGAGAGAGATTGCACCACGTTGTCTTGATGCTCCCCTTGATGATTACGCAGGGCACCCAGAGTTAGCTTTTGACATATGGAAACATTTTGAGGCTTGATTTGAGGGCTTCACCTTAATCACTTGGTTGATTAAGATGGTTGGAGCGGCATCTTGCCCATTTTATGGATTTTTGGATCTTTATTTTCCCTAAAAGGGCATGATGTCATGCTAGATAGGAGTTTTGACTCACATGTGTGGGCTTTTATAGGTTTTTTTTTTATTGTAATGAGCTATTGGGTTGTCTTGTGACCCATTTTCTTCATGTACACTCAAAATTGAACTCGTCATATGGCTTTTAAGCAAATCAACGAGAGTGATTGACCTCATATAAGTAGAGGATCACTCCGTTCTTTTTTCTCATCGCAACTCTTGGATTTGGACCTGTTTTAGAAAGCTTTACGAAGCTTTTTGTAATTCACTACTTGTGGAGATATGATCTTTGTGGAGTTATTGTTTGGAGATTTATTTTTTTCTTGGAGATGTTTTTTTCGGGATTGAAAAATGGCTATTTCATGGAAGAATTGTAAGTTTAATTGCATATTTTTATTATTTTTCATCTGATAAATTAATGCTAGGGTTTTTCTTGTTCCATGTCTAAATGCATATTATTTATGGAAAATCTTGGTTGATTGTTGCATGTTAAATTTATCTTCCATGAAATCCATAGATGACCTCCTAGAGAGCTTCCCCTACATAATTTCTCCCCTCACAAAGAACATAGCTAGGGTTTGTCAAGTGAAAACTAGGGTTTCTCCTTAACTCCAAGCATTAATTGAATTTCTTTCAAATTTATTTCTAAAGTCTGTATCACCCAAGTAAGAATAGGCACTGGAATCCTTGTGTCAGTCAAACATTACAAAAACTTCAAAATCTTCTCTTATCCTTGTTTTCTAAGTCATTCAAGGAAAGTTGCTAGGGCTATTTACTAGGGTCGAATTCAGTTTGGGCCTTTGTGGATGGATGTTGGAGCTTGAAAGGATTGGATTTTACCTTCTTAATCCTTTTCACACAAAATATAGCATTTTACATGGTTAATCCTTTTCACACAAAATATAGCATTTTACATGGTTAAATTTGCCCTAGAAGGGCTGATGTCATCCTGCCTAAGCAATATGTTTCTTGGTAAAACCCTAACCCTAGCTAGGGCTTAATTTGAGGGCTTGCCTTTGCCTTTGTTGATTATATCACTTGCAAACCCTTTCTTGGGTGCTTGTAAGCCTAGCTAGATATTCCTTTGTTGATCTATATCTTGAAACTCTAAGCCACATGTGCCTCTTTTAGTGTTTGGTATATGATACACTGCTCCTATACAATAAGAATTGTGTCTTTGTCCATTGAAGAGTATCTTTACCTAGCCTACATATACATCACCCTTAGCCATATAACCTAGAATACCCTTTAGATGATCTCTGGGAAGCCTCCTTTGTGGTGCAATTCCAGTAAAGAGGAGGAAGATTGCTGAGGTGACAATGGCAATCTCCTTCATTGTGGCAACAAGGTCTAGCCTTTGAGGGGCATAGTGGATTATGGTCTGAGATATCTTGGAATTGGAGATGGTGAGGTGAAGTCGTAGGGGTATAAAAACTGTTATTAGGCAAGCAGTACAGTAGATATGAAGAGCACCTCTGAGTATTGTTCTAGTTTGGAACCAATGATGGTATCCTGGTTCAAAAAGAACAAAATTTTGTGACACTTGGCTCAGTAGAGGCGGAATATATGGCAGCTAGTATAGCGATTTGTGAGGCCATTTGGCTTCACAAGTTACTTGCTAGTTTATTTGATTAGGAGTTGGATTCCATTGTGATCTACTATGATAATTGGAGTTGTATCAAACTGGCAGAGAATCCATTGTTCCATGACAAGCCTAAGCACATAGAGATTAGGTAGCACTTCATTAGAGACAGCATTCATAAGGTAGTAGTAAAGCTCTAGTATCTACTCACAGATCAACAAGTTGTTGATGTTTTGTCCAAGTCCATGGAAAAAGGGAAGTTTGAGGCATCCAGAGACAAACTTGGATTAGTTCAGAATTCCTTCTTTGCTATGAGCCTATGAGGGAATGTTGAAATTTGTAGATTAGATAGGAAGTTACACATGTTTAGTGTGAACATGCGAGAAGTGATCCGAGATATTTTTGAAAAGTTATTAAAAGTAATTCTATTTTGTCATTCACTTTAGTGAAAAAGTGAAAGTTCTATTTTTAGTAGTTGAGTCTAAAATTGTACTTAGATTACGAGTAATCCGAAAAAAGTGTTCTCTGCTAAATTATAAAGACAGAGCAAGGTAGAGGCTATTACACACTTGAGCAGTTGAGATAAAGGGAGAGAGCGAGAGCAGGCGGTCAGGGAAAAGATATTCTCGGGCAGCACATAGTGTGAGACAATTATCTGTGCCATTTCTTATAGTCGTATGGAAGTCAAGTGCATACAGTCATACAGAAAGGTCTGTACAGTCATACGGACAGACCATACTGACTATCATGCTGGTTGTATAACTGTTTTCTGCTGTTTCTGGGTTTTTCAGAAGTCTGTACAAGTGCAATTCAGGGCACTTTTTGGTTTGTGTGAATGCTGTGTTTTATGGGCAGGATTTGTAGTTTTCGTTGTAAGTTTTCTCTATGGAATGAAAAAATTGATTTGATGGAGTAATTACCCGTGTGTGAGAGATTAATTTCTTATGCTTCTGCTGTATTTTTCAACCATCTGTGTGCTTGATGCATGCTCATATTTTTATTTCTGTTAATGAGTGAACTCAAGATCTGATTTATTTAATAAAGAAGCACAGGACAGCAGTTACCTAGGGTTTGGAAAATTTACACAGAAGTATGATAATACTTGCAATTTTACTGGACTTTAATGATAATACCATTTTTTTTACTAACTCTATGTAGATGTCATTTTTAGATGCAATCCCCTGCACATGTGCATGTTAATCTATGAATAACTCTTATATTTGCTTGTCACTAGGGATTAATAAAGATTTGTCTTGCTAAAGAACTTTTTGAGGAAGCAGAGTGTAAACTTGAGGAGCTGCTTGCACTGGATGCTAATAACCATTGGGCACTTGCGGAGCTAGGGTGGTTGGTTTTCCAGAGGGGGAATATTGATAATGCTTGTACTCTTTTGGTTGAAGCTGTGCATGGTCAACCCGATATTGCGAGCTATCATTACAGGCTGGTATGAGTACATTAAATATTTTAGTGAACAGGGATATGTTATCTTCACAGGGAAATATTCTTATTAATATTCTAATCAATTACAATCTACTGTAAATCAATTTGTCTCCTTGATGATATATGCTCATCTTTTGTTTTCTTCTATTGGATTCTTGTCCTACAAACCGGCTTGGATGCTTTGTTTATCTAGTTTCAATGTCTCATGGATACAATTGGTTGGCATTTCTTTGAATTCCGTTTATTCAGTTGCCAGGAAAATATCAATTAATGTATAAATGTTTGGAACATCATTTATTGAGTGTTTGTTCCATGCAGGGCCTCATTTACTGGAAAGCAGGTGATATTGTGCAGTTGCACAAGGAGAAAGCTGTAGAACAGTTCATTTTAACAGTCAAGTTAGATCCATCTAATGGTGATGCTTATCATTTTCTGGGAAATTATTACAATTTATCCGCACGAGATAAGCAGAGGGCTACAAAGTGTTACCAGAAGTGTGTAACTCTGAATCCTGAAGATTCAGAGGCAGGGGTATGTTTGTGTCAATCCTATATACACGCTTATTTTTCTCCTACCAGGTTTATTTTTTTGAATCTTGAAGTTATAATAGTTTTCCTTTTCATTTAGCTGACTTCTATAGAGAGTGCTTCCAGGAAGCTTTATGTGATATATTGGACTCTGGGGGACAAGAAACCTTGGAAGCAGTCATATGCCATGATGCTTCTCAAAAGTCGCGCAGGGCATTTTGGGCCTGGCGTCGTATGGGATACATCCAGGTGATTTTGGTGCTTAGTTGGAATTAAGTATTTTCATATACATATTTCAGTCTAAAATTTATCCCAAATTCTATTGCAAGTTGTTAGTAGTTATATTTCCTATATTTTAGATATAATATATACATTTCTTGTTACTCTTACTTTTGTCATTTTATTTCCTAGAATGGAAAAAGGGCTCTGGAATATATTTATTATAACTATTCCCAATGTATCAATTTCTTTATTCAGATCTTAATAAAAGAAAGTTTGATTTTGTGTTTTTAATAAAAGCTATTTTTGGAGGTCACTCGAGAGCCTGTCAAAGGAACTCTTGGTTGTCTAAAAGAGTTTGGAGAGAGCAGTTGGAACTGTGTGTGAGAAAAAGACAATCTCTTCTAAATGAACAACAAAATCCTCCATAGTGGCTCGACAAGAAGTTGAAGTATATACAACTGGGACATAAAATAAGATATTTGGGAATCCATTTTCGCTATGATACATGAACAAACAAATGATATTGGGAGTGAGTTTCAACTAAATTTGAAGGAAAGGTTAAAAATGCTATGGGAAATTGAAGTTTGATATTTTGACACATCTTGTGGTGAAAACAACAAAGGACGAGGGGTTTCCCTTTAATTGCATGGGATGTTTTAACTTTTTAGCATTTACCCTCATGAGAGAATAGGGCAGTCCTGTTTTGATATATTTTAGAATATAGCGGGGATAATAACAACAAAACTCATTTTATGAGCTATATGGAAGAGTGCACCATGGGGGCTTCTTGTTTAGTATTTCTTTCAAATGGCTACACATTGAGGTGTAACAACCTAGATCAGTTTATGCGTGATTAATAGCAGTGAAAGAACCCCCTTGGACCGACTTGCCACAGCAAATGTGTATGGACTATGTTGCTAATTAGATTGGACACTTGGTTATATTGGACATCATACATACTGACATGTAAAAAGACACATTTTTGGTTTTGTTCATTCATTTCATGTTGGGTGCACGGCTATGACCCATGAGTCCTGGCTAAAAACTAATATAGTTGATAGGAGTCACACCGAAATGAGTGTGCTAGGATTTGTGATATTTTGTATGTTGGCTTTTGTAAGGTAGTATATTCACTAGCGTTGGTTCTCATCGATACAACTAGGGTTGCTGTCCCTGCTTATATTAAGTGAGTCCACTAACTGGAAACTCAAATACCTATTACCAAGTGAGCACCTTTAAGATTCAGTGATGGGATAAAAAAGAGGGTGAAAATGTGCAAAATCTAACATATAGTTGATAGGAGTCACACCGAAATGAGTGTGCTAGGATTTGTCATATTTTTTCTGTTGGCTTTTGTAAGGTAGTATATTCACTAGCCTTGGTTCTCATCGATACAACTAGGGTTGCTGTCCCTGCTTATATTAAGTGAGTCCACTAACTGGAAACTCAAATACCTATTACCAAGTGAGCACCTTTAAGATTCAGTGATGGGATAAAAAAGAGGGTGAAAATGTGCAAAATCTGACATAGAGTCTCACATGTGCTTTAACTTTTTAAATTATGCCTAAAGTTCCTAATATAATGCTAGGGGAAAGCCCGATATTCATAGCTTCTAGTGGGATAATGCGAGTTTCCATGGGTGACTACTCCTTGAGAGGGCAAGTGAGGGGTCATGGGAAATCTGTATAAATCCTCCTCTTCCAAGATGTATCATTCATTTCATATTAGCAATACGGATACCAGGCCATCGAATTGGGCATAGATACTTAGAGAGTAGGACCATACTTGTGGATTGATATCCATTGGGTGGCTCGTATAGTTTTAGAGTCTCGTTGATATTTTCATAGTAAAGCTACCATATTGGTCCAAGTCTTTGGGTATTGCTCAATGCATTCTCCTTCACTTTAGTAGTAACCTAATAAATAGGACACATCCACCTCTGGGCCTCTGTGTGTGATTAATTTATTGGACATGGATGTGTCCAACATGTGTTTGGCACATCTCCTAAAACAGGACACGTGCCAACGACATGTCGGACATGTGCTCTAGACATGTCTCACATGTTTGACTTGGAAACTTTTTAATGCCATTTTGTCATTTTCGGCTTTAGGAAAAGTGCTCTCGTGGTCTTGCCGACAATCTTCAGTCTGTTGCCCTCAAGATAATCTGGCGCCCACATGTTCAATATTGCAGCGTAAAGTTTGGCAAAGGTTTCCCATTCATGATGGTTGTATAGTTGTTTATATCATAACTGTTGCCTCGTATAAAAATCGGGTGGATGATGTGCTGTAAGCATGATGGGGGCAAGCTCAAGCAAATGACATTGTTGAAGAGATCAACAAGGTGGGATGTAAGAAATTCCAGACCATGCTTGAGGAATCCATTAAATGATGTTGTGATTGTTCCTTTGCATTCTCTTATGTAAGTAATGTGCATACATTTGTTTTTTGATTGACATTATCTCATACTCTTTCCAAATTTGTGTCTTTGGGTGTATGTACTGTTATGACTAACAACCTGTAAATTGATCAAGGATGAAGTCCTGTCCTTTTAGATGGTAATTGGCATATCTAGAACACTGAAACCAGACCTGCAATATGAAAAATGACAGCAGAAATATCAATTATAGTTCGTTATTGAGACTTGACAGAAGGTTATGTGCATGTTCTTATTCTTTCCACCTTGCCCTATTTGACTAATTCAAGGAAGAAATGGACCATATACAAAAATCATATCCCATGCAAGAATCTTATAGAAAATGACAATGCCCCTATTTTCAATACTTTTTTCTTCTTTCTTATTTATGGGATTAATCAATTTCCTTTCTTTTAGTTGGTCGTGTGTTGTCTTAGAGGGCTACTTTTACAGCATTTGCGACTTTTAATGGGCCTTTTTCTGATTGTGCATTCATTCTGCTCACTTGATGTCATCATGGATTATTTTGAATTCTATAATAATAACATGAAGATTAAATTAGTACATCATGCTTGATAGACTAACACTTAGTAAGTTAAAGCTGCCTAATGTTAACTACGATTTTACAGGAGTTATCGCTGCTTTACCAATCAGCCAAGCTCCCGTTAACAATTAATATCGTTTTAATAATCCCTGTGATCAGTAAATGATGCTTTGGTTGTTCATTTGCGTTCT
The DNA here is from genome assembly GCA_034641835.2 of Pinus albicaulis. NCBI lineage: Eukaryota > Viridiplantae > Streptophyta > Pinopsida > Pinales > Pinaceae > Pinus > Pinus albicaulis. The sequence continues at coordinate 450,674 of JAXQQM020061113.1, forward strand.
CTTATGTAAGCTGTGCATGCATAATATTTCTCTACTAACATTGTCTCATGGTCATTCCAATTTTGTAAGTTTTAAGTGTAGTTCACTCTCACTAGTAACCTGGAAATCTGTCAAGAATGAAGTCCTATCTTTCTAAAAATGCAAGTCGCTGGCCTCAGAGGTAGATGCCTGTTTAGAGAGCACCAAAATTCAGACGTACAATATGAAAAATGACAGCAGAAATAACAACTGTAGTTCAGAGCTGCGTTGAAACTTGGTTGAAACTAGATGTCCTTATTTTAATTCCTTTCATATTTATGGCATAGGACTATTTTTGCACCTTTTGCCACTTTTAATTGGCCTTTTTGTTATTATGTGTATTCTTTCTTCCCATTTCATGTAATCATAAATTATTTTGAACTCTATAATAGAAACAATAAGATTAAATAAGTACCATAGTGCTTGATCTTCTGTAACTTCTAGTACCCTTAAATATGCCTATAGCTAACTCCAATTTTACAGTAGTTCTCAGATTGGGGCTGTCAGGATTGTCATTCTTGTCTGGTGGTTATAATTGAATGAATTGTTATTCTGTTAGGTTTTCCTTTTGGAGACTGAAATCATTTTGACAGAAGTTGTTCCTTACTAGTCGAGTTATGATAAATTGTTTTGGATTCTATAATAACAACATGAAGATCAAATAAGTACTGTAGTACTTGATGGGATGTAACATTAAGTACCTTAAAGATGCCTAATGCTATCATTTTGTCAGAAGTATAAATAAATATCTTTTAGTCAGAGTTATCATGAACTATTTTTAATTCTATAATAACAACGTGAAGATTATATACGTACTGTAGGCTTGATAGGATGCAATATCTAGTACCTTAAAGATGCCTAATTCTAACTCTGATTTTACAGAATTTCTCTGATTGGGGCTGTATCAATTGTCATTCTTGTCTGGTTCTTATAATTGGATAAAATGTTATCCATTCGTTTGTTTTTTTAATTAATAAATCTGGGGACTGGAAATCTTTTGACATGACTTCTTCATTGGAAGTCATGAGTCATGACGAATTGAATCTGTTGACCTGAATTGCTTCCTTCAATGCAAGACATAAACTGTCGATATGTTCATCATAAATGTTGATGGGATGATGTGGTTGTGACTTATGATATTCACACATTGAGATATTTGCGTGAAATATTTTCCAGGTGCAACAAAAAAAGTGGTCAGATGCTGTTGGCAGTCTTCAACATGCAATTCGTGGTTATCCAACATGTGCAGACTTGTGGGAAGTAAGTTAAATAACATTTGTTAATTGCAAGTCATAGTTATTTCACTTAGTAGGTTATAAATCCATTTTGTGGGACTCTAAGCATGTTGTGTATTTTCAGGCCTTGGGACTTTCATATCAACAACTTGGAATGCTCACTGCTGCTATTAAGGTGGTGTTTCTTCTGCTTTCATAAATGCTGCTTTCTGGTATGGTGTTGACACTAATATATTTTGCTCCATTCTACAGGCATATGGCCGTGCAATTGCAATAGAGGGAGGTTCACATGTTTTTCCTTTGATTCAGAGTGGCAATATCTTTTTATTACTTGGATCTTATAGGAAAGTATGCACTTTTCCTCTGTTGCGCAATTTTAAAACTCGATTTTATTCATGATACATATCTGTTACTAATTGAAATACACAAGTTTCATAGGAGATGAACAACATATGTATAATCTATCATTTATACCTTATATTTTGTTAGATGGTTTGTCATGGATTTGAGAAGATAGTGATGGTGTAGACATATTAATTGCAATAGAGGGCAGTTCACATGTTTTTCCTTTGATTCAGAGTGGCAATATCTTTTTATTACTTGGATCTTATAGGAAAGTATGCACTTCTCCTCTGTTGCACAATTTTATAACTCTATGTTATGCATGATACATATCTGTTACTAATTGAAATACACAAGTTTCATAGGAGATAAACAGCATATGTATATACTATAATGCATCATTTATACCTTATTTTTTGTTAGAGGGTTTGTCACGGACTTGAGAAGATAGTGATGGTGTAGACATATTAATTGTTTTTGTTCAGCTGGTTAATTACTTGAATATTTGCATTTGACATTATGAATCAAAGTTATATTCTTTCCTAGAAAGAGTCCCAAACATCAATGTATTTAAATTAGATTACAAATTGCATTTAATCATTTGAAATTGTCTACGGTTACATTACCAATGATTCGTACTTGGCCTTCATCAGGCTATCGAGCAGTTTCAACTTGGGCTGGAATTTGCACCCCAGAATCTTGCTGCTCAATATGGGCTTGCCTCTGCGATGCTTGGGATGTCTAAGGAGTGCAGAGCCTTGGGTGCTTTTGGATGGGCTGCAAATCTCACAAAGGTAAAAAATAGTTGAATGTATATTTCTTCAATTTTGAGTCACCAAGTTTAGTTTCATTTGTGATTAACATGATCAAATTGATTTGAGTTTTGAATCAAATGGCAGGAAGCCTCTGAGATTGCATTTGCTAGTTGTCTGATGTTTGGAAATGTTGCTGCGGTCTGGAAGTTACTTGGAGACATTCAGGTATGTTTTGTTCGGTTTTATTTTCTGATGACTTGCTTTTCTAGTACTCAACCCTATAATTTGTTTTGGTTTCATGCATGGAAGATTTGTACTTCCAACTATTATGATCAGCAATGGGAAGTAAAAAAAGGGGCCTTGCCGATGGGATCTGTGCTAGGATGAAAATGGGCTTCATTGCCAATGTTCCTTGGAATGCTATTGCAAGGTATTAGCAGATGTCTTTTATCCTTGGTGACTTTCTTCTGTGTTGGAATTATTAGTATAATATGTACGTACGGCCATCGCTCATGTATCGTTATTACTTGTAATTATGGCTAATGTCATATCTTTGTTCTTATATTATATTACTAGGTTTGGTGAAGATCGAGTTGGTCAAACTTGATGTGTAGTCCCAATGGGCCTCATGGGGTGTGTGCCCTTGTTTTGTGGGCCCATAATCCCTTCTTGAAGGGACACCTCACTTGATTTGTGTATAAATACACAGATCAAGCTCTCATTTGTATTATCTCATCTTGCGATATTTCTGATTTGAAATACAAAATGTCAGGCGAAGGGCACTTAATTTTCCCATTTTTTTTTTCTTGTGAACGACATCCTTTTCTCAGGCACACTTGTGTATTTCTGTTTTCGAACACTTGTAAGGAGCCTATTTCAGAATTTGGGTGAGATTTTGTTCCATCTATTGTGCTATTGACCTATAAATCTAAACATGGTATCAAAGTCGACGTGAGATTTACTCCCTCAATTCTCTTGGGTGATTTGCAAATTATTAGCTAGTGTCATCAAATGTCATCATACACGGGCATTCTCGACATCACTGACCTCCTTCCCTTGAGCTTAATCACTTAGTCTTCTACATGATCCAATTATATACATGTTTATGAGGCTGTCCTATTATTGTATCTTTCTTTACTTCATTTTATCACGACTCAGCTTTGGCATTTTCTAGGAATTGCGTTTGCACTCCCACACTATACTCATACTGGTTGTATCCTTTAGTCCTATTGACCTATTTATGGTCATTTGCTTTACGTTAATAAAATTATCTTATCTTGTCTTATCTTAAGGGAAAACCTAAGGACATTATCAACCAAGCTACTTGTTACCTTAAAATCTAGCAAGCCTAACGCAAAACTTGACAAGGCAACCTAGATCTTAAGGCAACAAAGAGATAACCACCATTGTCACCTCAGTGGCTTCTCTCCTATTGGTTTATGGTTGAATTTTATCCCCATTGTTGCCTCTGCAAAATCTAGTGGAGGCTCGATGCAAAGTCTCAATGGGATATGGGCAAGAGATTATGGGGGCACCAATAATTGATTGCCAATGTAACCTCAACAAGTGGTCCCTTGATCTCTAGTGGAATTTCACCACAAGGAGGGCTTCCCGATATTCACCTATAAGGGTATTCAGATTAGAAGGCTCAAGGTGATGTGAATGGTCTAGGGAAAGGTACCTTATAGCCTAAATAGGCTTTGTCTTCTTTAGAAAGGAACAAGTATTCTAACTCTAGACTAGCTAAGGATGACTAAAAGTTAGAGTTTATTGATAAGCAATGCTAAGGAGTATCCACATATGCAGAAGTCAAAGAAAGAGCTCCCTTAATGATTTAAATTAACAAAGGGATAGGGGTCCCTGAAATAGGATTTGTTGCCTAAAAATCTAGTAAGGTGTTGTGAGGGGAGCTTACATGACAAGAAATAGACCAAGTGACAACAGTATGAGGCGTGGCCCACTGTCACCACATCCACCACCTCCTACTCTTCAGTGGTTTTTCTCCATAAGCGAGGCTTCCCTATATAGGTCACCTAGTGAATATTCAAGTCTAAGGCTTGGAGGTGATAAGAATAGGCTTAGTAGGTACTATTACCCACCACTTTGTGGGTTGAATCCCTAGGAGAAATTTTTTCTCCAAGATGGTACTCGGCCGACAACCAACAACCCTTTGCAACAACCAACTAGCTCGTTGTGCCATTTCTCCGCAACCTGAGCCAGCTATGTGGTCCCTCACCCATTTGTCATGATCGTATGTTTGAATGTGGGCCACCCGAACCTGAAGGTATATCTTGTCATTTGGTAATTGAGTATTTAGTTTGCTTACCATGGACACTTCCAGGCATGGATTAATGGGGGGGTTCGGTGGAAAGAGTGGGCTTAGTTTGTGCTTTTATCCCCTTGACCTCTTTTGGATGTTGCCCTTGGATCTTAGTCCCGTGGGATCTCCTTTACTGACCATTTGGTTTTAGGGTGGTACTACATTGGAAACCCCGATTTTGGTTGCATTGTCTCGCTCCTTCATCCACATATATCACTCCCCTTCCATTAATTATAACCCTAATCATCATCATTCCCACCACATTTCTTCACTGGGTCCACATAGGGCTAGCCTCCCCTTTCCCTTGCGCCCACCTTGGGTCAGGCTTGGAACGATGCCCCAGATGTTGAAGCCGCTGGAAAGAAAAAGTAAAAGCATAAACGACCACACTCAACAGGAAAATGTACCGCAAGATGCAAAAGATGGTCGGGACAAACATATTTAGTGCGTGGGCAAAAACCAATGCATGAGCTCTACCCCATACCCATGGCCATCACCCTGGTTCCATAGGCCCTAGATGAGCCTCCTTTATCATTTAGGAACCCATGATTGTCCCAACCCCTAGAGGGCAATGAACCGCCCTACCTGGAAGGGGGTATCCACTACGATATCTTACACATCATGCTCTTGTCCTTTGAACCTCGAGCAGTTAATCAAAGAAAAATCATAAAAGGCAAAAGACATATAAAGAAGGATGGAAAAATCAAGGTTGAGGCACCTCATATACCACGATTTCTCCCTCCTATACATTATATACCCAGGTGTGGGCTTCCCTTCTTCTAGCTACCCTTGTACCTCGATATGTGGCCCCGGATTACCCCTTTCATTTCATATTCCATTCACCTCCTTATCACATGCCACCACCATTTGAGGGATGTACCTTGGACATACTATCCCCTCTAAAGGTGGAAACTACCTAATAAGGTACTTGGTTAACCCTATTTGGAGCTTGGAGACATTTAGTACATGCCAAATCCTACTATGGACGGGCATGCCATTATGAAGTGTCGACTTGTTGTCCATGGTTTGTAAGCTCTTTCACTTGATTACTTTAATGACTTGTTGTGCTGAAAGACTAGGGGACACATTGGATCTTATGCAAGGTTGTAGATGGTGACCATTTTGAGTTTGGTCTCCCTATATGAGGTCCTAACTCTCCAGAGGGCTACATTGGCACATGTAGGGTGTGTGTAAGAGAGCCATGGGCCTCCACAACAGTGGACAACACTCCATGGATCCCCAGAGATGTTCAGAGATTGCTCGAGATCCACTTATTGGATGAGGAAGATGCACCTGGTACACCATGCCTAGCTGACTCCACAGTTGCACCATACACTTGGCAGGTGACCCAGAACTTGTAAACTGATATGGCATCATTTATTCCATCATCTAAGCCCTTACAAATGATCTACAATCGTCTTTGACTTACTTGGAGACCCATGAGGTTATTAATGTGGCCCCCACACCCACTAGGAACACCGCATGTTTATTGTTTGGAGAACAAGGGACCACCCCCTTGCTCATCACTTTTGAGGGTCCTATTCATCATTATTGCACTTATGGACCTCATCAAGCCTCTTAGAGGGCCTAACGACATGCATTGTTTATCATTTGACCTCTTGAGAGGCTTATTATTTAATTTATGACCTAGTTTGGTGGGCTTGTCACCAAAAGTTAGTTACTTTGCACATTATTTTATTTTATTTTAGGGGCTAAAGTAGGACCAATTAGGTAATTCGAACTCCTAAGAAGTGTATAAATAGGAATGACATGAATTCATTTTGTATCATCACATGGGTTGGATCATTCTCTACCTTGAGATTTTCGCATTTCCTTCTTGGTGGACGAAATTGGAGCATCGATGAATTTTGATGTTTGGATTGCATTTTCTTATCTTGGAGTGTAATTGGAAAATGTATTGATGGTTGGATATATTCTCTTACATGTAAGTACGAACTTGATGTTATTTTCTTTTACTTTGTTACATACATTGATAATGGGATTTTCGCTATTTTAGGGCTAATTGCTGCATGCATTTACTGCTCAATTGTGGAATTATGTTTCTATATAGAATATCTCTATGTATGGACCATGATTGTTGAACACATTTTCCTAGAGATCGAAGTTATCTTTATAAGCCATCTTGATTTGCAAATGAAGTATAAACGCTTTAAAGTCACTCTCTTTTGCGCTAATGCCAAACGAAGTTGCCCTTAGAGCCTCCTTGAGCTAGAAATGAAATCCATTCTCATCATTCTTCTTGTCTCCATATCCCCAAAGGACTTAGGCACTGATACACCATAAGGTGATCACCTTAAAACCCTTTTTATTCACCTTTTCTCCTCTCTAGGTCTAGCCACTTTGGGCCACCTAGGACATCATTTTCCCAACAAAATAGCCATAGAAAAAGTTCGATCTCCTAGCCTCTACTGCGCTAGTGTGTCCTCAAGGTCTCCAAATTTGAAGAAATTCCGATGGGGGGATTGTGAGATATCCCAAGCCCTAGCCCTGAGACCGAACTTTTACCTGGTGTTACCTAGGCTAGTACCTCATAAGATCATTTTGGCACCTTTAAGTGGAAATTATTTCTTTGATCCTCTTCCCTTCATTGTTTACGTTGTGATCATCTTTGGTTGCTAAATTCCCTCCTCTTAACTTAGGATGGGTCCACTTGGCCGCGTGTGGTCCCATTTCTTATCAAAGATAATTCTTCAAGGACAACTCAGGAATCCAAGTTTTGCAAGGATTTTAGGGATTGGGAAACTCCTTTACAAGTCACATTCCCTTTACTTGGCCCTTAAATCCTCACCTCCTTCTCCTAGAAAGCCTTGTACCTTGCTTAAAGAGCAAGTAAGCTCATTTCTTGACTTTCTTCTGGGAAAGGATCATTAAGGTCACTTCGTATCCATTTGTTGATCTATCTTTCATAAGTGACTTCTATACACTGGGTCTCCTCCCATCGGTGAAAGTCCATAAAGAGTAGGGAGTCTTAGCTGAGGTGACAGTGGGCTGAGTCTCCATCGTTGCCGCTTGACCTAACAGTTGTCCCTTTTAGGTCCCTTGCTAGTTTAAGTGGTAACAGGTACTCAACAAAAGGACATGGCTCAAACTAGCGCAAATAAGGCAAAATGTACCCTCCAAAGGCCTATCTAGGGCCAAGTGATCTAATGTTTTGTGAATAAGCAATGTTAACAGGCTTACCTAGGTGCAGCAAACTAAGAAAAGGCTTGACAAGATGAATATGATCAATGTTTGGAAAAACAAGTCTTTAATAAGCCCCAAGAAGTCTAGGACTAGATTAGGGTTTTACTAAGGCAAAAATTTCCCAAGGCTTGTGACGTTAGCCCTAAAATGGAAGAATTCGTCATGGGGAAAAGATGATTTCGAGGCAATGAGTTACAAACCACATTTAAAACGCTTCCATAAGCCAACACATATCCTAATTGAATTTTGACCCTAACCCTAGCCTAGAGGCTTACGTTAAAGGGTCAAAAATTTAGAGAAGGGAGATAAATTTATGTTTTGGGAAAAATTTATGGTGTGATCACCTATGTGGAAGGGCCAATGCTTGATCTTAGGTGCTGGTGTTTGGAGGGAGATATACTTATGAAAAATCAAAATCTCGAATGGAGTAAGGGATCATGAGAAACCCTAGTTTTCATACCATAGTTATCATTTTATGAGGGAATAAAGTTATTTGGGAGAGCTTAACATGAAGGATCACTCAAGGGATTGTCACACAAATATTAGAGGGTAATGAATACAATACCATTGCCAAGATTTCACAGAAAAATATTATATTAAAATTGGCACATATGAGCCCTATCAATATCTGTTCCATGCAATAGCCATAAAGATATGCAAATACACAATAATTTGAAGAAAATGCATGAATCAATCCTTTATTATTTCAGAATGATGTCTCCAAAGCAAGAGAAAGTCTCCATAAGCAAATACTCCACAAAAGATCAGGTCTCCATAAGAAACAAGTTTATTTTAGCTAGGCTGAAATCTCTCAAAGAGGATGAATTGATCCATAAGTGATGATGAAAATGAAAGCGAGGTGACCTCTATTTATATGAGGCCTATCGAGAAATCAAGGGCAACTAGATTAGGGTGATTTCTCTTAATTTGATAACTTCTTGTGATGTTCTTTTATTTAACTTGGAGTATTTTGTAGTTAGCTTCTTCTTTGTTTGATTGTTATAGTGTTCTTATCATCAAACAACTACCAAACTATAAAGATTGAAAGAACAAGAGGACGTAAAATATAGTTTGCAAGCTAGGGCCAAAACCTCTCCTTTTGAGAGGAAAACCCACAAGAATTCTTCTCTTCTTATAGAATCTTCAAATGGTGAATTCCAAGACCTAAGACCCTTGACAAAGACCCCTCCAAGACTAAGTTAACTTCCTTCTTTGATGAACTTGTCCTTCACAAAGTTAATCCAAGTGAAATTGCTTCAACACTTCAAATTTCAGCATATTTTTTCAGAATTTTGGCCACTACTTTAGGATTGCAATTTTCAGCCTCTACTGCAAAAACCCTAACTTGGTACGTGTGAGACATGATGGTGAAATATGTCTCTTTCTTCCTTCGCTTGGGGTGGTACTTCTTCCTTAGTAACTCGACTTGCAAGATGATCTTTTTGACACCTGATTTCGACGTTCCAATGTGACTGCAATTTTTGGTCTTGCTGCAACAGATGTTAGAAAGTTGCCCTAGTTTCCTCGCACGTGTGAGATGAAATAGCCCTGAAAAAATCCTTGAAAACTTTGTTCTTCCTTCCTTTGTTTCCCCTCTTCTTCGTTCTCTTTCTTGTTCTTCAACGAGGCTTCTTGGATCATCTCCTAATGTGGTTGGATCCCTTGTATATATAGCCTTTTCTTGAAGCCGAATTGTAATCATGAGGCCGACTTGTCCTCTCTTGTAGGCCGACTTGTTGATGGCGAGGTTGACTTGGTCTTGGAGGGTCTTTAGACATAGTTTTGACTCAACGAAATTCTTTTCTCTTGATACATGATGCTAGAATAGTCCTTTAAGGACATATATGGTTAGCATCCAGATGGGGTATGTGCATTGAGAGGTGGTTGTGGTGGTGTCCAAATGTATGCCTCTCAGCATTGTACTCTAATATTGTGGAGTTTTAGAGCTTTTTAGTGAAGGCCTTGCTATTTTGCAAATTGGCAATGCTGGTTATAATGTTGATGTTTAATGATGGCTTATTAATCGGAACTCTTCTATTGAGAATTCTTGAATTTGAGTATCCTTGTATCCTGTTGTGTAATTATGAATACCTCCCTAGTTAAGAGGGAGTGTTGAAAAGTGTGACTAGGTTTGGTCTTCATAATTATCCTTGTACTTGCATCAATTTGTATTTCATGTAAAAGAAGAAGAAAAAGAAAATTTATATGATTATTAATTTTCATTAGTCAAGCATGTTATTCATGCTTCTAGGATTCGTTGAGTCAAAAATTTGTAATTGAGTCAAAGTCCTATTTGGAATTCTTGTAAAGAAAAGGGGAAAATAGTTTCTTTGTCCTCCACAAGACCAAGTCTGCCCTCTAGATGGACAAGTTGGCCTACCTAAGGGACGTGACCCTTTGCATAAACGAACAACTATATATTGGCACATGTTCTCCTTAATTTTGGCAAGCAAGTTCATTTAATTTCTGTGGCAAGGTTGGTGAAGTTCTGTGACAAGATATACGAATTTTCTGTGGCAAGATTTGCGAGTTTTCTGTGGCATAAGTATCTGAAAAGTTGCGAGTTTTCTATGACATATGATCTGAAAAGTATGTGAGTTTCTGAAGATGTTTTTTGTGAAAATAATTTGAGTTATTGTAGCTATTTTTGAAATGATATATGAGCCAAAGAAGGACTGTAATATGTGAGCTATAAGAGGATTATGAGGCCTGTGAAATACGAGCTACATGAAGGACCAATATCTTTGTGGGACATGGCATCTAAGGACAAACTTGTGACAAATTGAGTTGATCATATAAAGGATAAAACATGACAAAGAATGGAAGGCTGACTTGGGGTACTTGTGGAGGTCTTGGTCTTGGTCTTGGGTCTTGGATGTCTCACTTTGATCTGATTCTGTAAGAAGAGAAGTTGGTTTGATTTCCCCCCTTGTGGGGTTTTTCCCTAGCTTGGAGCCTATATCTTGTGTTCATTGTCTTTTGTGATGTTTATGTTTATGTTTTTGATAGTTGTTTGATGAAAAGAACATAATAAAAGTAATAAGAAGCCAACAAACATTCACAAACAATTATCATGAAAGAGAAATCTACCTAATATACAAATACATTTTTTCTCAACTAATCAAAACCCATGTCTTATAATATTTAGGTTCCTTATGGCGTTAGAGTTTATCATGGGGCATAATGATGTGGTAGATGCAGTGATGATGTGGCAACATAGGGCATGATGTGGAAAATCAAAGAAATACCTAGGTGAAATCAAGGCAAGTTACAACAAGCCTATGCTGTTGAGATTTTGTGTATTTGGGGTAGCATTAGTTGTGCTCTATCTCCCAAATTTTGTGGAGGGACTAGAGTACACTTGATCTACAAGACCCAGAAATGGATTTGGAAAATTTCATCTGGTTTAGGAGATATTAAATTAATTAATTATTTTAATGTATTTCCAAAGTCAAAACTTAGGGAACTTAAATAATTAAAGTGAATTTAATTAAACATGTGATGAAATTGTTTTAAGTCACACGGATCAAGCTTTCTTTTAATCTTAGCCATTGATTCAAGATTTGATCATGGCTGTTGATTTGTCAAGGAGAATAGTATAAAGGAAAAGCTTGGGGTCATTTGTAAAGACAAATAGAGGTAGAGCACTGAAGCTAAGCTGAGATTCTAGGGCGGGTTTGCTAAGAATTCTCAGAAGTGTTTTAGCTGCAGAGAGGGGAATTTAGGCCAAGGGGATGATCTGATTCCAGGGTCTAGAATCAGCAAGAGGCAGAGATCAGCTCAGAGAGGCAGTGCAAAGAAGCAGGAGGGCAACAACTTGTGCTACGCAAGTGCTGCGCAGTCCCTTAAGGATAGCGTAATTGCTGCAGGAAACCCTCTGGGGTTACGCAGAGATGTTAAGGGGCAGCGTAAGGCCTGCATCACCGAGTCTGGGGTAACGCAGACCTTTTCGGGGTAGCGCTGAGGGTCAGAGGGGCTTCAGAGGGTGAGGTAGAGGCTTCAGGGGCAATGCCGGGGTTTCTAGGCCCTAATTTTGAGTGAGTTCTGAAAATCCCGTTGGAGGGTGTGGATCAATTATTATTTTGGTCCTAGATTAGCGAATGAGCTGTAGATCTAATACATCTTTGTCGGGTTTTCCATATCTGGATTCCAGGCTTGTTGTATTAAGAAAATTTTTAATAATAAAACCCTCTAGCAGCCAGAAGACTGGTTTTCCTGCATTGGGTTTTTCCGGGGACTATTTGTCCAGAAATAACTGTGTCACTTTGTCTATGTGTGCATGAACTTGTTCTAGATCTGGATTGGTGGAGATTTGTTATGTGTTTTGCTTTGATTTTAACTTGAATTTATTCAGTTAATGACTTGTCTAAAGTAGGAGGAGGATAACTAGATTAACAGTACATAATTTCTGCATAAAGTGTAGAGATTTAGAAATTTCCACATGGTATCAGAGCAAACGCAGATCTGAAGGGACAACATAGTTTTCAGAGGTAGGTTCACGCAGAGGGAAGGGTGACGCTGTCTAACGCTGTCTCCTAGCAAGCCCACGCAATTACTGCGAAGAGGAAACTCACAAACAATGCAGTACTAGTTTGAACCCTGCTAGTGTGATGCATATCTGAATCTATCAGATCCAGAAAAGACTGAAGAAAAGCTGCATAAATTCAGAAGATGCTGGTGGGGTTAAATTTCTGAAGATTTCAGATTTTTAGCCTTAGTACAAGTGACAAAGAATAGGAGGAGATCAGCTTCTCAGAGAGTTTCTAGCCAAAGAAACTTGTAGTTTGATCAGAGGATCAAAGAGCGCTGAATCATAGTTGATTTGGCAGATTTTCAAGGAGGGAAATAAGTTGTCAGAGGGAGCAGAAGGTGCTTGTTTCACCAAGGGCCTTAGATCCATTTCTCTAGCAAAGAGAAAAGGAAGTTCCGACACATTCTAAGCAGATGGCTCCTCATGGACTGCGTGATCAGGACAGGCTAGATGGCGTCTCAAACTTTTCAGTTTGGAAGGCAAGGATCCTGATAGTCCTTGAGGCATACAATCTTAGAGACCATACATAGCAAACTCTTGCCACATCGACTGATTCGGATGTCCTTTGGAAGCATAAGGAGGCTGCTAGGCATGCCAAGCGGCTGATTATGGATGGAATCAAGGACCATATTGTACCACGGTTCAAGGTTACTTGGAAGCGGGAGCGGGAGCGAAGCACCATTTTTAAAAGCTTCCGGTCCAGAGCATTTTCGGGAGCGTTTATATATATATATATATATTTTAATATTTTTAATATTTTTTATATTTTGATGCATATCTGTCAACAAAAACATGTAGAATGATGAATTAGACATAAAAAACATAAAAACATAGATTGAATCATATAACATCAATCATCTAGAAGTTATAATCTTCATCAACCACGCCCATGAGTTGGAAGCATACAACATATTGACTCTTGAGTCTCGCAAATCATCAATCTGAAGGTTTCAAGCTTTCAAAATTCAATATATAACATTTATCATCATTGATATATAACATTTATCATCATTGATTTCAAATTTCAATATCTAACATTTATCATCATTGATTCATTGATTTCAAAATTCAATATCCATTTATCATCATTGATATATAACATTTATCATCATTGATTTCAAATTTCAATATCTAACATTTATCATCATTGATTCATTGATTTCAAAATTCAATTACAATATACATTTATCATCATTGATATATAACATTTATCATCATTGATTCATTGATTTCAAAATTCAATATATAACATTTATCATCATTGATATTATATAACATTATCATCATTGATTCATTGATCACCATATAACTTTCATGAAGCATCATATTCATAATTCATAATGACTTGTAAACAGTAAACTTATAAATGCCAACTTCAAAGTTTCACCTTTCAAATTCAAACTTCAAACTTAAATTGTCATTAAGTATATGAAATCAGGAAAGAGTCAAGTTTCAACTGTTCAACTGTCAACAACAAATAGAAAAGACTAGTAAACAACAAATCTATTTTATCTGGCTGGCCCCTTGCCACGCCCACGAGAAATGTCTAATTTTTGTGAACCACGAGGAAATGTTGGTCTTCTAGTACTCTCAGGAGTACCACGATCACGACTAGAAGGTGGAGGCTGGATCTGCAAAGGAACAACAGTGTGATATCGAGGAGTGGCACTGGCACTGGCACCCGCACTGCTACCAGTAGATGGTGGGACTGGCCCTGTGTGTGGCGGTGTTGTTGATGCTTCATCATCATCCCTATAAAGTTCTGCTTCCAATTCTTCCAGATGTAACGTGCCGTCCTCCAAATTATCATCCTCTGGGTTGTTGTCCCAGACTCTGTATGATTGATCCTCATTTGCCCAATCACAGTAATGGCTCAACAACCTCAAGTTGTAATGCACATAAACCAAGCTTTCAGCTCGGTTTTCATTCAGCTTGTTTCTTCTCACATTGTGTATGAAGCTGTAGGTGCTCCAACACCTCTCTGCAGAAGAAGTGTTCACAACCTGTGAGAGAACTTTTTTAGCCAACTTTGGCAAAAGTCCCATGCCGCCATATGCTTCCCACCATGTGATAGCATCAAATCTGTCCCCATCTTCCATTGCATGGAAAGAACCAAAGTTAGCAATGCAACTGAAGTATTTGCCTAATTCAAGGCGCAATCTAGCACACTCCTCCCTGTCAGGTACCAACTTGTCCAATGCCTTCATGTACCCCTCTTGTACTTCTGGATTTGTGTGAGCATAGTTATTAAAACCGGAACCGGTGACCGGACCGGTGGACCTAATGAATCGGGTTTCTAACCGGAATCGGTCTAACCGGGAGCGGTCATATCTCAATGAACCGGTTTTAAAAAAAATACATTAAATAATTATTTTTTAATAAAAAAAACTATTTTTAAGATTTGCAACCATGATTCCAAGCCAATAGAAACAAAATATGCAAAGTTTGCTCATTTATATACCATGCAAAGGTGAATATATCAAAATGGCACCGAGTGCAATACATATCATCGAAAAATACATAAGCAATGAGGCTCCAAATAGCCCATAAAGTCCAAAAACAATGCTACAGTCTATGAGGCCATTGGCCTAATACAAGACTACATATTAGTGATCAACAACATGATCACTCCTCATCATGATCAAAATCATCACCACTACTAGACAAGGGATCATCAACATGAGCTACATAAATAATATGGCTCAAAGTTTGAGGACTCCTAAAACTCCTCTACAACTTTAGTAGTAGTAGTAGTAGCAAAAATAGACATCAAAACTACAAATCAACGAGCAACATGGTCTCTCATGAAACTCATCATTGATTCATCGCTACTAGAAATGGGATCATCAACAAGAGATACATAAACATCATCTAGCTCAAAGTCTTCAGACTTGGATTGCTCAACCTTATAACATGATAGAAATTGAAAAAGTTTAACATGCCTAACCAATGATTTGGGTTTGAGTGAAGGGTTCATCTCCTCAACCTTAAAATGCGGTAGAAAAATATTAGCATGCCTAACCAGTTGTTTTCCTTTGATTGAAGGGTACATCAAGGTTCTTAAAGGACTTCATGCTCTTGATCAAATGCCAATATCATACCCTTACACATGATAGAATCAAATGGAAATATTGCAAATTCCCAAACCATGAAACCCTGGAAACCATTAAGTCTGCTGAATTTTGAGTGAAACCTAAAATTCTAGTTTCTCCATATGAAATCCAATGAGGTCGAAACCACTCTTAAACATCCTGAGTCATTTCATGGTAATGTTAAAAATTTAAGTAAAAGGATGAAAATGAAAAATAAAGGAAAAATTTAAGTAAAAGTGACATTTCCTTTATTTTTCATTTTCATCTTTTTACTTAAATTTTTAACATTACCATGAAATGTCAATGCTTCTCTCACCTCCACATTAGCTCTAAAACCCATTTCTGGCCCTAAACAAATCGTTTTTTCATTGAAAAAAATTTCTGCCCAGCAGGAAGCGTTTTTTTGTTTCGGGGAGCGTTCGGGAGCGAACGCTCCCTGAGCGCTTCCGACGTTTAAAAAATGCTCCTGAAGCGTTTTTTAAACGCCAGAAGCGCTCAGGGAGCGTTCGCTCCCAAGCGTTTCCGGAAACGCTCCCGAAAAGGCAGGGAGCATTTTAACAGGTTCGGAAACGCGCTCCCGAAAACGCTCCCCTCAGGAAGCGTTTTCGGGAGCGCGTTTCCGAACGCTCCCAAAACGCTCCCGCACGGAGCGCGTTTCAGAAACAGGAATGAGGGGGGGCGACGCTTCCTCGCAACCTAGCCACGGTTAGCTGAGAAGAAGACAACTAATGAGATGTGGAAGGCCTTGATCTCCCTATATGAGGGAAAATCTGTCCAAAGGAAGATGCTGTTGGAGACACAAATGAGGTCATTCATGATGGCCAAGGGAGAAGACATGGAGCATATCCTCTTTAGACTGTAGTCGATCAGAGATCAGTTGACTGCAACTGGTGCTAAGGTGGAAGACGATGTGATGGTTAGGACTGCCCTCAATGCAATCACAAATGAGTGGGAAACCTTTGTCCAAAGTATCTTGGGTAGAGTGGACCTCCCAAATTGGGACAACTTGTGGTTAGTTCTACGTCAATAAGAACTCTGCAGATTCACCAAGAAGCAATATAGCTCTGGATTGAGCAAAGTAAAGAAGGAAGATGAGGAAAATGCAGCCTTGACATCAAAAAATTCATGGAAACCATGCTTTGACTTCCTTTAGATATTGAACTGCTACTATTTCTTGTGTATGTGTGTTATCTTTTCATTGAAATGTTCACTTGCCCCAACTTCCACAAGAAGGGTTATGTTCATTGAGTTTCTTGATGTTGACTCCATTAGCCCAATGGTAGCAAATCCTCTATATTTTCAACCTGCAATCAATTACAATCAAGTCACTGTCATAGAGTTAGCCATCTAATAGAACTTTCATTGAAAATTGTCAAGTTACCTTGAGAGAGCCCTCTTAGACTGAAGAGGCTAATCTTCAGTCAAAAGTTGGTTGAAATAGTTATACTCTAAGTTGTCTGGTGGAGCAGCCTATCGCGACCAACTTAGTGATAACAGTTTCATTGAGTAAACTTAACATGCTACATTGATCATTGTTCAAAATTAATTTTAATCATAAGTGGATTGGTTTATCTTTCTCTGAAGAATCTTGTTCTGATTATATCTCATTGAAACATTTTATTAAATTTGGCATCTCATTTGCATATTAGATCTAGGATTGCATTCTTAAAATTTACTTCCAAGCATAAGCTTGGTTGATAGAAATTTTAGGACCAACTTCTGTAACTTTCATTCAATTTGATAAATTTGAGTTTGGAGTAAGGTTAAAAGATGTGACCTTGCAGTTTGGAGTAAGGAACAAAGCCACGTGGATTCTCAAGGAGGCTAGGTGGGTATAGTTAATGATGGACTAAGCGCCTCCTCGACCTATCCTTTTTGCAAGCCACCCAATTCCTTACCATGTTTTGAGAAAT